>JAFEUB010001381.1:665000-877500 GCA_024529925.1 Ophthalmolycus amberensis | reverse complement strand
ACTTCCATGTTATGTTGATTCTGTTGGTCCCTGTGGACTAAAGTGGTCTCTGAGCACCAGACTCCCTTCAGAAAACCTCTCATTCTACTGCAGCAGGGTCTGACAGTCTGCCCCTCTCAGTCCTGGTTCTCCCGTTGTCTCCCTTCCCTCCAGCGGGTCCAGCAATACGTCCTGGGTCTCCAGCAGCGTGGTGTCGGTGTTGACTCCAAGAGAGGAGAAGCTCGAGGAGGAGGAGGAGGAGGAGGAGGAGGAGGAGGAGGAGACGCTGCTGCTGCTGCCGGGAGCTGAGCTCTCCTCCTCCCTCCGGAGCTCCGACTGCAGGTCCAAGGCTGCAGGTGAAAGCCGGATCTGGGTCTGTCCATGGTGGACCGGTCTCTGCTGGAGGTTCTGGGTCTGTCCACGGTAGACCGGTCTCTGCTGGAGGTTCTGGGTCTGTCCACGGTGGACCGGTCTCTACTGGAGGATCTGGGTCTGTCCACGGTGGACCGGTCTCTGCTGGAGGATCTGGGTCTGTCCACGGTGGACCGGTCTCTGCTGGAGGTTCTGGGTCTGTCCACGGTGGACCGGTCTCTACTGGAGGATCTGGGTCTGTCCACGGTGGACCGGTCTCTGCTGGAGGATCTGGGTCTGTCCACGGTGGACCGGTCTCTGCTGGAGGATCTGGGTCTGTCCACAGTGGACCGGTCTGTCCATGGTGGACCGGTCTCTGCTGGAGGATCTGGATCTGTCCACGGTGGACTGGTCTCTGCTGGAGTCTGAGCTGAAGGAGGTTCTGGTGAACCTGCATGAGTTCATCTGGTTTCACCAGAATCCGACCCGGTGGCTCCGATGACGAGCATCAAGAATAACTCTATAGAAACAGACCATCTTCTCTCTGATGGTCTCTCTACTGATGGATGTCTGATAGAGGACCAGGACTACACTGAGACTGGTTCACATAGAGGACCAGGACTACACTGAGACTGGTTCACATAGAGGATCAGGACTACACTGAGACTGGTTCATATAGAGGATCAGGACTACACTGAGACTGGTTCATATAGAGGATCAGGACTACACTGAGACTGGTTCATATAGAGGATCAGGACTACACTGAGACTGGTTCACATAGAGGATCAGGACTACACTGAGACTGGTTCATATAGAGGATCAGGACTACACTGAGACTGGTTCACATAGAGGATCAGGACTACACTGAGACTGGTTCATATAGAGGATCAGGACTACACTGAGACTGGTTCATATAGAGGATCAGGACTACACTGAGACTGGTTCACATAGAGGATCAGGACTACACTGAGACTGGTTCATATAGACGATCAGGACTACACTGAGACTGGTTCATATAGAGGATCAGGACTACACTGAGACTGGTTCATATAGAGGATCAGGACTAGACTGAGACTGGTTCATATAGAGGATCAGGACTACACTGAGACTGGTTCATATAGACGATCAGGACTAGACTGAGACTGGTTCATATAGAGGATCAGGACTAGACTGAGACTGGTTCATATAGAGGATCAGGACTACACTGAGACTGGTTCATATAGACGATCAGGACTACACTGAGACTGGTTCATATAGAGGATCAGGACTACACTGAGACTGGTTCATATAGAGGATCAGGACTAGACTGAGACTGGTTCATATAGAGGATCAGGACTACACTGAGACTGGTTCATATAGAGGATCAGGACAACACTGAGACTGGTTCATATAGAGGATCAGGACTACACTGAGACTGGTTCATATAGAGGATCAGGACAACACTGAGACTGGTTCATATAGAGGATCAGGACAACACTGAGACTGGTTCATATAGAGGATCAGGACAACACTGAGACTGGTTCATATAGAGGATCAGGACTAGACTGAGACTGGTTCATATAGAGGATCAGGACTAGACTGAGACTGGTTCATATAGAGGATCAGGACTAGACTGAGACTGGTTCATATAGAGGATCAGGACAACACTGAGACTGGTTCATATAGAGGATCAGGACTACACTGAGACTGGTTCATATAGAGGATCAGGACAACACTGAGACTGGTTCATAGAGGATCAGGACTAGACTGAGACTGAATAAATATCTGAAGTCGTAGATATCGAGCATTAAACGTCAGCTTGATGTTGGTTTACTGGTGATTTTGTGGGTCGTTACCAGTTCAACCAAAGCTTCACCACAAAATCACATTTTTACAGTTTACAGCGTCACAACATCCTTTGACAATTATATAAAAAGCCTAAATGAGGACTTTACAAACGTCCATTTTCAGAACATTGACACCCACTCAGAACAAAATGATTGCTGACATTGAACTGAAACACGTCGTGGGTTTGTTTTCGTTAACGTAATGAGTCATTCCCAAGAGCTCCATTTTCACTTTTTGGACCGTTTAAAAAAAAATAACAACGCACAAACTTCAATTAGCTGAATATTTTTCCCCCCACATGCCTGCATGTAACTGCATTTATTAATTGATTTAAAAGGAACCCGGGTCCTTGATCTCCGTAGGAGCAGAGCTTTTTATTTACAAAATAAGAGCCAGTATCTTTCGTGGTGAGGAGGCCCGAGTATTGATCCGCAGAAAGAATACATCTGTTTGTGATTCTCTGTATTCAGAGAGCAGCTGACGGAACGGCCTTGTGAGGGTTTGTTTGTACTTTATATCGATATAAAACGTCCCACTCTGAAGCTCCATCTGCTCCGACGGCTCTCCGTGACCTGTGACCCCTCTGCGTGGAGCTATGTTTGTCTCCTGGCTTCTGATTTTAGAAACATATTAACACTTGAAGGAACCATATGCACGTGAACCCATTGTTAATTGTGTTGCTATATTTATATTATATATATATATTGAAAGGATAAGCTCATTAATGGGTTAGTCGATCGACAGAAAAGTAATCAACAAATATTTTGATAGTTAATTGTTGAAGTCGTTTTTATGGACTTACATAAAAACAGGATTAATCAGAATTTAAATTTTTGTTTTAAAACAGCTACCTGCAGGAAACGAGGCTGATGAGAGCCGTGAGACTCAATCAAAACAGTAAATGTGACGAAAAACCAACAAAATGAGCTAAAAGAAGCTCAACGGAATAGAGGAACATTTCAATATTGAGTCATTTGATTACATTTTTACACTCCCAAACATATTGTTGACAAAACAACATAACTGCAGATATTCATATGTATATTTTCTAAAAACAATAGCCCAAAATCTAAAATTTCCGTCAAGGAGCTTATTAATCTGTAAATAACTCAACACCTTCTGTCCTGGGATCTCTTCCATGACGGACAGACGTGTAATAGATTTGAATGTGTACAGAACAAACCGATATAATAAAATCACGGGTTTAGAGAATCCTAAAATGTTTAATTGTGAAGCCAGACGGTTCAAATCTCTGCTGTCAAAACCCCGAACAATGACAGGAATCAGTAATAGAAACATTACGGCACCCCGGTGTTGTAGCTGGAGGGTGTGTGTGTGTGTGTGTGAGTGTGAGTGTGTGTGTGCAGACCTGAATCAATAAGGGTCGTCTGAAGTCCTCATGAAGTGACAGAGGTTTGAAAAGGTTTTTGGACGGCGGCAGCTGAGGCCTGCAGCCGGATTAACCCCCTCCGAACCCCACAGTTGGACAACTTGTTTCATTGCCTAATGGAGCTGCAGGCGAGGGGGATTACTGCGATGGCAGAGCATGACGAGAAGTCTCTCACCTCAAAGATGATGTGACGGACACCAAACTCTTCTGGCCTGTTTGACAGGTCATTATCTCCCAGCAGACGTGGAGGGGAGCTCCCTATAGGCCCTTCCTGCAGCTGGAAACATGGTTACAGAGCGAAGGAGAGGCGGCCATGTTTTAGAGAGCGTCTCCGTCAGTCTGCTGCTTTGGGAAGCAGGTGTGTCCTTAAAGTTAAGAAACAAGACGTTCCTCTGATGGGTAAAGAGTGACTCAACACTCCAGAGACGTTTGCTTAATCAGCTCCACTCTCTCTGAGAGTGACCACAGTCATTGTTTTTAAAATACATACACACATAACGGTCCGTTCACGTGCTTCACAACTAGTAACTTAAGCTGCTGAGCTCAGCTTAAAGAAACATCTTGTTCCAAAACACACAACACATCTAAAGATGACTTATTATGAACTCCTTGAATCATTTGGGAATTATGGGTTTTAGCAATTTAGGTCAAACTTAAAGAAAATGTCATAAAACTGTTTGTGTGACGATGTGTTCTCAATAGATTCAAAATGGGAAGATATGTGTCGGAAGTAAAATTCACATGTATTTTTCTTAATGACGGTGTTCAGTAGTAAAGATGAACAACTGGTGAGAAAACGTCTTGTTCTTTGATTAAAAATAAAAACAATGAGGGAAAGTTAACTGCGACTCCCAAGGTGCATTGCGGTCGATAGACATCCAATCAGTGAGCTTAAGTACCGGTCACTTCAGGTTTCAGGTCGTTGTCAGGAAGTTAAAACCTGTTTTTTTTTCGTCCTCATTCTTTCTTGTTTGTTTCTAGAAGAGGAAACAAACGAAGGCGCTGAAAAAGATACGAATCTCCGAATCTCCCGTCCCAGATGGTTCGGCGTCGAGATGAGCCGTGATCTAATTTCCATCTCCGGTAAAGCGACTAAGTGAGCAGATTCAATTTTCATCTGCGTCTAGGGTTTAAGAAATTAAGACGGTGCTGTAACAGAGATGAGGCGTGATTGCTGCTGAATGAGATTGTTCCTCATGGATGAAATTCAGTCACCGTGAAAATAATGATTTTATTTTTTGTTTGTCTTCAACACAAAGTGTTTCATTAAATATATTCTGGAGCTAAAACAAGAACAAAATGATCGATTCTTAGCTCTTCAGACATAATAAATACATAAATATACTTTTTAAAGTATTCGTCCCTTTAATAGTGTAACATTACTGAATTATAATACTTTTGTACTATACAGCAGCATTTTATAGATTAACTGATTCATCAGGATCAGAACTATTCTGAAGTCGGTTTTCACAAAAATAAGAGAGGTTTTCTAAAGATACTCTGGTGATCAGAAACACTACCAGTTCTGTCCACAGGGGCCGCCAAAATACAGAAAATAAAAAGTTCCTCGTAGTAGCTTTAAGTATAAAGTACAGAATTGCGCATACAGTACTTGAGTAAATATGCTTTTACATATTTTCCACCAATGCTGTGAAGAATTATATCCTAATTCTTTGGTTTCAAGATAAACATGTATTCAGTTCTTTGAATGTGGTTGTAGTTCTTTCTTTGAATTTTTGTCTTCTGCGGTCGGTAAAATGGTAAACATGGTAAAAACCTCCTGTTAATTAACACAGTATTCCCAGTCTTAATATTATATATAAATTCACAGTATTGATATTATATATTGGTATCGTGAGACTATAACATCTTTGATTTTGAACATTGTAATATGGCACGAGTGTTTTCTTACGAGTTTAATGTGCAGTTCTATTATTGGCCTTTTTCCAATCATTATATCAACATTAATGATTATTTATCTAAAATCCAATCATGTTAATATTTAGTAAACACTTTATTATTGTCGATATATGATATTCTCCATATTGCCAAGCCATAATACAAATATATATATATCCCATAAACTATGTATAATTTCAATCTATGTAATAAAACCAGTCAAGAATACATTGTTCTTTGGTTCTTTTTATATTTATAACATCTATAACTTTTCACAGAGAGAAGTCGGACTGGAAACGATGCAGAAAGTCGACTGAGATGTTTCTCACTTCACCGCCAGCAGAACTGTGAAATGAAGGTGTGACTGGACTGAACTGCGGTGCATCCAGAGTAGAAGTAACCCTTTCTGTCCCCTGCTGAGCCCTGATCAGCCTCCATCCTGTCTGGGCACGCCACCGCTACCACCACCAGCACCACCAGGGCGTCTGGGTCACAGCTCTGGTGGGAACGGTGCTGACAGATAACCCTCCTCCTCCCCGCCGTATTAACAAACCACATAACAGCACACAGCAGCGCCTCCCGAGTTATGAGAAAAGCACTTCGTGTGATCATTAGAGAGAGAGGCATCTCCACCGGGGCTCGGCACAATACGGCAGAAACCCTCCGCCGGGGTCTGGTGGAAGGAGCGACCGCTCCAGCGGGCGGCTAATGAAGGCTGAGAGGACCTGTGGCGGCTCGGTAATTGAACCTCGGGGACATTCTCGCACTCTACATCAGCATTCTGCTTCTCCTGAAGTTGCAGGCAGCGTCGCTCTGTTGCTGCTGCTGGTTTTTTAATGCGCACTGTGGTGCATCATGGGATGGATCACTAGTTTTGACTGAAGGGGGAAGAAAGTCATGAGCTTCAAAACCCCAAAGCAGTTTGGCTTCTGTCACATTTCTCTCTCTGTGGCTTTGATTTTCACTGCAATATATAAGTCGCCTCTATAGAAACAGAACCATCATGACTAGAAGAGATAACTCAAACATGTCTTTAGTGCAGAATAACACCGTTATAATGCCATAAATCACAAAATAACGCAAGTTTAATTTCTTTGATAATATATTTTACAAACATTTTCAAACAATGGAATCTATATGTCCAACATTTAGGTAAGTGTGGATTTGAGTCTAAATGGAGCATAAGTTACTAAATGAACATCATGCTGTGTTGAAGAAGACTTGAAACTAGAGATTGAGACATAAACTCATGTTTACAATGTTTACTGAGGGAATAAATCAAGAGAGAAGTAGAGTCATTTTCTCATAGACTTCTATACAACCAGAGGAGTCGCCCCCTGGTGGTCATTAGAGAGAATGCAGCTTTGAGACACATCGGCTTTACTCAGCAGAACCGGAGGTTGCAGCCTGGGATTGACTCACTTTTAGAGCCCCAAGTGGACATTCGAGGAACGGCTTTTTTTTGGCCACGGTGCCTTCATGTCACTGCCGCTTACTCAGAGCAGCGTGACAAGATGAAAAACCAGCCTCGTGCCATCACTTCTTGGCACCATTTGAGACAGAAACAGACAAGCCGGGAGATGTCTACCATGTCTGTCCCCCACAGATGGCTCTCTGTCCGCTGGCTGGACCGGGCGCTCCGCTGGACGCCACCGTGCCGGTTGCCAAATCACTCCCTGGCACAGCTCCCTCATCTCATCTCCTGTAAATAAATAACAACAACAAAACAGCAACAATAGCGTGAGACCGGATCGCCCACCTGCTGGTTGTCTGTGTTTGGCGAGGTGCAGGTGTGGGCCACGTTTAGGTCGATCGCTAAAAGCCTTTTTTTTCTCCTACAATTTTTTTTATTGTTGACACCGGCTCAGATGGGGAAAACACAATCGCAAATAATGAACCAAAAGGGGGCTGAATTAAAGGGGGACTTAATGCGAGACGGCGCGGCGGATGACTCACTTTGCATTAGGCTTTGAAGACGATTCCCTCGCGGCCCGGCGTCGGCATTAAAAGCCCGGTGCGTCTTGGCACCTCGCTCAATAGGAAAAGCCGGCGGTTGGTTTTTCGCTGCATTAGCGCTGAGCCCCTTTGTTCTCCCGAAGGGCCGTCAAATGGAGAGACGTTATACAGATACATTCCCCCTCAAAGAAAGCTGAGCACCGGCAGGATGAAGCAGCTCAGAGTATTAGAGCTGCAAGTATTCAATTCATCCATTTGTAAACACGGAACCAACACGACTGACTGACAACTCAGAGGTCCTACGAGAGGATTTAAAGTTCAATTTCCGTCTTGTTATCCTCCTTTTGTTTGTCATATTTCTTCTTTTTTTTGCGGCACTCTGATTAAATGCTTTCATGTGTGACGCACCAGTATTCAGCAGGCAAGGGAAATTAATTCCTTATTTCACTTTGCCACGACATGACAGAAGTGCTCTGGAGAGCACTTAAAATATTCAGCAGATTGTGGGTGTTTGGGGTGTTTTAGTTCCACAAATGTTTCACAGAAAAGAGAGACGCTCTGAAAAGGAGACGCTTTTAATCTCAATGTAAAGTGTATCTTTGTTTGCTTTCAGGTGGACGTTCACCGGACGTCTTCATGTGTTATGTTCACCAATCAGGCAGCAACCTCCGGTTCTGCCAAGTGAAGCTGATGCTTCATGAGTTAAAGCTGCATTCCTCTCTAGTGTCCACCAGGGGGCGACTCCTCTGGTTGTATAGAAGTCTATGAGAAAATGACTCTACTTCTCTCTTGATTTATTACCTCAGTAAACATTGTAGGAGGAGTTTTTCTCTGTTTAGATTTCACTGTTAACTGAACATATTTGGGGGTTTTATATTTTTATTTTGTTGATATCTTAATTACTATTAACTTGAGAATGGACTGAATAAAGTGCAAGCATATTAACACAATACAACAGCATTTTGAACTACTTGATGTATATATCTTGACATTCTGTATCGGTATTAGTATGATGGCAGCATGTATTTACTCTTTTGCTTTAACATTTAAAGGTTATGATAGCTTCAAAACAATCACCGTGTTGTTGTGTTATCTGTAAGCAGAATAACCCTACTGCTGCTTCGGTCCCAGCCGGGCCCCTCCCCGGCCCCCCCGGGGGTCCCGCAGGAGATCGGGTCAGCCCGGCCCTGTGGACGGTTACCTGGCAGCCGGTGCAGCGGGGAGGTTGAAGGTCCCTGAACGCAGCAGCACTCAGCACTTCGTCCCACTGATCCTCGTCGCTGCATCAGCTCCATCTGTGGCCACAGTCTCAGGAAGATTATGTTACATCTACAGTCTCTCTGAGCTCCCACATTTTAAACTGAGTCCCTCCTGGAAGAGAAGATATACTGCACAATCAAACTGCTGGTGAGGAATACATCAGTTCAGTTTTCACCATACCTGGGCCCGTCCATGGATGTATAATAGGGACGCGGATGCTGTAATTCCACCGTTTGGCCACTATGTCAAATTACCTTCAAAGCCCTCGCTCCACCCATCACCTCCACCCTCTCGTCCAAATGTGGTCACTTCTGGTCTCAAACTACAATTACCACCTCACTGTTTAACGCCTCCGGCGACCAGTCAAGTGTCAGCTTACATATGTCCAAGATTATTTCATCCGAATTGATATTGTGTGAAATTGTCATAAACAACATATGAATTCTTGAGTTTTGGCCAAAAACATGTTTTGACCACCAAATTATAATCAGTTAACTCTTGAGTCCAGTTGGATGAAATCCCCACAAGGCGTTCCTCAGATATTTATTTTCTTGAGAATGGGACAGGTCACAGGTCACAGTGATCTTTGACCACCAAAATCAAATCCATTCATCCGGATGGACGACCTGAAAACACAATGCCTGCAGCCACGGCTATCGCCTGCACGGGGGCATAAAAACCAAGATGGCGACGGATCAAAATGCCGAATGCGAGGCTTCAAAACCAACGGCAGACGTCGCGGTCACTACGTCCCGTTATTTTACACCCACTGGACATTACCTGATTAGCAGCAAACAGCAGACAGACTCAGTTAGAGAGCTGGTGAACACAGTGGAGCATTTAGCAACTAAAGAGCCATCTTTTTCCCTCAGGCGGTGGTGGGGACCAAAAACAGAACAAAAAGAGAAACAATATGAGATTCAAATTCATGTCAAATAATTCTTAATATAGTGAGACCGGCATTTTTGGCACTTTTTGAACTATTGATTGTCCTGGAATGAAAACGTACTGAAGATTACATTTTGTTTCTAAATTACAGACCCAGTCATTGATTAATTGTTAGAATAACGATGAAGAGGCTCATGCCTGCCTCAGCAGACGGTGACGCTCTCTTTCTTGTGACCCTTGGAGGTTTGGCCCTCGGCGGCTCCCAGAGTTCAGGCGTCATACGTTCTGAAGAAAGCATTTTCTGCTCCATCCAGCAGCAGATAGAGACACATCCAAACCCCCGGACACGGTGGCTGCTCACCTCAGACATCCTCCTCGAGCCACGTAGCCAAATAAGAGCAGCACTCCTGGCCTCCTTTCATCCAGAGTCCCTTCCCTCTTCTTCCATTACGACTGAAGGAGTGTCTGTCTGTGTGTGTTGCAGGGGGGGGGGGTTAAAAGATAGAGGTGGGGGGATGCAGTGAAAGAAAATGGAGTCCTGTGTGCTAGCTAGCAGAAACAGCTTTTTTTTTATCCTAGCCCCAAGCCGTACTGTGCACTGAAGCAAGCTATTACATGGCAACAATTAAAGAGGCTGGAGCGCAGCACCTGGTCCTCCCCACTCGCCGGCCTTCAGTGGCAGCTGACTATACAGTCCAACCCCCCCCCCCCTCCGCCAGGTGGTTCCACTTCAATCACATTAGCTAGTCACTGTAGGGTTAATAAAGACCCCTCCCTCCCGTCCCTCTCTGGTTCTTTTCTGCAGTGAATCTGAAGACGGAGCTTTTTAAAACTCATTAAAATTAAGAATCCCTCCGCCCGGCGCTGGATAATTAAAGTAGGAGGCAGGACGAGCTCCTTGGAATCCAGGGCTAATGTTTCGGGGGGGGGGGGTTGTCAATGAGGAGGGGGGTCGATGAGGGTCCCTATCGGCTTAGTAGTCCATTTGTACAAAGAGCTGAGGATCATAATAGACCTTTTCATGGATAGACAAAACAGATGGAGGCCAATTGAAATGAGACATGAGGGAGACTGTACATATCTGTCCGATGTGGAGGGATTCACACAGAAAACAAGTGGCGAGCCAGAAGCAGCGGCGAGCGACGGGGACCAACAAAAGCGTTATCGCCCTAAAAACAGCTTGGAAAACCAAAAGCTGTAAATAAAGGAGTTTTTTGGGCCGAGTGTGTCGGGCTCACAATCAATAGTCATTTGTAAGAAAGCAGATGTATGCAGTGACATTTAATGCAGCTCGGCCTCCTTTCAGCAGGATGTTAATGGCGCGTTTCTTAACTAACCTCCTGTTGCTTTGTTGTTGTTGTCGATCTTTTTAATTTTGTAAAAAAAAAATAAAAAAGTTACATCCTTTTAACCTTTATTCTTTCCAAAGGAAGATACCTTTTGTTTGTTCACGAAAGAAAAATAGATTTTTGAGGGGTTCAGGTGTCACTTTTAAATGTTTAAGCAATTAATAATTATTTGACCTAAAAACAACAAAAGTATCATTCGTGTAGTTTTGTGAAAGGAAAATGAATGTGAAAGGATCAACAGAAACTTGTGTTTTGGGTGATTTTTGAACCCTTTAACACCCAGTTTCCCTTTTTTACTGCCCTTGTTATATTACATTGTTGTTTAAATCATATCATTCCAAAAATACATATATTCTTTATCAGCAATATGATGTTATTAAATTAAATGAATTGATCATGAATGACATGAAATGACATGAAATGATCGTGAAAGCGTCCACAGACGAGGTAATATATTCAAGTTGTATTAATGTCACTTTTATGCCCCCCGCTGATACTGCATGGAGCCCACACTGTCACTAACTGCACTTCCTCAACATATATTAGATCTAAGTTTTGAGGAAAACACAAAAAGTGATTTTTGAGAAAAGTAGACAGAAGGATCTACAATATGTGTTTGAAGGATATATCCAGGATGTCAAACTGATAAAGATAGAAGCTAAAGCTAATGCTAACAGTGTAAAAGTGAACCACCTCAGGAGATCGAGACAGAAGACGATGAAATTAATAAAAAAACTGTTCCTCTTTATTCACTGTGACAATCATTTACATACATTTAGTATACCTTCAGTAGCTAGCATAGCATAGACGTGCTAACGCTAATTAATGTGGTAACGTACTATGATAATGTTAGCTCCACAGGTTTTTACGTAGATATTAAATGTTGCAATTAACGTTACGTTAGCTTGTTAACTTACCATTCGATGAGTCAATGACAGCTGCTGTAGCTAACGTTCCATCACGAATTCCATTCAATCAATACAAACAATAGTAAACGACAGAGTGGCTCTCTGACTTCCATCCTCACACTCCTCATGCATCATCCGTTGTTTCCCAAGAGGTTAAAACAACTAAAAGGGGTAAAGAAGACGTGACCCCATCAACTGGCAACCAAAGAAATGCTCCGTTACCTCAACAGAGCCTCAAACAACCGTTTGTATGATATCTTACAAAAAAGTTACTCCTCATTTTTCGTGCGTTTTCCAACGCAAGTCCGGCAAAACGTGTTGATTTCCACATACGGTCTTTTCGACAATAAACTACCGGCCACAGGAAACAATTTAGTTACAGCTGATTAATTTTCTATAGCTACGAACGTATGATAACAGCCTGGGTACCTTGGATAAAATAACAGATTTCTCCGAGTTCGAACATTGGTTGGAAACGTTTGGGATAATATAACAACTCAACAAATAACTCATGTCTCGTCGTTTTTTAGACATTTTAATGCAGAAATGTTTCCTTTTCTGTAATACTGTGGTTCAATAAGATTCTTTTGTTTGTTTCTCTTTTATCAACAGAATAAAAAGCCTCTTTACAAACCGGGATACCACACATCGAGTCCTCTTCTCTGGATGTAACTTCACTGTATTTCATGTCTGCCTTCCTCAGAAGCATCACGAGACACATCAATGCCTCGAGGCCGAGATGGAGGAGGAGGAGGAGGAGGAGGAGGAGGAGGAGGAGGAGGAGGGAACGCAGGATGCTCCTCACTTTAATCTTCTTTATCCGCTGATGTGAGGACGGAGCGTCCCGAATTCCATTTATAAGAAAAATACTGATGCAAAAAGGCTGAGCGTGTCTTTATACCACAGTGAACAAATTGGGATGCAAATGCGCCGCCTTTGAACTGTGTAAAGTGGCATAATGGGATGAGCCATAAATTATTAATCAGTGTTGGTTTAGAGCTGAAAACCCAGAGGACGGCTGACATCAGCGCTGCACATGAACCACACCGAAGAGATGAGCTTTCCTCCTCTCGTTGTCGTTTCTTAACAACTGACTGTGAAAAATGTGCAGATTTGCAACTTTTTGTGTCTTGAAATGGGTTTCAATGTCCAATAACGTGTGTTAAGTGACGGTAACTTTACATTTTTCAATAATTGTATTGCGTTCGTCACCTTTAGATTCTGTGTCAGATATCATGGTGACTATACAAACTCAGGAGTTTCAAAATAAATATACTTTAACTGCTATTTTCTGCATTTACAGGCATTAAGTGAAATTAGAATAAAGTCAATTGATTGAAATAAATACATTTGCAAAAAACAAATATAGGATAGAACTCTATTTAACCGAGGGGAAATTGTTGTACAGTCGTATAAAATATCAATAAAATATCAATAAACAGAAATCCAAAATACGCACAGTAAAAATATATAAACACAGGTAACAGTTAGCTTTTATCTCAAGATGCTCCTTGGTGAAGCATCTGTCATCAATCTAACAATCAACAAAACATGAATTATGTGACGTATATGATTCTAATGTGATTAAAGGTGTGAAAAGATTCATGAATATAGAGCTGCACTAGACAGTGTTCCATCCAAATGTTGGGCAAATTTTAACCAAAAGTCTGAGAAAATTGTCGATAGAAAATGCAAACGAGTGCTTGTTTCCATCCACTAATGTTATTTGATGATCATGGAGATGAGCCGTAGGTGGCGCTAAATTAAAACCATTGAATCACTGCAGAATAAACCTGCAGTGGAGCATTTAGCAGCTAAAGAGACAGATAATCCCCTCAGGAGGTGGTGGAGACCAAAAACAGAGATAAAACAGAGAATATTTGACGTACATCCATCAGGGGCCACGAACACAAAGACTCCGAATGAATCATGTTGATCTGTAACTGATGGATGTGTAATTAAACTGTCTAACAATTTCATTGTATCAACAAGCTACATCCAGGTGGACAGGTGGAGCAAAAAGTCCCCAAAAAAACATGAACTGTTGGTTGTGAAGTTTACGTATTTCTGCGATGAACCAGGTGAGAGTTTGAACATTTATATTATAGCCGTCCTCTCCGGCTGTTGAGAATGGAATTCGAGTAACAGACTGAGATCGAGGCGTTTAGCTCAATTCAAGCAATTAAACATTTATTTGTGACAAGAGTATTATGTCCAGCTGTTGAACGAGTCCGGACTCTAACAAGGTGTGTCAAAAAGTGAAACCTAACGGCGCTTATACAGTGATGCGCATGCGTGTGTCACAGGTCCTCCTTTTGGAGCCCATTGGTCAAAGCAAAGATGGAGGCGGGTCTGTTTTTAGCTGGCAGACAGCCAGTTGGAGCACTGGATAACATCATCCACACTGGCTCATTTCCGGATCCCGCCTTCTCTGGAATATCAGTATGTGTGAAATGTTGTTAACACTTTACGGTGTCAAACAGGGTGCAGTTCTAAGCTATTTCGAAGTCTCTGTGTGAATAGATAAGAGAGCTCTTTTGCTAACTCTAAGATGGCAGTTTCCGCCCTAATCTGGTGGTTTAAGCAAGCGTTACTTTCAAGGCCACTGTGTCTGTTTCTATCGTGCGAACAGGCGACGGAAAGCCCTGTTCGGAGTTTTTGACCTACTTACAGTGACCTCACAACTCCGCAGTATAAGCTTTACAAGTATAGCATATTATTTAACAGTGAAAGAATATATTTTATTAACAAATCCCCCTTTTCACACCTGCTAGGTGTGAACTTCTTAAACTTGTGTGTCGTCGTCTAACTGAGAGTTTGTCAAGGAACGCAACTCTGGTTCTTCTTCCTGGTCCCAAGACCCCTCTGGGTCAGAGGCCAGCTGGTCTCCACCCAACAGTGGATAAGCAACATATGTAATAAGACGGCCTATCAAAGTTCGGAGGCAGGGGATGCAGCAACAGCCAGAGGTGATGAGAATAGCTATGAAAACCGCGATGTAAACTGCTATGGCCAGAACGAGTTTGGATCTACATGCTGTCTTATGGACCAATGGTGGGGTACTACGTCTTGTTCGGTTGTGAGTCAGATTCGGGGATGGACAGGGAAAAGGGGCAGGTGAATTAGAAGTCTGATTCTGGTGTGTCTGATACTTGGTTTCTAGTCCCCACATCAGTAAGACAACAAATATGCCCATACCCACCCCCACCCCAATCTGAGTTTTCCTCCCACATCCCACCCTTTTCCAGGTGAAGCGCTGCCGACCTCGGTCAACGGGATTTGCATGAGGGTCCCCTAGACAGCGTCTAAGTTCCCGATGCATCTCCCAAATCAGTGCGAATTTCTCCCAGTGTTCTGGTTGGTACCGGTGCTGGGACACAGTGTGTCAGGTGGTGCCAAGGGGCGCCTGATTTGCCCTTGACCTGGACCGAGTGTGAAGTAACCTCCTTCACTTCGTACGGCCCAGTCCACCTGGGGTCAGTCCACTAGCGCTTGTGAACCTTGACCCTGACCCAATCACCTACTTGTATCTGCTTTCCAGCTGCCGCTGCTTCAGGTACTGCTCGAGTCCTCTCGATCTGTTTTGGAGAGAGCTTCAGTAAGAGAAGTTAGGGCACTCATATAGTCAGACATTTCAATCTGCTGTACATCCAAAGGTGGCATATGACCTCCATCTCTGGGTGGACCTGGCATCGACCGGCCAGTCATGATCTCGTGTGGGGAGAGATGCGTTTCTCCCCCTTTTCCGGACCTCATGGCCATAAGGGCCAGAGGCAGGGCTTCAACCCATGTCAATTTGGAGCCCGCAAACTTTGGCAATTTTGGCCTTAAGGGTCTGATTCGCTCGTTCCACCAGGCCCTGAGATTGCGGGTGATAGACTGACCCGAATCGGTGTGTGATTCCCAGAAATTGCTCTACCTGTGCGAGCATGGTGTTGCTAAAGTGTGATCCGTTATCGGAGCGGATGCATCTCGGTGCTCCATAACGGGGAATCAGTTCTGTCTGCAGCCATTTTACAACTGTCTGCGCGTCTTCTCTGTTGGTGGGAATTGCTTCTACCCATCTTGAAAATCTATCTACCATTACCAAGATGTACCTCTTTCCCTACACTCTATTTTCTAAGTGTCATATCTGTATAATCTATGCTAATGTCTTCTGGTCTCATATCTGTATAATCTATGCTAATGTCTTGGAAACATATCTATATAATCTATGCTAATGTCTTGGAAACATATCTATATAATCTATGCTAATGTCTTGGAAACATATCTATATAATCTATGCTAATGTCTTGGAAACATATCTATATAATCTATGCTAATGTCTTGGAAACAGGCTGAGGGCACGAATGGTTTTCTTGAATTGTGATTGCCACAAATTTGACATTCATCGCAGAAGAGGAAAGATATCGCTTCCATGTGCGGATGCCACCATAGTTGTTTTAAATTGTCCAATGTCCGTTTCTTTCCCTCATGTGTAGGTCCGTGGGCCCCTGGTAGGAGTGCCGCACACAGTTCTGCTGAGGCGACCACTCTGCCGTCGTGGGCTCTCCACAGACCTTCTTTGTCTTTTGAGGCTTCTTTTTTTTTTTTTTTTTTTTGATGATCTTTGATGTGTTCGATGGTGAGCTCAGGTGTGCCGGATGTTGGCTTCATACTCTTTTGGCGAGGTGTGTAGCCTCCAGTTTTCTTTGCTGCTTTGTCTTTGTCTGCCGCGTCATTACCGGCGCTGATTCGTGATCTGATTGAGTCATGTCCTTTGCAATTCATGATGGCCACCCCCTTTGGTAGTTGGATTGCTTCTACCAGTCTTCTCATAGCTGCTTCGTGTTTTATGGGGTGGTCATTTGAAGTGGTGAAGTTGCGTCTTTGCCATACAGGGCGATCGATGTGGGCCGCTCCATGGGCGTAAGCCGAATCTGTGAAGATATTTACAATTTTGTCCGTGCTCCACTTCAGAGCCTGAATCAGTGCTTCCACTTCTGCTAGTTGTGCTGAAGCGGGTTGTGGCAGTATCCCTGACTCCACTGTTTGGTGATAGCCATCACTCTTCTGTTCCACCACTGCATAGGATGCAATGTTCCCTTCTTCTCCTTTGTAGCAGCAACCATCCGTGTAGAGCCAGGCTTCAGCTGTGAGATGGGGAGTGTTCTGGAGATCCGATCTCAATTTGTTTTCTTGTACTGCAACTTCTTCGCACACATGTGGTTGTCCATCCGTGAAGTTAGCTGTCATATTTCTCGTGGCTGGCACATAGGTGATGTGTGGCATGGTGCAAGTGTGTTGAATCTTTGTTTTCCTTGCGGCACTGAACGTGAATTCTTTACTCATCAGGAATGCCGCCACGCCATGATGCGTGTGTACTTCCAGTGGATGGCCCATGACAATATGAGAAGTCTTTTCAATTGCTTTTGCCACTGCTGCAACATACCTTGCGCACGTGGATTGACCGTTTTCCACAGCATCAAGTTTTGATGAATGATACATCAGTACGTCTCTTTCACCCCCTTTTTCTGGAAGAGTACAGCGTTGAGTAGGCTGTCTCTTTCAGAAACATCAAGGTGGAACGGTAGGGAGTAGTCTGGGGACATGAGTGCGGCTGCATTCGCAAGTGCTTGCTTCAAGCGTATGAAGGCTGTTTCACCCTCTGCTGTCCATGTGAGGTTGGCAGTAAGATGTCTTGGTTCACTGGAGTGGGGAACTTAGTTCTGAGCTCCTGCCACAACGCTGTACGATAGCAATCGATCTGTCATGGCCATTCCTAGTGCCATCATTGCCACTCGCTGTTCCTCTTCTCTGTGCTTGCGGGCTTGCTTCAGTGTGTTTGTCGTTTGATTTGTCTCTGCAGTCTGTGCTTGAGCCACTCGTTTTGTCAAATCGTTGGTGAAAAGCCGGAGATTGTTGACTGATGGAGGTAGTGGACTGGTCGCCTTCCACCACCCCTCCTCTTTCCATCGTTTCATGCAGTTATCCCAATGAATCTTGTCTCGTTTCCATGCAGTCTTGCCTGCTGTGTCTGTGAGTGCCTTCTTCAATTTTGCACGTAGTTCTCCTGAATAGCCTCCAGATGGAGCCACAGCTCCAGCCATATCTTCGTGTGTTTTTTTTTTTTTTTTTCTTCAATTCAATTCAAATGATTTTTTTTAATTTTTTTAGAATTTTCAAAATTTTCAGATTTCAAATTGTGTTTTTTTTTTTTTCAAATTTCGAATTTCAAATTTCAAATTTCTTTTGTTTTGAAATTTCAAATTCCAGACTTTTCCAAATTTCAGATGCAGTACTCTCGAATGTCCACCAGTTGGAGCCAACGCTCCTGTCAAATGTTCTTCTTGCAGTTCCGGAAGTGCCAACAGAGGGAGCCAAAGCTCCTGTCAAATGTTCTTCTTGCAGTTCATGAACTGCCACCAGAGGGAGCCAAAGCTTCTGTAAAATTTTCTTCTTGCAGTACCTGAACTGCCAACAGAGGGAGCCAAAGCTTCTGTCAAATTTTTTCTTCTTGCAGTACCTGAACTGCCAACAGAGGGAGCCAAAGCTTCTGTCAAATTTTTCTTGCAGTACCTGAACTGCCACCAGAGGGAGCCAAAGCTACTGGCAAATGTTTTGTTCTTATAGCCTTGAACAAGGCTCGAACTGTCCTCGCGCACACTCCCCCCTTTGCAGCTGGACCCTAGTTCTTATCTGATTTCTACTCTATGCTGCCCTCCCTAATTCAGTCTGTCTGCCTGCTCTGTATTCGCTTTAACAAATTCTGCGAGCCCTTAGCCTACACAACTCCTAATAAATCTGTAATTTCTCTGACCCTGTAAATAAAACTGACACATATATTAGCGCAAATCTGAACCGCTCTATTTTGTCCTAAGCTGTCTTTATTCTAATCTCTATTGTTTTGTGGTACTGTGATGGATGCAAAGCGTATGTCTCATGCATGGACTCTGCTGCACGAACCGTCAATCTCTGAGCAGCACACGTACCTTTGAAACCCCTCCAACTCCAATCTTCCTTTTGATGTCTCAAACACATATCCGCTTCACGCAATCACTCTCATCCATACCAAATTTAAACCATACACTGCCGCAGTTTTACAATTACAATTTGAGTCTATGTCTCCCTGAGACATTATGTTGCACGCAATCAACCATACACTGCCGAGTTCTACGAATTATTCATACACAAACCACGTCTGGAAGAGATCTCTGCCGATCTGCGTTTTCCAGTGTATGCCTTCGCAGGCACTCGGTCCCTTGAGGAAATAGCGATATATTGTGCACTCTCTGAATTTGGACCTGTGTCTCCCTTAGACATTACACAGCACTCAATCGTCCACACACTGCCGTGACCCACAAATAATCGCACCCGGTCCACGTCTGGAAGGTCTATTGACCTTATTAATTACAAAGTACGCCTTGTGGGGCACGATTCCGAAGAAAGTGGCGATACCTTATGCTACAATTGAATCGATGTCTTCCCAGAGCACATCTCTGCTGCACTCAAAACCCATACACTGCCCTTTTCTGCAATACTGGTACACAAACCTCATATGGATCTTCGTTTTATAGTGTACAACATGCATGAACGTGTGGTCCCTAAGGAAATGGCGTTTTGCAGTCTTCACACACACTACTTTCACATCAGCGTATTTCAACAACAATTTCTATATACTTGATCCAAACATCAGCTTGCTATTTTCCATAAATCAACAGTATGGCCCGTTATTCAGTCTCTCAGACCGTCATTGGTCAGCGAACCGAAGCTTTCGCCACGGCTGTGTGACTTCTGAACAGTCCTCAAAACTTACTCCGTGAACACACCGTCAGCCCATGCAATTTCACAACCTTCAGTTTCTGTGAGATCCACACACACACACACATACATTCTATGTTAAAAACAAAAGAAAAGACAAGAAAAAAGAAACCCACACTGCTGGACACCACAATCCCGTCACAATGTTACGTAGTTTATCTATAGCAATTTAGTCAATGCAATTCATACTCACATCTCAGTACTTCTGGTCAATAATTTAGTTACTAAAAACAATCTGCAGATTTCAGTTAAATTGGCTCTGCCTACCTTATTAGTTCAGCGCGCTTTGACCATTTTCCCGAGATGTGGACAGAATGGCTCCGGTCGGCAGCCGGCCTCCCAGCCTCTCGGGACAACGCCTTTTTTTTTTTTTCTGTTGAGCAGAAGAAAAGTCCGTTACTCGATGAAAACTCCTCTTGGATCGTTAAAAACCATCCTCTGCTACCATGTTGAGAATGGAATTCGAGTAACAGACTGAGATCGAGGCGTTTAGCTCAATTCAAGCAATTAAACATTTATTTGTGACAAGAGTATTATGTCCAGCTGTTGAACGAGTCCGGACTCTAACAAGGTGTGTCAAAAAGTGAAACCTAACGGCGCTTATACAGTGATGCGCATGCGTGTGTCACAGGTCCTCCTTTTGGAGCCCATTGGTCAAAGCAAAGATGGAGGCGGGTCTGTTTTTAGCTGGCAGACAGCCAGTTGGAGCACTGGATAACATCATCCACACTGGCTCATTTCCGGATCCCGCCTTCTCTGGAATATCAGTATGTGTGAAATGTTGTTAACACTTTACGGTGTCAAACAGGGTGCAGTTCTAAGCTATTTCGAAGTCTCTGTGTGAATAGATAAGAGAGCTCTTTTGCTAACTCTAAGATGGCATTTCCGCCCTAATCTGGTGGTTTAAGCAAGCGTTACTTTCAAGGCCACTGTGTCTGTTTCTATCGTGCGAACAGGCGACGGAAAGCCCTGTTCGGAGTTTTTGACCTACTTACAGTGACCTCACAACTCCGCAGTATAAGCTTTACAAGTATAGCATATTATTTAACAGTGAAAGAATATATTTTATTAACACGGCCGACATCTGGACGCTCAGAGGACAAAGTTCAGAGAGATTTTAGTGAGTAAATCAAACTAAAACCATAAAAGTAGGAAGACAAAACATGGATTTTGAAAAGTGGAATGTTACTTGACCAAACAAATCGTTTTGTTAAACAAATGTAGGCAAAAACAGATTCAGTAAGTCCAAATTGTACCAATTTGTTATATTTCAAAGCTCATTGATGTAACATTTAATGTTCTTCTCTGCTGAAGCCTGACTGGCTGTTTCAATAAAATATATATGAAAACCACAATCAGCTCATCAACGTCTCAATCGTCTTCAGAGTCAAATTAAGACGAGACGCCTTTTCAGCTGGTTTTGTCACACCGAGCACAAAGGAACGTCTCCAGGTGGCACTAATCTCCTTCTACCTGTCGGGGGGGGGGGGGGGAAGCTGGATTAGCGAAGCTCGGAGTGACTCGGCATTATTGTGTTGCGTTGTGGAACTTCCCAACGCCCCCTCCCCCCCCCCCCGACATTTCCACGGGGATCCACGCCACATGCTGTCCGGGCTAGCGCGCTAGCGGTCAGCGTTGTGGCTGATGGGCTGGCAGGCTGCAGGGCCTCCGGGGGCCAGAGCACGCTGCAAGAAATGACCCTCTGAATCTGGCTTTTAATACAAGACTAATGAGAACAAAACATTTAGAGTTCTGACACTGAAATGTAAATGGATTTTTAACACAAATTCATAACATTCAGAGGATCTGAATGAGGAATAGTCTCTATTTGTATTAATGTTTATTATATTTTTTTCATTAGCATCATGGGGGTTCAACACGCTCCTAAATACAATGTTTAAATGCTACATCTTTGCAGAAAATGTATTTTGATTGGATCATGTTCACTGGTTCACGGGTTGCATCTCGAGTCCTGCATGTCTTCAGGTTTGTGATACTAAACACTTTGTTTTATTAAAGGGAAGGTTTGGTTTTAAACCAATGACCCGGCGTCCTTC
The DNA here is from genome assembly GCA_024529925.1 of Ophthalmolycus amberensis. NCBI lineage: Eukaryota > Metazoa > Chordata > Actinopteri > Perciformes > Zoarcidae > Ophthalmolycus > Ophthalmolycus amberensis. The sequence goes on along the minus strand of JAFEUB010001381.1, from coordinate 855,836 downwards.
TGAACACTGACACAGGTTTTTGTTTGCTGTAATTATTCCTCCTGTTGGATTCTTTCATCGTGTGCTTCGGATGCAAGTGTTTTAGTTATTTTAATAGAAAATCTCCTCTCTCTGTTTCCCCGGACAGTCGCCGCGCTGAGCTGGACTGATTTTATTCTAAAAAGACGATTTCGTCGTTGAAACAGGCGCGTGATTACTGTTTCAAGACACTTTACAACTCGTGAATGTCCTTCACGGTGAGAGAAAGACGGTGGTTTTGGTTAAATATCGAAAAAGTAAATGGAATCGGATCATGAAAAGAAGAATTTCCTGATCGCATTAAAACGGTTTTGACGACTCGTTCTGTCACCTTGATATTATTACAAACACAGTACGGCTGTTTTTTGTATTTATTTTTATTTATCAAGAAAACAAGTTTTGGAAAACACTTACTCGTGATTAAATTGACCCAAACTATGTCCAAAAAAAATACGTTTTTGTCTTTTAGACTAAAAAACCCCATTTCTCCCTCTGTGGAATCGACTGTTATTTGAACTTTAACTTGCAGCTCTCTGACTGAAGACGTTATTTTTAGCTCACTTATCCAGACTTAAACATTTCTTGCAGCGTGTGTGTGGTGGCCAGACTCGGAGCAGCTGGTCAGTTAGCAGGCCACATCAGCGTCAGGCCGCCTCACTGATAATGGGATTAGTTTAAGCCAGGCAGCAGGGAAAGCAGAGAGGGGGGGGGGGCAATCGCCACCGTACACACACAACCCTGAAACCCTAAACCCCTGAAAGTGTCCGCTGCAGGGCTGTGATACTGCAGGTATGTCAGTCAGGCTTCTTCATATCTGTGTTCAGCAGGTGAATGAAGGAGAATCGGTCACGCTGACATCAGCACAATATTCCTTTCAGCAGAAAAATAATGAATGTGTTCAGAATGTGTCCGACAATCAAACGGTTTCCAATCAAATCTTAACAGCGGAAAAAATATTCAACCGTTTGCGCTTTTTATCGACTCATTAACTGTCTTCAAGGTCACACGAGTTAAAATTTTAATTAGCGTTGACGTTAAAACTCGAATTGTCTTTAGATATTAAATAGATTTGCACCAAAATGTACAGGGTTTTATAAATGGTCACATGGTGGCGCTATCCGCACCAAAACAAATTATTTCAGATAAGCTGCTTGTGTTTGTACAGTCTCAGATATGAGGCTCATCACTTACACCTACTGAAAAATAATGCCCCATAATTCAAAGATATCTCACAAAATCAAGTGGTACGTTATCCACGAAATCATGAAGGAGGAAGGATGAAGATGGCTCAAACATTGATCATTAAGCTGTTTGTTCTTCATGTAAGACGAGAAGTCAACGTTGATTTATTCGTCATGTAACTTCCGTACACTACGGTAGTTATTTTAACCCCAAAAAACAATCTTCTCCGAAACATAACTAAGTATTTTTGTTGGCTAAGTGTTTCACGACCTTTTCTTAAACCTAACTAAGTATTTTACGATCTTTTCTTAAACCAACTAAGTATTTCATGATCTTTTCTGAAACCTAGCTCAGTATTTCACCATCTTTTCTAAAACGTAACTAAGTATTTTACAATATTTTCTGAAACCTAACTAAGTATTTCAGCATCTTTTCCTGAAGCTAACTATTTCACGATGTTTTCTTTAACGTAACTAAGTATTTCACGATATTTTATTCAATCTAACCAAGTACTTCACGATCTTTACCTAAACCCAACTTAAGTATTTAACAATCTTAAACGGAAGTTTATTTTGAAAAGACCGTATAAATGTAACGAGCGGAAATTGACACGTGTTGCTGGACTGTCGTAGGAAAATGCACAAAAAATGAGTAATAACTTTTTGTAAGATTTTATACGAACCGTTATGTGACGACGTCATTCTTTATCTCTCTCCTCCCTGGTTTGCTGTAACCTCTTTACTCTTCATGCTCTAAACAAAGTGTTTACCAAAAACACCTATAAAAACAAAAACATAACATCATCTCTGTCAGCAGAACTGTGGAGGTGGATATTTCTTGCAGTGCCCTCGGCTCACCTGCAGTGGAGGCGGTTGAACCACACTGGGCTCTAATAGGCTCACAGCAGCTCTATTATCGGAGCCAATCTCGCTCATCCGACCGCCGGCTTTAATGGCCGAAGTCTTTGCCGTGGGGGGGGGGGAGCGCTAATAGTGGCATCAATACGAACAGCAATTTTGTTGCGATGAGAAAGCCCTAAAGTCGACGTATTACTTCCACTAAAAACCAGCAGCAGCAGCAGAAGCACTACCACGTAATTTCACCCTAAAAGCCCCCCGGCACTCCTGCTGAGGGCTGCAGAGGATTGAAGGGGGATTGATCTGTGAGAGTAGAAGGATGTGTGAAAGCCTACAGAGCCGCCTATTGATTTCAAGACGGCGTGGAGGATGAATCCATGATAACAAAAGGTCAGCGCTCCTTAATCCCGGTCTTTAATCAGAGCAGAGATCCGTCCACCCGCCGTCCCCTTCAAAACCGAGCCGAAGCCCACCTGGAACCTCCCAAAGAAATAAGGGACGTTTTCAACGGGAGATTCACAAAGATGAAGGAGGAATATCTGCACTGTCTTAAAAAAAAAGACAAAAGGTTTTGGTATCAAGTGGCAGAAAGGAAATAAAACTCTTCACAAATATGTGAGACGTTACGTTGTCAAGCCGTCAAACAGTGATGATCAGAAACTTTTTTACCAAGATGTCCTCCCCAAAATACCACCACTTTCCAAAAATATTTGTTCTCACTTTTAAGATTGTCCTCATTTCCACAAAAAGCATCTTCACTTTTAAAAAACGCCCCCAATTTCCAAAACATGTTCTCGCTTTTTACTTTTTCAACAATATCCTCACCGTCTAAGACGTCCTCACTCTCCAGAAATGTCTTTCCCTCAGATGTGTTCTCTTTCCTTAAGACACTACATCTGTAAACATCGTCACGTTAGAGATTTTCATCTGTTTTCTTGAAATAAAACAGTTCTGCAAAAGTTACCGTGACATAAAGCCTCATTTTCATATTTAAACAAAACATCTCAGAAAACTTGTAACACAATAAACACTCCTGTTAATGTGAGCGATGAAGTGGTGAAGTTTCATGGTGATATCTATGAGTTCATGTTGTGACTCTATTCACCTGTAGAGTCTCTTAATGTGAGTGATGAAGTGGTGAAGTTTCATGGTGATATCTATGAGTTCATGTTGTGACTCTATTCACCTGTAGAGTCTTCTTAATGTGAGTGATGAAGTGGTGAAGTTTCATGGTGATATCTATGAGTTCATGTTGTGACTCTATTCACCTGTAGAGTCTTCTTAATGTGAGTGATGAAGTGGTGAAGTTTCATGGTGATATCTATGAGTTCATGTTGTGACTCTATTCACCTGTAGAGTCTCTTAATGTGAGTGATGAAGTGGTGAAGTTTCATGGTGATGTCTATGAGTTCATGTTGTGACTCTATTCACCTGTAGAGTCTTCTTAATGTGAGTGATGAAGTGGTGAAGTTTCATGGTGATATCTATGAGTTCATGTTGTGACTCTATTCACCTGTAGAGTCTCTTAATGTGAGTGATGAAGTGGTGAAGTTTCATGGTGATGTCTATGAGTTCATGCTTGTGACTCTATTCACCTGTAGAGTCTTCTTAATGTGAGTGATGAAGTGGTGAAGTTTCATGGTGATGTCTATGAGGCTGATGATAAATCTCCACTTCAGCAGCTCTTACATTCACCAAACTTTACTCGTTCATTCCTCTCTGTGTGCTGAAGGTTCACACATCACTCACACACTCATTTATACACATTTAGTACTAAAAAAGAAGAACATTTATATTTGTATGTCTGTTGACAGTATTGTCTGATTTATGAATTGATACAAAGTGATATCATAAGTCCCCTTTGTAAAAACCGTTGACTCTAATATGTCAACAAAATTAAACAATTCTCACTTTTTTAAATTGTCCTCACTTAAAGAATCCTCACTTTGCAAAAAAGCCCCCAATTTCAAAAAGATGTTCTCACTTTTAAAAAATGTCTTCACTTTCCAATAAATCCTTCATTTTAATGTCCTCACTTTTAAAAGAATTGTCGTAATTTTCCCCCCAAAAAGTTTCTTCACTTTCCAAAAATGCCCCAATTTCCAGAAGATGTTCCCACTTTTCACTTTCCTAAAATGTCCTGCACTTTCCACAAAATGTGTTAATTTCCCCCAAAATGTCCTCGCTTTTTTTTCTTGGTGTCAGATTTTCCAAAACAAGCTGTCCTTGCACACACACATCCACACACACACACATTCATGCAGAAATTCATACACACACACTGCTACACGCTAGAGTGCTAATGACTTCACATTGAAACGCACACACACACACACACATTTCCCATGAGACACCTGACACATGCAGCTGCCTGTAGCTCTGACATGTTCATACATGTCATTCCGACATGTCATTCGGACAAAACACACACACACACACACACACACACACACAGGCTTACTCAGGCCACTTTCGGGGACATCTGAAGGCCTTTTCAGGGGGAAAAGTGACGAATAAACACGGAAATAAATAATATTTGGCTGCCATAATTTCTCATCAAAACTATTTATACCGGCAGAGATTGCAACACTTTTAAAATGAAAAAGTTTGAACAGATGAAGAGGACCAACAACCAGGATCGCTGTGTTGAAGAAGACTTGAAACTAGAGATTGAGACCATAAACTCATGTTTACAATGTTTACTGAGGGAATAAATCAAGAGAGAATAATATTCATGTTCTGTGTGAACTACAGTTTGAATAACATAAACTGACGTGTAAAGGCCTTAACCTTAACCTATGACCCAAAAATCCCCTTTTCTCCCCCGTTTGACAAAAGCAAACAAACTGATGTCTCCTGTTTGACATTTAACATTGTTAAATATCAGAGCAGCGTTTGACGATGTGACCCTTGTGTCTTTTAATTAGATCATTTATAATTACACAACATCGTTAAAAGAAGTTAACGAGTGAGGACGAGCTGTGCCAGTACGAGTTGAATTAACGAGAAGCAGCAGGGGGTCAAACCCTGGCCGAAAACACTAATGAGCTTGTTGAATAAACTCCAACCTAATTAAGGACTGTGTGTGTGTGTGTGTGTGTGTGTGATTGGTTTGTTCGTTTGTTTTGGAGGAGAACCAATGACCTTTAGGGTTTCACATGTGTTCGTTATTTTAGATCATTTCTACATCATGTGAAGATGAATCACAGCAACACTGCACACACAAATAGTCGTAGAAGTACAAGTATAGTAGTATAGCAGTACTGTTTAAGTGTTACCTCGCGTGGTTAATTGCTTTCCCCCCCGAGAGTTAGGCGAGATGAAGATTCGTAAAACTCTGATGTTGTGTGTTCAGTACTGAACTGGAGCTAGGAGGCGATTAGCTTAGCTTAGCATAAAGAATGGAAGCAGGGGGAAACAGCTAGCCTAGCTCTGGCTGCACAAAAACAAAAAGCATAATTTTGTAGTTTTCATTATGCAAAAGTTACAACGTTATCACCCTGAAACCATTAACTGTCATATAGGTGGGGAAACCATACTCCCAGTCTTTATGCTAAGCTAAGCTAAGTGTGCTAAGATAGGTTTAGGAAAAGATGGTGGTTTGGGTTACCGAAGTATGCAAGTTATGTGAGAAATACATCAGAGCTGACTTTGCGTTTCATTAAACGGGGAACAAACAACGGTCTCCTGGATTAAAGGTCGATGTTTGTCGGATCCGTCAACCTCCCCGTGTGGCTTGTGCGTTCTTTACACTTCCTGGTTCATGATCACATGAATATCCTATGAAATGATTTCGTGGGATACCCACGAATTACGGCGCATAACTTCTTAGCTATGAACGCTGGATGCGAACAGCCTGGTCAGAGTAACAGGTCACATTCTGGTTATGCAGATGAAGTCGTAGTGAACACGAGTGGTCACCGTTAGCAGGCTGGACTTGAGGAGCTGCAGCAGGGGCTGCTGGGAGTTTGACAGCTCTTGAGTTGGTGGTCGTGGCTGAGGCAGCAAGGGCTGCTGGGAGCTGCTGGTGCTCGTGGAACGATGCCTGAGCCGCCAGCAGCGCTCCTCCACTCTCTTCTTCTTCTTCTGCGTTGGACACAAGCTGACCCCCCCCCCCAACACACACTCACACACACGCTCGGCCAGCCGTGCTTTTGTCTGGCGTGTCCACACACATCTGTCATGCATGGCGGCGTTGGCACTGACAGTCTGCTATTGTTGCCCCCCACACAAACCATGTTTACCCCCCCCCCCCCCCCCCTTCAGCAGGAGACGCAGACACAGTTTGGGGTAATTTCTGGTCCTAATTACTACACACACACACACACACACACACATACACACACACATATATGCCAAAAATACTGATTAAATGCCCAAATCCTGTTAAAGGGAAGCTTCACTAAAACAATGGAATGTGAATATTCTAAAGCGTCATTGTTCATTTGTAAATGAAAGGTTTATCTCCTCATTCTGTATTTAACAGGATATTATATTATGATAAAGCACAATAAGCTTTTATACTCTACAGAGGAAAACAAAGCAGCGGTTTAAAGGTTTATATTTTTATGGAATAATTGTGAAAATATAAACACTGATTCGTACGGGAGGTTTATTTAAAATTAAAGACGTACCGCCTCCGCCACCCTGTCAAGTTGTAGTTTACATCCAGGAGAGGCTGGAAGTAGAGGATGTTAAAATGTAAATAGTTTCATATTTATCACACGTAGAGCCGAATGATTTGTCCCCAACATTAGTAACGCTTGTGGACACTTGAACATGTTGCATATATAGATTCCAGTGTAAGCCATGACTGTGCTGTTTCCATAGAGGTGCAGGACGGCATGCTTCGGGGTTCAGATGGTTAAAAAGTGATGCATTTGTGGGCTCTTGGAAATCCAAACATTACTACGTTCTGCTTCATGCTAAACAAAGCATTTCCTGTGAAGGAATGTGGGAAGATAACCAGACAATGCTTTGTTTACACTAAGCTAGTTCTGCACAGGGATTGTTATGAACGTTTTTATGAACACCTTAACGACCAGAGAGAGCCTGGAGGGAGGCGAGTTGTTGGGTGAAACTATGTTTCTATGAGCAGGTCCTCATTTCATTGGTTCTCGTGCATTCTACTGATATAAAGGCAGAAGAAGAAGAAGAAGAAGAAGAAGAAGAAGAAGAAGAAGAAGAAGAAGACAGGTGAACGGATGTAAAACTCATCGAGCTGAGCTGCTGTTCCTGTTACTTTAAGCTGCAGGCTGTTGTCATGGACGCTGTAACCCGATAGTAATCAGGACCTCGTAGAGGGAATACAAGCGAGCGCCTCTACTCGAAATAATCACCGGAGAGGGGCCTCGTTGGCTCCCAGGAGCCCCGACACACCTTCACATCCCGGATCTAAACCCTGCTCATTATCACTGACAAAACACATCAGCAGGTCAGAGATTCAGGGAAGCAGCTCTCCTCCTCTCCTTCATGCTGAGAAACCTCGTCAGTTCTTTTGCTTCTTTTTGTCGCGTTGCTTTGCAGACATTCAGGAGCCCGAGCTGACCTCTGACCTCCTCACCACCGGTCATGTTCCTTAGATTGTTTGTCTCTTCAGAAATGACTAAAATCAAACTTCTTCACCGTTTTCTGTTATGTACTCTGTCGCGTACTTTTAGTCTGAGGATAAACAGGACTTTGTTTTGTTTATCGTCCACAACATGATGAGCAATTCTGCTGAAAGAGGTTCTACAACGAAATAAAAACACAATCAAAGCAGCAATATTAAAGTGGCAACACACAAACAACAGTTTAACAAACAGACAACACACACAAGAGTAAAAACATACAGATGTTCTTTAATGTCACTTAAAAATGATCAATTAGCTTCAAAATAGATCAAATCATTCTTAAACACACGAAATAATATCAACGATCGGATGTTAGAATTATTCCAGTCAGAGGAGCCGTAAACATAAATGCTTGTTTCCAATATATGTTCTAACCTCTATGAATAAAGATGATACGTTGAAGTGAAAGATATACAATAAAACATCAGATTTTATTTTAATTATAAGTGGACTCTCTGTCTGGAACAAACCTCATGCAGATTAAAAGATTGTGCAGCAACGTTTGACACACTGAGTGAAGTCAGAGGATCCTTTTTCTAAACCACAGCGCCACCTACAGTTAGAAACAGAGCGGTTCTTCACCGAGTTTATTTAAACACGCAAACAAGTTTAAACGTTTCCCTTTTTGTCACATTCCCTCAGCCTGAATGTCCCCCAGGAGCCTGGAGGCCCCGTGTTGTCCTGTTTCTGTAATGTAGAATATTTGTAACCCATCATGGGTGGATTATGAGACGACGGGCCTCTGGACACACAGAAGGCCTCTTTCTGTAGTTGTTCTGTCTCTTTGGGGTTGTTTTGGTGTGTTTGTAGTCATTTCGTGTCTCTTTGTAGTTCCGTTGTGTCCTTTTCTGTCTCTCTGTCGTTGTTTTGCTTCTCTTTATAGTGTTTTGTGTCTATTTGTGTCCTTTTGTGTCTCTTTGTATTTGTTTAATGTTTCTTTCAGGTCAATCCGAGTCTCTTCCTGGTTGGTTTGTGTCTCTTTGAGTGACATTTTACAGGTGAAAGTCAGGGGGGCCCCTGACACTTTGGGCCCCAGGGCTTGTGTCCGGTTGTTCAGTAATGCATCCGATACACACTCTCTCCAGATGCGTAGCTATAGAAGTACCAGCAGGTGGCAGTAAAAGACCAGGAATACAAAACAGTCCCCTCCAGGAAGTGTTCCCGGTTTACTGAGCATGCTCAGTTCAGCCCAAACCTAAGCTTGCTGCTGCATGTGTGTAAATGTTGAACTGAAGTGTTTGTGCTCAGACTTTAGTCCCTCAGGAGCCTCGCACTCGTGCAGAATGGTGAGTCTTCACTTCATTACATTTGAACACAACTGAACTTAAAGCAGATGAACAGAAACAACTCTTGTTAGATTTCCACTTGTTTAAATGTAGTTGTGCCGGTTTGTTTCGTCCAGATTGAGAAAGTAAAGAAAGACTTCAGGTTTTCATTAAAAGGTTTCATGTTTGCAGCACAAAGTGATCTCTCTGCTGTCTCTCTCCTCTCTACTGTCGGCAGAAGAAACACACAATGAGCCTCTGCTTTGAGAGATGAAGAAGAATCCACATGTTTGGATAAAAGCAACACTGAAAACTAAACTAAACTGAATTACTCTCATCTGTCTCATGAGACATTTCAGCCACCTGCACGGCTGCATAATAAGAGTCATGACATCATGAATTAAACCGTGTTCAGTTAACACTTGCAGGCCATTTATGAAATAATAATTGAGATTCAGTCTCTTCTGTTGATGTTTAGAGGGTTTGAAACGGCTGCGTCTCTACAGTCCTAAAGGTTTCCTGAGAGTCTTCTGTCACGTCCGTTACTTCTTATTGTTTAAGAATCACTACGTCTTCTTACATACAATCATCCTTAATATCTATTTCAAGCAGATTTTATTGGAAAGCTGGATCGAATGGGACTTTTAAAAGATCAAATGTGGTGATTTATGAAAGCTGATTATTAAAGTCAGTTCACACTTTGACTCGTCGACGTGTTCGAGTAAATAAATGTAAAGTAAAGTCACGTTAGCTCCGCCTCCCTGCATCACTGAGAGCTCCATTAGTGTTCGGTCACGTGACCCCCCCTGCAGGGGTCAGAGGTCACGCTTGTGTTTGGTTAAACACTGGTGATCCTGTTAAAGCTCTGAATGGACCACACACACCGACTTGTGTTTAAAGTTATACCACACTGTGAATATATTCCAATACAAGCAAAACTCCTGATGTAAAAGTACATAAGTATTATCACCTAAAAGTACTTAAAGTAAAAGTACTGATGTTTTACTGGTGTTATACTATTACATCTGATGTTTCTGCTGCATTAATGTGAATGTATTCTGCTGCATTAATGTGAATGTATTATGTAATGTGTATTAAATCCTGTTGTCTACAATGCATCGTATTCTATAAGATCATCTTATGTAATAAATAATAAGATGTGCTCCATGTTTGTGTTATGAGGTAATGATGGACATCAAAGCACCTCGAGAAATGATAAATATATACAAACAGTCAACTTATCTGAAAGAGGCTTTTTACTTTGATAGTTTGAAATATTAAAGGCCCAATGTGTGTTTATTTATAAATAAACACACTCTTTATTTTATTTGACAAAATGAACAAAGAACCAAAACATGTTTATTTTTATGAATGATGTGACTGATATGAAAATAACTGCCTTACAATAAACAGAAAAGGGGACAAAGAAACAAATATAAAGAAAGAACAATACATTTGCAGAAATTAACGTATTTCTTTTCTCCCAGAGTTCAGCAGCAGGAGGAGGAGGAGGAGGAGGAGGAGGAGGAGGAGGAGGAGGAGGAGGGTCGGGCCTGCAGGTCCATGCGGTCCGGTTTGGTCCGGGTCAGGAGCTTTTGGGTTCTCTGCAGGCGTTCGTGGAGGAGAAGCGACTCCGAGCTCCGTTCATCATCACCTGCGTGGGCAGCGTCACCAAAGCAACGCTCCGGCTGGCCAACGCCACGGCTACAAATCCAAATGAGGTACCAGAGGTTCATCCTCCGGAGACCAGCTTCATCTCTCTGCTTTGTTTCTTTGAGGTACCAGAGGTTCATCCTCCGGAGACCAGCTTCATCTCTCTGCTTTGTTTCTTTGAGGTACCAGAGGTTCATCCTCTGGAGGCCAGCTTCATCTCTCTGCTTTGTTTCTTTGAGGTACCAGAGGTTCATCCTCCGGAGGCCAGCTTCATCTCTCTGCTTTGTTTCTTTGAGGTACCAGAGGTTCATCCTCTGGAGACCAGCTTCATCTCTCTGCTTTGTTTCTTTGAGGTACCAGAGGTTCATCCTCCGGAGGCCAGCTTCATCTCTCTGCTTTGTTTCTTTGAGGTACCAGAGGTTCATCCTCTGGAGACCAGCTTCATCTCTCTGCTTTGTTTCTTTGAGGTACCAGAGGTTCATCCTCTGGAGGCCAGCTTCATCTCTCTGCTTTGTTTCTTTGAGGTACCAGAGGTTCATCCTCTGGAGGCCAGCTTCATCTCTCTGCTTTGTTTCTTTGAGGTACCAGAGGTTCATCCTCTGGAGGCCAGCTTCATCTCTCTGCTTTGTTTCTTTGAGGTACCAGAGGTTCATCCTCTGGAGGCCAGCTTCATCTCTCTGCTTTGTTTCTTTGAGGTACCAGAGGTTGATCCTCTGGAGGCCAGCTTCATCTCTCTGCTTTGTTTCTTTGAGGTACCAGAGGTTCATCCTCCGGAGGCCAGCTTCATCTCTCTGCTTTGTCTCTTTGAGGTACCAGAGGTTCATCCTCTGGAGGCCAGCTTCATCTCTCTGCTTTGTCTCTTTGAGGTACCAGAGGTTCATCCTCCGGAGGCCAGCTTCATCTCTCTGCTTTGTTTCTTTGAGGTACCAGAGGTTCATCCTCCGGAGGCCAGCTTCATCTCTCTGCTTTGTCTCTTTGAGGTACCAGAGGTTCATCCTCCGGAGACCAGCTTCATCTCTCTGCTTTGTTTCTTTGAGGTACCAGAGGTTCATCCTCTGGAGGCCAGCTTCATCTCTCTGCTTTGTTTCTTTGAGGTACCAGAGGTTCATCCTCTGGAGGCCAGCTTCATCTCTCTGCTTTGTTTCTTTGAGGTACCAGAGGTTCATCCTCTGGAGGCCAGCTTCATCTCTCTGCTTTGTTTCTTTGAGGTACCAGAGGTTCATCCTCTGGAGGCCAGCTTCATCTCTCTGCTTTGTTTCTTTGAGGTACCAGAGGTTGATCCTCTGGAGGCCAGCTTCATCTCTCTGCTTTGTTTCTTTGAGGTACCAGAGGTTCATCCTCCGGAGGCCAGCTTCATCTCTCTGCTTTGTCTCTTTGAGGTACCAGAGGTTCATCCTCTGGAGGCCAGCTTCATCTCTCTGCTTTGTCTCTTTGAGGTACCAGAGGTTCATCCTCCGGAGGCCAGCTTCATCTCTCTGCTTTGTTTCTTTGAGGTACCAGAGGTTCATCCTCCGGAGGCCAGCTTCATCTCTCTGCTTTGTCTCTTTGAGGTACCAGAGGTTCATCCTCCGGAGACCAGCTTCATCTCTCTGCTTTGTTTCTTTGAGGTACCAGAGGTTCATCCTCCGGAGGCCAGCTTCATCTCTCTGCTTTGTCTCTTTGAGGTACCAGAGGTTCATCCTCCGGAGACCAGCTTCATCTCTCTGCTTTGTCTCTTTGAGGTACCAGAGGTTCATCCTCCGGAGACCAGCTTCATCTCTCTGCTTTGTTTCTTTGAGGTACCAGAGGTTCATCCTCCGGAGACCAGCTTCATCTCTCTGCTTTGTTTCTTTGAGGTACCAGAGGTTCATCCTCCGGAGACCAGCTTCATCTCTCTGCTTTGTTTCTTTGAGGTACCAGAGGTTCATCCTCCGGAGGCCAGCTTCATCTCTCTGCTTTGTCTCTTTGAGGTACCAGAGGTTCATCCTCTGGAGGCCAGCTTCATCTCTCTGCTTTGTCTCTTTGAGGTACCAGAGGTTCATCCTCCGGAGGCCAGCTTCATCTCTCTGCTTTGTTTTTCTGTGATTCTTGTGTTTTAAAGTATAAAGCCGACAGGAACCCAAAGCATCAACAAATGACACGAGCGTGTATTAAAATGTTCAAAACTTTGGTGATAATTACTCAAAACTATTTTCATAAAAAGTAGTTTCACTATTTATACAAACAATTTATTTTTACTTTTTATTTAAAGTCTATTTATTTCATTGTGAATCACTGAATATCACTGAATACATTAATAATATATTAAATATTAAAATAAGTTTGCTTGTTTTATGTAGAAAAAATAATAAAATCTGGTCTACAGCAGTTTATTTTAATAATTAGTAAGTCCAGTTTTTCAATTCCCTCCCAGTCTTTTGAATGATTCATTATCAAATTAGGAAATCACATTGAGTTAAACCTATGAATATGAAGAACATAAACTGTACGCAGTGGTGGAAGAAGTCTTTAGTAGCAATATAACAATGTACAAATACTCTGTTACAAGTAGAACTCCTGTATTCACATTTTAGCAAAGTATAAAAATATTTGCAACAAAAAGGAAACTGTCACTGTTGATAAAGTAACTATATAAATCACGTTATGTGACTAAATAGAGTTATATGAATGTAAATAAAGTGATGTAATTGTATATATAAATAAATCAAGTTATGTTAAATAAACCTGAGGCTCCCCTCGTTCCCTCAGGTGATCCACCTCAGCGGACGGTTCGAGATCGTCTCGCTGGTCGGCACTCTGAACCGGGACGCCCACGTCCACGTCTGCCTGTCGGACGGGGAGGGCCGGACGGTCGGGGGTCACGTGCTCGGAGACCTGGAGGTCTTCACCACGGCCGAGGTGGTCGTCGGCGAGGCGGTCGACCTGCAGTTCACCAGAGAGATGGACGAGAAGACCGGCTTCCCCGAGCTCGTGGTTCAACCGCACACATCTGACAGTTGAGGGAGTAACATAACAACGGGTTCACCAGATACAGCTGCTGTCGTTTATTATGAGAAGAAGATTATATTCATATCATCTTATAAAAGGTATCCACTGAACAGACCGAGCGTGATGTATAAGTCCTCCACTACAAGTAGAAGTCTTTTAAAGTCATACTTACATAAAAGTGTTATATTTAAAACTTACATATCAAAAGTAAAAGTACGTGTTGTGCTAGTTTTTTTTTTAACACAACATCCAAGAAGAAAAGCTCATCTCTAAGCATCTTCAGGGGATGCTGCAGGTCTTGAGCCCCCCGCAGGCAATGGGAGCGGCTCCACGGGGGTCGCAGCTTTCTGCTAATAGATGTTAAACTGAGCCGCGGCCTTTCAGAGTCTCTGACCCCCCTGGTTGTGACAAGACAAAGCGAGACCCCCCCTCTAAGGATTAGCTAAGGCCGCGGCTCGGTCACTGCTGCCGCCACGAAGAAAGGAAGAGCTCCGTTAGCCGCGTGGCGGGTCGGAGGCAGGAGACACGGGAACAGTAACAGCCTTTAGATGGAGTTCAATATGAAAACACACACTGTAGTTTGTTTAGACTCAATCCCACATACTAATAATCACTACAGCACCAAATGTGGATTAATACGCTGCTGAAAATAGTCCCAAACCAATGCACTATTTCCTCCCAGAGTGACCAGCTGTTTTAGGAAATTACTGAGCCTTTATTAAAAAAAATAAAAAGAGTGGTTTGTATGATATCTTACCAAGAGTTATTTTGTTATTTTTTTGCCTGTTTTTCTACGAATATCCAGCAACACAAGCTGCCTGTTTACGTTTAGGAAAAGATCTGCGGCCGCTTAAAAAACGCTCTTATAGAAAAGCATCAAAACAGGAAGTCAGTGGTAAAGAAGTAAAGCCCGCCTCTTGAAGGTTTTGATTGGCTTCCTCGGGTTAAGCGTGACATTGACGAGCGTTGTAGCGCCGTTACCTGCGAGCCACCGGCTCAGTCGTCGCCATGTTGAGAGCTGTGTGGAGGCAACACGTGTGCTCTGAATCTCGTATTCAACACCTTTAAGTAACAAAAAATGGTCAAACCTCGACTTTCCACACGTGACGCTAACAGCGGCCTCCTTGGTAGAAAGTCTCTTTTCGTGTACGTCACCTGACCAGGCTCATTGTTACAAAATGAATACGTGAGTTATATATATGAATTATAATGCATGACTTTCTGTAGGTAGGATAAGTGCATGAGAACAGTCTGAGTGCTGCAGGCCGGTGAGGGAAGTTCCTTTCTGGTCCTCATTGCAGAGTTTTGGGTTCTTTTATTGACATTGATGGTGCAAGAACTCGTCGTCGTTTTTGGAGACGTTTCCTCTATTTCTAACAGAAAGAGAGTCTGAGTGAAAACTGGACTGGAGTTTCTACAAATATCATCATGTGACATAATGTTTGTTTGGCCAAACACTCTAAAAGAAAGAAGGAAATAACAGACATCTTCTATGTCGCTGGTGGTTATTAATACTCATGTATAAATATGAGGAAGGTTACAGTCTCTTCATCGCTCCACACAGATCTCAAGTCCTAATTCATTCAAGTTATTTATTCTTGCACTTTGCTTTTTGCGATCCAACAACTTTCCCTCCTCAGACACACGTATGAACGTTTTATTCGACAGTTGGACTTTTCTTTTATTACAATATCGTTTTTTCTTTTTTTTCACACTTTCTTCTGTTTTCACAAATTGATATTGTGCATCATAGAAATCTCCTTAACAAGGCAACATAAGGAGGTAAGAGAATAAAGCTTCCTCAATGATGACTGGAATAGAAAATATATCTGTAGAGAATTTAAAGTCTCTGCAAGTTGATTTTTCTATATTTATAATAATCTGCTTGGAAGAAATTGAAATCTTAAATTCTAAATCTGAAGAATTGGTTTAAAAAAATACCCAGTTATCATTTAATTTTAAAACAATGCAACAGCCGCCTGGACAGGTTCTAGTCTGGATGGAGAACTCTTTGCAGCGCTCGTGTAGCTTCAGAGGGACGAGGCGACGCGTCAGCGGGGCAGCCGGCCCGCCGCCACATTAAAGCCCGGCTACAAAGTGTCGCCGCTGCAGCTTTGTGCTTTTGTTTTGCTTGTGTCGAAGCAGCATGGTGGCCGGGGGGGGAAAGCGTTGGTGGTCTGCCCCATGTGCCCCCCGGGAGGCAGTTTTCTACGCATCCAACTAAAGCGGCTCAGTTCTCGTTTGCTGACAAATTGGAAGGCGACGCAGCGGCCCAGAGCGGATATTCTGGATTTGAACTGTGGCGTTTGATCTAAAGATCATTCTCGATTCTTCCCCTCCCCCACTCCCCTCCCCTGTCTTTAAATGGCTTCTTCATGTGTCCGAGGTGATTAAACATTCACTGTGTTGTTTTTCCCCCCGTGCTCACGTACACTTCTTTACATTCCCACAGAACATGTGAGTTATCCTCGTTAGACACGTCGGCGAGTAACAAGTTGGCGGTGATGTTAGTTGTTTATTGATGTTTCAGGGCGACGCCAGCAGTCGGCGTCCAGCTGTGAGGCACCAATTACATTTTACTGTGAGGCTCTTGCTGGACAAAGAGTTGACTTTTATCTCTGCACCGCTGCCGTGTTGAAGACCGCCGTGGATGTGTGTTCACACTGCAGCTCAATGTTCCTACGAGAAATAATCCAAAAATCTGAATGCTGCCAAATGAGGCATGTTGATGTTAGAACAGAAACTCACAGGCTGTTCAACAGAAACCAAGTTTGAGAATGTTTAAATTCCTCCTTGTCTTTTCTCTTCTGTTGCATTTTACGTCTCTGTTTCAGCCAACGTGTTTGCGGTTTGTGTTCATTCTGTAGCTCAAATCTTTCTGACATTATATTAAAGAGAAACAGAAGACGCCAACCTAAAGATTAAAGCTGTGAACAGGAGGCTGCTGCTGTTAAATATACTCGTAAGAGCTCACAGTCACAGTGGAATTGACTCGAGTCAGTCGAATTGACAGAAACTGCCGATTTATACCGTAAACTTCTTCAAGTTGTTTTGGTGCGACAGCTCTTCTTTACAGCAACTGGTAAAAACGTACAGCCAGGTGTTCATGTGATCGTGTGTTGTTTCTGCAAATGTCTCGAGAAATCAATCCCAGTGGAAAAACATACGACAGTACGCAGGAAATCTACAGGATGATGGAATTACGGCGTCTCTGTAAATTGCTTTTGTGTTCAGTCGGAATAAAACCTTCAAATTCTCAGAGAAACTTGTGACGTTGCTGTTTTTGTTCGTGTCGCTCAGGACGAAAAATAACGCAGATGGAAAGTCAATTAGGAGCCGTATTCATGATGGACACACAAGTTAAATGCATCCACGTGACTAAGCAACAGTCAGAGCAGTGATGTACTTTATAATATCAAAAAAGATGAGTGTTGGTGGGCGTGAGGAGAGGTGGACGAGTCCAACAAACAGGAATTTCTACCACAATACCGCTGTTTGACTCTGCGTTGTGGTTTTATGGTAGTGGTTTCGTTACCTCAACCTAACTGTTTGTTTAGTTACCTCAACCTAACTGTTTGTGTTAGTTACCTCAACCTAACTGTTTGTGTTAGTTACCTCAACCTAACTGTTTGTTTAGTTACCTCAACCTAACTGTTTGTGTTAGTTACCTCAACCTAACTGTTTGTGTTAGTTACCTCAACCTAACTGTTTGTGGTTTGTTGCCTCAACCTAACTGTTTGTTTTGTTGCCTCAACCTAACTGTTTGTGTTAGTTACCTCAACCTAACTGTTTGTGTTGTTGCCTCAACCTAACTGTTTGTGATTTTGTTGCCTCAACCTAACTGTTGGTGGTTTTGTTGCCTCAACCTAACTGTTTGTTTAGTTACCTCAACCTAACTGTTTGTGATTTGTTGCCTCAACCTAACTGTTGGTGATTTTGTTGCCTCAACCTAACTGTTTGTTTTGTTGCCTCACCCTAACTGTTTGTGATTGTTGCCTCAACCTAACTGTTTGTGATTTTGTTGCCTCAACCTAACTGTTTGTGTTGTTGCCTCAACCTAACTGTATGTACTTATTTTAAGGCCAACGATAATGTTTTCTCTGAACTTAACTGTTTGGTTTTGTTGCCTGAACCTAACTTTCATTTTTAACGTAATATTGCCCCGAAAAAGAATTTGTTCCGAGGGACACAAAATAAAACAGACGTTTCATGTGTTTGAGTTTGACATTTTGGCCGTCGCCATCTTGTTTTTGGAACCAGAAATGGCACGAGGGGGTGGAGCTAAGTACAACTGAACGCTGAATAAAACAGTTTTAGTGTTAGAATTAACTTTTGTGCAGTGAAAACACTCTGTGAAAGGGTTAAAGTTGTGAAAAGAAAACACGAAACAATTCCTGCAGACCGGATCACGACGTGGTCACTGAATGTTCTACTGTTTTAGTTTTGTTTATCGTATGTTTGTTGTGTCACAAATGGGCTCCAGCTGAATGTCGCTGTGCATCCCTGTGTTGCACAATGACAACAAATGACCCTTGAAGAATGTGCCGCCCTCCAGGCTGGCTGAGTAAGAGTCCCAGTGTTACCGCCCTGATTACCTGACCCCTCACAGGTGACTTCCTGCTCAGGTGAACCTCCTCTCAGAGTCTCTGAGTGACTCGACGAGGAGCTGAAAAGCTCGTAATTCCTCCGTTTAGTATCCGCTCTCTCCTCATTAGTGACTTCTAGTCCCCTGCCGCCTTTTTGTCGTCCGTTACATCTGTGTGAGTAATGAGCCGTGTGAGCCGTCGGTATAGCCCCCCCCCCCCCCATCTCCACCCTCGCCTCAAACAGACAGACCAGCCCAGGTCATTTGTGAGTCGGCTGCTAAACAGCCTCCTGATCAGCTCGTCTTTTCATGTGGCAGCCAAAGAGCTCCCACGGCTAATGACACGCAGCTCTGTTTGAATGTCTCAGCGTGAGGCGGAGGGCCGCGAACCAATAACACACATCAAAACATCCCAGTTTAGTGAGGCTTTCACAGCAACATGGTGCTGTTTGTTTGTTTCTTACATTTTAATACACAGAAATAAGAATAACACTGAATACAAACAGTCTTCACACAGTTCAGTTCTGCTTCCAACAACAATGAGTTGAGAAAGTTTCTCTTCGGAGGTGGAACAAGGACACAAATTCTTCCCCGAAAGTGAATGTAAACTGGACAAAATGTTGACGGGCCTCTGTTCATGTTGTTTCAGGTTCAGTTAAAGATGTAAAAGGAAAGAAAGCAGACTCGTAAGAAACGAAGGACGAATCTGAAAAAACGAAAACAAAGAAATTCAGAAAACTGGCTGAAATAAAGCTTTCATGTGTTCACCACACATGCCGTTTAAAGCCCTGTTGGAGGTCGCTGTGACCTCTCGGGGTCAGGTCGCTGCAGCTCCACATCGTTGGAGAAGTTTTACCTTAAAGTCTTTAAATGGCGGCTCGGATGAGAAGTCTCCTCTCAAAAGCTGAAAACAGCTTTTTATATCTGCCGGATCGGCTCTTTAGCGGGAATGTTTGCGATGGATGTGTGAGATGTGTTCAGTGGAGTCACTTCTGCCTTTAAAGACCTCAACAGTCGTTGGTCAAGAAAAGATCTCTGGTGCTGCGAGGATGAAAAACAGAAGTGCTGTCACGTTTATCGTGGACATAAGACTCGTTTCCATCTGTTATACATGTTTTTAATTGTTGATATCCTTTTCTTTATTGTTGGAATGCTGTTAAGCATATGTATGAGATGTCTCTGCTGGAGGATCTGGGTCTGTCCACGTTGGACCGGTCTCTGCTGGAGGATCTGGGTCTGTCCACGGTGGACCGGTCTCTGCTGGAAGATCTGGGTCTGTCCACGGTGGACCGGTCTCTGCTGGAGGATCTGGGTCTGTCCACGGTGGACCGGTCTCTGCTGGAGGACCTGGGTCTGTCCACGGTGGACCGGTCTCTGCTGGAGTCTGAGCTGAAGGAGGTTCTGGTGAACCTGCATGAGTTCGTTTCACCAGAATCCGACCCGGTGGCTCCGATGACGAGCATCAAGAATAACTCTATAGAAACAGACCATCTTCTCTCTGATGGTCTCTGTACTGATGGAGGTCTGATAGAGGATCAGGACTACACTGAGACTGGTTCAGGACCAGATAAAAGTTCCTCACACTTGCTTTTTAGTACAGTACTTAAAGTACCGGCGGAAAGATAACACCAGAGGAACTATTTGTTATATCTGCGATTGAGGAATGTTTGTGTAGCTGAGACTCTGCAGCAGTCGACGGCTCCCATTTGAAAATGTGTGGTGAACTTCCATTAGCAATAATTGAGTTCCACTCCAGTGAGACGCTAACGGGGGAGCAGGGGGGGGGGGGGGTGTTGTTATTAAAATGCCTTCCCCTCTAATGTGCAGGTAAGGACCCCTCGTCCCGGCCCGCTGCCAGAGCCGCCTCTCGCTTTTTAAGTGAACGCCTTCATTGAGACAAATTTAGCTCAATTAAAGCGCTTTACCTCTGCCAAGAGTGTTTCACACCATCGGAGCCGCTGCCTTTTTCAATCAGCAGACTCACCACTGATCCTATTACTGACTGCTGCTCCGTCAACGTGACCTCCAACGTCCATAATGGAGATCAAGCATTGTTTTCACTCCGTTTAACAAAACACGAGTAAACAAACAGACGGACGAATGAAATGAGCCTGAAAAATGAACAAAAAAAACAGTAAAGGTGGTGTTCTGTCCAGCGAAATATCTCGACAACTATTGGATGGATCAATGAAATGTTTGTGCAGACAGTTTGTGTTCCCCAGAGGATGAAACTCACCGACTTTAGTGATCCGTTGACTTTCTCTAGCGCCACCATGAGGTTGATGTTTGTTTGTTTTTGGAGATTGAGACCATGAACTCATGTTTACAATGTTTACTGAGGTAATAAATCAAGAGAGAAGAAGAGTCATTTTCTCATAGACTTCTATACAACCCTGGTGGACACTAGAGAGAATGCAGCTTTAACACATGAAGCACTGACTTCAATCTTTAGAGTGGCTAGGACTAGCCTGGCTAGGACACGTTTCTTTTATGTACTTTCGCTGTCCTTCTTTATCTAATCAGATAAATAAGGATTTTTCCACCCAAAACAAACAAGAACAAAATGGCAACAATCACACGGTCCCCTTCAAGGTGCACCTGAACACATTCCCATAAAGAAACATCAGAATCAGAATCAGAATCAGAATCAGAATCAGCTTTATTGGCCATGTATGCATCGGCATACATGGAATTTGACTCCGGTTTCATCACATTGCTTTTGTAAAAACTCAGCTGACGAGAAGTAAAAAATGAGAGTCTGTGTGTGTTCTTTTTACAGGAAGGATTTATTTTAAAAGACGAACCCCGGCGGGTCTTTATTCCTGCGGCACAATGAGCAGAAACCGACTCAAAGAGGCTCAGATGTGAAGACATCCTGCGACTCGCCGAGGACACATCCCGACCTTGGAGACACAAATTGTTACATTATAGCATGCGAGTTCCTGCTGAGCTTTTCATGTGCGGGCTAAAGGGATCACCTAATCAGAGGTGCCATGTAGCCGCCGGCTTTGTTAGCATGAAAACTACACTGTACAGTTTCAATGTGACGGACACGACGGGAGAAGAGACCCTGTTTTTCTCCCTGGACGAGCTCTTTTACGAAAACTTCTTAATAATCAGACGATACATATCTGAAGCTCCTGGTGTGTGAGCGTTCACACAAATCAACTCCTGGATGGCAGATTAAATGAGATTGAATGTTCTTTGAATACTTAAGCGAGAGCTGCAGCGTCTTTGTGTGAAATTCATCCTCAGAAACTTTTGTTTCTGTTTCTTTGGTTCAGATTTAATTCTGCACAGTGTGTGTGTGTGTGTGTGTGTGTGTGTGTGTGTGTGCGTGTGTGTGTGTGTGTGTGTGTGTAGACATGATAATCTCCAATCTAAACGAGCAGAGGTCTCGTGTGCTGCAAATCAATGATCTGCTGTATTATATGATTTACACAGACATCATCGCCATCGTTCCTCCTTAACTCCATTATTTCCTCAACATTTTTTAAATCATTCTTTCAGTCTAGTGGAAAGAAAACATCCAAACACACATTCAGGTGTTTATTTTACTACTTTGTCTTTTTACGTCTGTAGATTTCTGCTAAATTCACCTGAAAGATAAGGCTTCATTTTCATATTTAAACATAACATTTCAAAAAACTTGCAAGAAATAATTGTCTTGATGTAAATAATCAACAGAAGTCCAGAATAACTTTCCCAAATATCACAATAATATACTTTAAGATTGTGAAAAAGAAAAGGAAACACAAGAAACAGAAAGTCATGAAGGCATCTCAGCAAAAAATATATGCATATAGAATGTCTTACTGCTGAGTTGTTTTCATGAATCCACTGAAGAGAATATAAAAACGAAAGAAAGAAGTGTGAGTCTGTCAGAAGGAGTTTTGAACTCTTCAGAGTGCAGAAGACACATCTCTAGAAAAGTCATTCATCCAGATGTGAGCTGTTTTTATTATCTTTCATTTTCTAATTGTTTAATTGTCGTGCTCTAAATCAGATAATTCGGGATTCAGTATCTAAATCAGTATGTAAATGCTTTCAAGAAATTGTATTTTGTTTTATTTTGTTGCTCTCACACCAGACGTGATGAATGCAAACAGACACAAGGAGGCTGAGTTCTGCTGTGAAGCATACTGCGAAAACCCACCAGGTGAGGGCGCTCTGCCTCTTTAAGTCTTCTGCATGTTGGAGGAAATCATCAAAAACTATCAGCTCACATAGAAAACTGAGAAAAAGCTGCATGATTAGATTCTGTCTCCATCAGCTGTTTGCTGCTTTCAGGTCTGAAACTAAACACCGTGAGGCTGATGTGTGTGTTTTTTGGTGAAATTGATTTCCTAACAACAAGGTCTTTATTTAAAAAGAGTCTGCAGCGAGCCGAAGACCAGAACGCATGAATTCAGTGACTGCATCCTCTGCAGACTCACATTCCTGAGCTGTAACACCTCATGAGAGAGAGAGAGAGAGAGAGAGGGAGAGAGAGAGAGATTTGCATCAGATTTCCCTCCACAGACACTGAACTGTCCTTTCGTCCTTTTTACCTGCAGCTCCAGCGTAACTGTTTATGGAAATGGCCCCGTTGGAGCAGGCCAAGTGTTTTCCATCAGCAGCTCTTTGCAGTAATAACACTGCAGTGTTGATGTCAGACCCGCCCTGCCTGAAGAGGGGGAGGCTAATGGTCCTCTCTCCCTCCTCCCTCTTCCCTCCTCTCCCCCCTCTGAAGCAGAGATAATGTGTGGAGATTGTGTGGAGGTAAAAAAAATCTAATTCACCTTAAATGTGGTGCTGCAGGGTTGGGAAGCGAGAGGGCATCTGTTCAGAGAGGCCCCATTAAAGGAGTATTATGTAACATCAGACTGTGGCTGCTGAAGATACAAGGAAATGTGGAGTCTGGCTCACACACCGGTGGTTTGTTATGGAAATCAAATCATTTTAATTATCGTTAGTATTAAGATATCAATCAATTGTCGTTCTTTGTGACTACATTTTTTATTGTGTTTTATTTCCATCTACCTATTTTCATATTCATTCATATTCTAATTTCTGAGCGTTTTAAATATATATATATTTTAAATGTCTTTTAAATGTGTTTGTGTGGATTTTGTATCACTATTATTATTACAACATTTATTTTGTATTTTATATACTTTTTATATACATTTTCATGTTCGGGAGAGTTCTTATATGTATGTGAAATAAATACACGTACAAAAAAATGGTAAAAAAACATTTTACTTTCGTAGCATTTTAAATACTTTCACTTTACTTACAAGTATTTTGTTTTACAATGTGGTGTTAGTACTTTTACTTAAAAGTAAATGATCTAAATACTTCCTTTACCACTCTACTGTACTTCAGACTGCTGCAGTACCGTCTATGGTCGTTGGGGTCGCTGTGGGCACAGTTGCTTTTCCGGAATGCCCCGGATAAAGCCTACATGAACCGGAAGCACTACACAACGGCCATGGCCAGCAGCATGTAGCCGTAGCCGACCTCATTCACAACAAATACCGTGTATTAGTTCTGCTATTTTAACTGTTTTTTTCAAGAGTTCACTTATTTATTTTTTTATAAGCTGACAGATAAAACATTCTACCGGAGATGGGAGTCCCGGCGTTTTTCCGTTGGCTTAGCAGAAAATATGCGTCAATCGTTGTGCATTGTGTTGAGGAGAAGGTAAGTGGTTAGCATGTTAGCTAGCAACTGAGACATGGTGCGTCAACGTTTGCGGGAAGATTTTAACGTGTGATATCTTATTTAATATATATATATTTACTGATTACAGACGGTTATGCGACTTCTCTGCCGTTGATGTTGTGTCGTTGATACATTTGTATTTCTTTTTCGAGGGTTTCGGTTCGTTAATAACGAAATGTAAAACACCGGAAGTGCGTGGACTTGTTGGAGAGATTGTAAACAAAACGGGGCGGTTGTTTATTCCTTCCGACTAGAAACAAAAACGTCTAAATATAGATTTAAAAAAAAAAAACATATGGCACCATATATAATCTACATTTAAACTTCAACGGTCAAAAATAATCTGTACTTGTACTTCACCTGTATATTTATGTATATAAATGAAAACCACGTGTCTCCAGATGTGTTGAATGTTCGTGATAAACTGAAAGATGATTTGTTCCTTTGTGTTGCCAAACTGCTGGGTAAAAACCTGTATTGTCTTTTAAACAAAGTGTTTTGTTTCTGACTTGTTTTTATCTTCACAGGGTAAAGAATGTAATGGAGTTTGTGTTCCTGTCGATACGACCAAGCCGAACCCCAACGAGGTGGAATTCGACAACTTGTACTTGGACATGAACGGGATCATTCACCCGTGTACACATCCAGAGGACAAGTAAGACCCTTCTCTCTTCAATCTGGACTTTTAAGACTCTTTATGCTTTCTGTTTGTGTTTTATTTTAGTGATTTATTGTTTTGTTTCTGAAGTCAAGGTTTGGTTTAACACTTTTCTTTCTAGTATGAAACAAAGCACAACGTTTTACTGGAAAACTGTCCGTGTGATGATTTAACAGTCAAATGAGAAGCTTTTTAAAGATACTTTGACGATTGTGTTGGATTCACTTTAGCTTTCTGTCTTTTTTTTATATTGTAAATTGAATGTTTTGGACTGGTGGTCGGACAAATCAAGTGCAGTGAAGATGTCATTGTGGGCTTTAAATATATTTCTTGCTTTTGGGACATTAAGTAGACAAAAAGTGACCCGGTTAATCTGAAAATCAGTCGACAGATTAAATGATATTGGGAAGAAATCAGTGTTTTCAGTCCTAGATTGCATTCAGGGTGATTTAAGGGACTTTGAAGAGTTCAATTCAAGTATTTTATTCCTTTAATCAAACCTGGATGTTTGATTGTTGCAACAAAAGGTAGCTAAGATGGTAAAAGATGCAAATCTGAGTGTTTGTCGGTGGGATTTCTTCATATTTATAATACGTTTTAAGTTATAGTCACACAACAGAAGCACTAAACGGGAACTTTAAACCACTTTAAATGAGGTTTGGTATGACACCCCCACTCTTATAAGAACAGTATAGTTAAGTGATAAAAATAAAACCCTTCTCCTCTGCTCTCCACAGAGCCGCCCCTAAAAACGAGGACGAGATGATGGTCGCCATATTCGAGTACATCGACCGTCTGTTCAACATCGTGCGACCCCGCAGAGTTCTCTACATGGCCATCGATGGAGTGGTGAGTAGCGTTCAGTGACAGAAACCAGTTCGGTCAGTTATTTTATCAGTTAGGTGTTTTTCAAATGGCTGAAAGGTTCGTCAGTTTGCCCAAAGCTTACTGTGAAGTTTACTCCTAGAACGTATTCTAATTCTTTTCTTATTCATAATAATGTGTTATAATAATGTGTTATCTTCGTAGGCAGAAAATTAGCTCTGATGACCAAGCTGAACTCAGCTGTTGTCCAGTAAACAATAACATCCTGTTTAACTCCACCAGGCTCCGCGGGCCAAGATGAACCAGCAGCGCTCTCGGCGGTTTCGCGCCTCCAAAGAAGGCGTGGAGCTGCTGGAGGAGAAGGATCGCATCCGGGAGGAGGTCATCGGGAGAGGTGTGTGTGACTGACTGTGTGTGTGATGTTTTCAAATCCAGAGACTGTGTGTTGACCCAACCCTCTGTAACCTAACTTGTTCACTCCTCCACAGGAGGTTATCTTCCACCGGATGAGGTTAAAGAGAGATTTGACAGCAACTGTATCACTCCAGTAAGTCTTTTATACTCATTACTGGATATTTTAGTGTCTTGCATCGCAGATTTGTACTTATTATGGTAACGTTTATTGTTGCATTTGGATTAATTAGTTTCTTCTGTCTCCAGGGAACAGAGTTCATGGACAACCTGGCTCAGTGTCTTCGATACTACGTCGCTGACCGACTCAGCAATGATCCGGGATGGAAGAACATCACGGTGAGTAAAACCTTTAAAATACAGCCAGACACGTCTTTTTGTTTTGGACATCTTGTAGACATACAGACTGATAGATTAATAAAGAAAGAACACTGTTAAAATCGTTAAACTGTTTTAGTTTTCAGCTCTTGGCGGCCGGCGATCACTCATCTTTATTAACTCTTTGTTGTCCAGGTCTTGCTGTCTGATGCCAGTGTTCCCGGTGAAGGAGAACACAAGATCATGGACTACATCAGGAGACAGAGAGGTACAGCTGACCCACATCAGTGTGTTCAAGTTTATAAAGAACATTTACTGTAGAAGGATTCATAATAAACAAAATGTTACGAAACAAACACCACAAAAACCTTTTAACATAACAGAATAAAAGTAAAACACACAAATCAACATCACACATTATTTATGTTTATAATCGTGTCAGATATTTTGTTGACTCACGTTTGTGATTCTCTTTTGCAGCTCAACCGAACCACGACACCAACACACACCACTGCCTGTGTGGAGCTGATGGTAAGCCGTTACACTTCAGTCCAACGTGTAAAAGAAATAAAGAATAAGTTCAATAAAGACCAGTTAAATGATAAATGTGTTTTATGGTTTCATTTAACTCTGTCGTCGTGACTTAACACCTTTTCTCTGTCTGACTGATCAGCTGATCTGATCATGCTGGGTCTGGCCACCCACGAGCCAAACTTCACCATCATCAGAGAGGAGTTCAAACCCAACAAACCTCGACCCTGTGCTCTCTGTGGACAGATGGGTCATGAGATCAAAGACTGTCAGGGGACGCCGAGAGAGAAGCAGGGACAGGTGAGGTCACAACGGAGGAAATGTGGTTACGTCACTGGACGAAAGTGTTTTTATGGTCGTTTACAGTTACTTTGGTGCTCAGAGACACTATTACTTTAGTCCACAGGGCCCAACAGAACCAACACAAACTTAAAGTTCCTCATAGTAACTTTAAATACCAGAACTAAAGGGGAAAATTTCATATTTTCCACTTTGTTTCTATGCGGTAAATTTTCCACGAGAGTTTGATTAGCAAACGTCTGGCATTCTCTTAATCTGACATGATTTTTACTTTGTTTTTTGTGTCGATACTTTTTCTGTTTTTAAATATATAAAAAGAATTCTTTAACCAGAAATTTGACACAAATCAAGCTTCATCTTTTTTTTCTCCGTCAGCACGATGAGTTTGCAGACTCGATGCCGGTGTCCGAGCAGGAGTTCATATTCATCAGGCTGTGTGTGCTACGGGAGGTGAGATGTTCATCTTCCTTGCTTCCTTTTTTATTTAAGAAGCGATCGTCCTTACGTGGCTCTACGGTGTCTGTTGACGTCCACCGTACAGAATATTTTAGATGCTGCTCATACGACTCTACACGGTGTAGATTAAACATATTTGTCCATTATTTACATTTTACTGATCGAATAACTGGTCGTTGGGGGAATAAAAAAGCAACACGAGCTAATGCTAAATGAACGATAACGTTGATTCTTCCTCCCCTCCGGGTCTCAGTACCTGGCCCGAGAGCTGACGATGGCCAGCCTCCCGTTCCCCTTCGACTTCGAGAGGAGCATCGACGACTGGGTCTTCATGTGCTTCTTTGTTGGGAATGACTTCCTGCCGCACCTGCCGTCCTTAGAGATCAGGTGAGCTTCAGTCCAGCTGTTCTTTAATGAAAGCTTGTTTGAGCGTCAGAGGAAGTGGTAGCGCTGTTTTATCTGTTGGTCCTTTTTAAAAACCCAAAGCTGTTATCTCTGTTCAAGACCGTAGAGATGTACTCGTGCAGTTCCAGATTGTTTCTATTCCGCCTACAGACTCGACAGTTCCAGAGTTTCTCAAGACTTGTGCTGTCTTCACACTCTGTCGTCCATCTTTAGGCCGTGGTTACACCCGGCTGTGTTCACGTATTGTGTCCACACTTGATCGGATATATTTCATGGTCAAAGGAACGTCTGGGTGAACACACAAGTTCTTCACAATAAAAGTCCACCGTTACTTTATTTCAAAGCTTTTATTTTGAAGCAGTAACTTACAGGACTCGGGTGTCAGCGGTGCTCCTGGGTTTCCTCCTCTCTTCCTTTTTGTTTCAATCTTCCTCCGTGTGGGAGGAAGATGACGGACACCTTAGTTTTGATAAATCGTCCTCACGCGAGAAGTAACTCAGGATTCTCAACCGCGTCCTGCGCTCTCATTGGCTGTAGCTCCCCGACAGGTCCAGATGTTCCCCCTGCTTGATATCTGGGATGTAACACCACATTCACAGTGATCGTAATCCTGTCGTCAACTCACTTTAACCAGCTCAGACTTCTACTGTTCTTCTGCTTTGCTTTCGTCATTATTTTATTCATACAATAGAGCTCCAAATGTCTGTTTCCAGAGTGTCTGAGAGCTGCAGCTAAATATCCTTAAACATCCTCACAGATCAGTGTTTGCTGTCAGTTTATAATTTATTTGTCTTTGTGTGTCTCAGAGAGGGAGCGATCGATCGACTGGTCAACATCTACAAAGACGTCGTGCACAAAACCGGAGTGAGTATCGCCACGCGTTTCTGTGTCGTGTGTTTTCCGGTTGGTGGATGAAGTGTTTTTAAAGCGGCTCCGACGCTGTGTGTTCAGGGCTACCTGACGGAGAACGGCTACGTAGAATTGGAGCGGGTGGAGCTGATCATGCAGGCGGTGGGCGTGGCCGAGGACAACATCTTCAAGAAACGCAAAGAGGACGACGTAAGATTTCTGCAACTCGATTATCAGATAAAGTATTCATAAGCTCAAGACGAGTATAAAGTTCAGAGTGATGGAAACCAAACTTTACTCTTCAACTTGTTTCTTTATTCTCCAACAATGAAATCATACTTTTGCCAACGTTGGACTATTTTGAGTTCTGAGACAACAAGAACGTTTTGTGGATTGATCTCAACATGCAGTGAAGTATTGGACTCGTTGAGGTTTAAATGATCTCCAGAGACAGAAACTGAAACGAGACCGCTTCACCACAGTCGTGATCATTTCTATTCTAATCTGGATGAACTGCTTTCTGTGATCGACGTGTTGTCTCTGTCTTTAGGAAGGCTTCAAGAGGAGAATGAAAGACAAACGAAAGAGGATGAAGGTGAGTGAGGCAGAGAATCAGGAAGACGATCGTGCTGCTTGTTGGTTTCATTAGCTGACTGATCTTAACTGATGGAAGTACTTTTATTAAGTGATATAAAACTGCAGCGTTGTGTGTTTTCCTCTTTTATCATCTTAACATTCTCAGATATGAGCTGAAGTGTTTTCACGTTCTTCTTTCACGTCTCCTTGTTGCTCGTTGGGTTTCTCCACAGATCGTTTTCTCTGCTTGTTTCCATCCGTTGGTCATAAAGCAGCTTTAGATTCATCTCAGCGAGTGTACTGCAGAGGATACATGAGATCTTGTATAAAAGTTAATTTTAAAACGCATCTATCGTGTGTGATTCTTAAAATATTTATGCTATAATAAGTTCAGCAAAAAATGTAACTTTGATAAACCACATTTAATATTTAACATTCTCATTTTAATGCCGTCGTTAACTGAAGCAACAAACTGTTCTGTTGTGTTTTGCTCTCTTGTACGTAGTTCGATTATTTAAACACAGTTTAGAGGAACCACTGATGGATATTTAACATTCCTCTTTAAAACACTCACAAGATCAACTTATTGTTAGTTACAGCTCTTTAAAGTACTGGTGCTTTGATACGTACGTCTTTAAGACTAATCTTTAAAACTTTATTTGTACTGTTCAACAAAGGAAGAAATGCCAAAACATAGAAATTAAACTACATAAATTACAATTTAAATGGTAATTGATGTTTGTTAAAAGTGTCCTAGAATGTGTAAAGTATATGTGATATAGCTTCTGCAGAGTAAACCGTATTATAATAATAATAATATTTTTTTCCGCAGGCGGAGCAGCGAGGCCCCGCCCACCTGACCTCGGGCCAGTTCGCCCCTCAGGCTCTGGGGAGGAGAGACCGACCCGAGGCCGTCCAGAACGCCCGGCATCAGGCCTTCGACATGCGAATGCAGCACAACAAGGTACGACGGCTTCTCTGCAGCTCTGGAATCTGGGAGATGGAGTTCTACATCTCCCAAAGTCAAACACAACTTTGTGTTTTATTATCGTAACATTGTGTTTTGCTCAGAGAGGTATTGGTTTGTAGTCTCTCCTATAGAAATAGAATCCTAGAATCTAATACAGAAGTGACATAAGAGGGTACAAACTACATGTAATATATGTTAGAGATGTGATGTCTTCAGAGTTCAGGAAAGGGAGGACATTTTCTAATCCAACATGGAGATGATGAAGTGTTTATTTTCATCCAGGATGCTGCTCAGTTCCTGAAGGCCTCCATAAAGAACGGTGGCAATGTAAGTTACATGCACATAAACAACATGACGAGTGTTGGTTTGATGTTAAATACAAACATATCTGACTCTGTCAGGCAGAGAACAGTTAAGTCAACATATATTCAAGAAGATAAAGAACAGAAACTAAGTAGAAGATTAGAATAATCCTCTAGGTCTTCAATGTTGATCATTAGGACATTATACATCAGGCATAGTTAGGGATATATTATTATGTATATTAAAGGGATAGTTCTGTAGTGTGTGTGTGTATGAGGTTCTTCACACAGTCAAGGTTCTACTCCAGGAGATGAGTTCATAGAACAGACAGGAGAACCAGCACGAGAGCAAAGTAATGTTCTGCTGTGGACGTATTTTGAAGAACGTCTCTCAGTTTAAGTGAACGCTGTATTTAGAATGTCTTCTCCTCTTTACTGTCAGACACTGAAGCTGTTCTGATCTCTACAAACACACCAGACTCCGTTCATAGAACACCGACTCTCCCTCTCAGGACACAGGAGCTGCTGTCTGCTGCTCCTCCACCTGTTACTGTGTTTGTGTTGTTGACACACTTTAAAGAGTTAATTCAGACAGTGACTATGAATAAGAGCCTCAAACACTTCAAAACATCCAAACTATCCATTAAAGTCTCGCCCCGTCTTCACCGCACCGACTTCCTCTCTTTACAATCTGAATACGAGACGTCGTGGAACACTTTGACTTCACAACCATCGGCCCTTCTTTGCGTCTCCAGGCTTTTATTATTCGTCCGCATCAGAAAGAGTTTGACTGAGATCCACTCGAGGTGCCTCTTGGCTGCTGATTGTAGAACAAGAACAATCATTAGTCGTGATGTTCTCTCCTTTATCACCCAGTGGGGATCTAAAGCTGATCTTTGCTTCAGCAAACTAGAGAAATCTGAATTCATGTTGAAACGCTGTCGCCTTCTAATAAAGTGTAGACGGTGGAGGTTGTATTGTCTGTTTTAAACGCTGCATCGTGCTTCACTTCTCGGTCATGTTCCCATTTAACGCGTCTCTGGAGCGTTTGGATTTCCTGCCCACGTACAGCTTTAAATATAAACCGGCCAACAACAGGCGGCCATACATTAGCACATGAATGAAAGCAGAACAAAGGCTTCAGGAGAGAGGAAGGCTAAGTAGCTGTGTTATTGTTGTAACAGACGGCGGTGCAGAGTTCATCTTTCACTCAGAAAAATAGGTTTTATAATCGTCCGGTAGTTTCTGTGACGTGACGTCGCTGTTAAATACAATAGAGGCTCCTGAAAACTGCTTATTAATTCAGCCATACTTCAATATTCTGCCTCTTATCTATGTGGAGGGAATATGCATTTTAAATAGACATCGGTGTGTGTGTGTGTGTGTGTGTGTGTGTGTGTGTGTGTGTGTGTGTGTGTGTGTGTGTGTGTGTGTGTGTGTGTGTGTGTGTGTGTGTGTGTGTGTGTGTGTGTGTGTGTGTGTGTGTGTGTGTGTGTGTGTGTGTGTGTGTGTGTGTGTGTGTGAGTGAGTGAGTCACATAACATGTTTAACTGATTTAATACATAAATCATTTGAGTCACTTTTTTTGGGGTAAAACTGCCAAAACATTCACGAACTCCAGCGCCTCAGCTGTGAGGATTTGCTGCTTTTCTTTGGTAGTTATCGGTCTTTAACGTAACGATGCTTCGATAGGTTTGTATTTATTTTTTTCTATATTCCAGTGACCGATCAGAATGATTCATTTTCCCCCAAAAATGTGTATTTATACAGTTTTAAAAATAAATTTGGATTTAAGGAAAACACGAAGAAATGCCAAAAACACACCGCGGAGTCATTTTACCCTCAAAGAAAAGACATCAACCAACAAACTATTCAACTATTTCATCTACAATTTAAACCGATAGTTAATGATGCTGATATCAGTAATGTAACACTTAGATTTTTGTTGTTGTTCTATAAATGTAATTCATAGTGCTGTTAATTCAGACGCTGCTTCCCTTTGTGTGCAGCAAACTCGAGTCTTTTTGAAATGCTAAACGCCAACAAGTACAGATTGAATCAGAACATTTAGTTACGTAAGAACGTGTGACATCTTTACGTCTATCTTTTTATTCATAAACTTTGACTTTTGGACTCTACAACACGTAGTATGTGTTGGAAATATTTAGAATATTAGCGTAGCTTGATCTGTTGAAAAACTTTAAACACAATTAATAGATTTATTCACTGTCTGACACGGCCGACATCAAACCTACTGGTAGACATTTAAACACAATAAGATATGATGAGATCGTGTGTGTTGAGACTGTTTCACTGAAAACAACTAATGTATGAGACTTTAGATTTTTCTGATCTGTTTCTTTCTTTCTTTCTTTTTTTCTTCATGGGATTTTGTCGCCCTGTCCAGTCGTCTGCAGGGCCGAGCGGCGGCGCGGACAACAGGGGTGTGAAGAGGAAGGCTGAGGACAGCGACAGCGAGCCGGAGCCCGAAGACGTCGTCAGGTAAACCGGCGGAGGTCGTAGTGGAAGCAATGCTTCAATCTTTTGAAGACTTTTTCTTTTGTCCTCCAAGGATCTGTCGGGTGTACTCGTGTAGTCTGGAAGCACATCCACACTCTTAAAAGAGAACCTTCAAACTGCTGCTGCAGAACCAGAGAGATTGTCTTTTTAAAATTTCATTCCGCACGTTGTTCTTTCTCGACCGTGAGACCTACGTTGCTCACAATGCAACTCGACCTCACAGAATACTGGAGTAGACATAAAACCAGACGGTTCTTTAGTGAATCCAAAGCTTCATGTGTTAAAGCTGCATTCTCTCTAGTGTCCACCAGGGGGCGACTCCTCTGGTTGTATAGAAGTCTATGAGAAAATGACTACTTCTCTCTTGATTCATTACCTCAGTAAACATTGTAAACATGAGTTTATGGTCTCAATCTCTAGTTTCAAGTCTTCTTCAATACAGCATGATGTTCATTTAGTACATTATGGTCCATTTAGAGTCACACAGACCATAAAGCAGGGGATGCTTTAGGGCGGGGCTACACGCTGATTGACAGGTCTACTACCAGAGAGGTATACGGGGTCTATACGTCGTCACTCCTCCTCAGTCCAGATATGGTTAATAATCAGTTTACATACAGAATAAATATCCACAGCAGACCGAGAGCCTGTAGTTCATAAAATGCCTTTTTAAAATGAATCTTCACAGACCTGCAAAGATGGCGTTAACGAACTCAACCGGAGAGAATCACTCAGTAATGCCACCGTGCTGCAACACACACACACACACACACACACACACATACACACACGCAGCTCCCACTTCCCTCTGCACGTGATTAATATGGAAAGCAGGAATATTCCAGTAAATTCCTCTGTGACGCTCTCGTCAAAGCTGCTAAATCCATCGGGCTAAATTGGTATTCATGGAGGCTTTCCTCTCAGGAGCCGAGGCTCCGCCACACAGATGCTCGGATCGGCCCTGATTACGTGTGCAGAACGAAGTCAAAGCCATTAAACTATTCCAGCAGCAGCGTTGTGTTTTTTTTGGTTCAACCTATAGATGAACAGAGCAGCATTTTAATAAGCAAATGCATCGTTTAGGTACATTTTGCTCTACAAACATGCGATCGTCTCGTCCAGTACTCGCGTATGCTCGCTGTAATGCGTTTACATTTCACGGTCACAGACGATAGAAGCGATGTTAAAGCCACGGCATCCAGACGGCTGACTCCACAGAGAGTTTATCGATATTATGATGTAAAAAGAGGAGAATACGGTTTGTCTGTATGACAGCCGTGCTGCATTTTGGCATCGGTGTAAGTGGAAACAATTAAAAACACTGAAAGGGTTAATCCAGATTTGAACCCTGAATTTGCCAAATTCAAGTCGTTTGGCGCGAAGTTGTCGACGTCATCACCAGTGTTGGGATGTAACGAAGTACATTTACTACAGTTCAGTACTTCAGTAAGTACTTTAAAACTGAACGTGAGTATTTCTACTGATTGCTTCTTTATACTTCAGCTACATTTGTCTGATAACTTAAGTTACATGTTCTAGTTCCCTCTACGTCTGTTCAAAACATCTAAACCACAGAGGGTTAATGCAGTAATACTGTATCACTGAAGAGTATTATATACTATATAAACACATGTGCATGTGTGCTTTAGGTTGTGGGAGGACGGCTGGAAGCAGAGATACTACAAGACCAAGTTTGATGTGGACGTGAGTGATGAGGACTTCAGGAAGAAGGTGGTCCGGTCCTACGTGGAGGGTCTCTGCTGGGTGCTGCGCTACTACTACCAGGTAACACTGATCTCTATAGTACTACCAGGTAACACTCTGATCTCTATAGTACTACCAGGTAACGCTCTGCTCTCTATAGTACTACCAGGTAACGCTCTGATCTCTAGAGTACTACCAGGTAAAGCTCTGATCTCTAGAGTACTACCAGGTAACGCTCTGATCTCTAGAGTACTACCAGGTAACGCTCTGATCTCTATAGTACTACCAGGTAACGCTCTGATCTCTAGAGTACTACCAGGTAACGCTCTGATCTCTAGAGTACTACCAGGTAAAGCTCTGATCGCTAGAGTACTACCAGGTAACGCTCTGATCTCTAGAGTACTACCAGGTAACGCTCTGATCTCTATAGTACTACCAGGTAACGCTCTGATCTCTAGAGTACTACCAGGTAACGCTCTGATCTCTATAGTACTACCAGGTAACGCTCTGATCTCTAGAGTACTACCAGGTAACGCTCTGATCTCTAGAGTACTACCAGGTAACGCTCTGATCTCTATAGTACTACCAGGTAACGCTCTGATCTCTAGAGTACTACCAGGTAACGCTCTGATCTCTAGAGTACTACCAGGTAACGCTCTGATCTCTAGAGTACTACCAGGTAACGCTCTGATCTCTAGAGTACTACCAGGTAACGCTCTGATCTCTATAGTACTACCAGGTAACGCTCTGATCTCTATAGTACTACCAGGTAACGCTCTGATCTCTATAGTACTACCAGGTAACGCTCTGATCTCTAGAGTACTACCAGGTAACGCTCTGATCTCTATAGTACTACCAGGTAACGCTCTGATCTCTAGAGTACTACCAGGTAACGCTCTGATCTCTAGAGTACTACCAGGTAACGCTCTGATCTCTAGAGTACTACCAGGTAAAGCTCTGATCTCTATAGTACTACCAGGTAACACTCTGATCTCTATAGTACTACCAGGTAACGCTCTGATCTCTATAGTACTACCAGGTAACGCTCTGATCGCTAGAGTACTACCAGGTAACGCTCTGATCTCTATAGTACTACCAGGTAACGCTCTGATCTCTATAGTACTACCAGGTAACGCTCTGATCTCTATAGTACTACCAGGTAACGCTCTGATCTCTAGAGTACTACCAGGTAACGCTCTGATCTCTATAGTACTACCAGGTAACGCTCTGATCTCTATAGTACTACCAGGTAACGCTCTGATCTCTAGAGTACTACCAGGTAACGCTCTGACAGTACTACCAGGTAACGCTCTGATCTCTATAGTACTACCAGGTAACGCTCTGATCTCTAGAGTACTACCAGGTAACGCTCTGATCTCTAGAGTACTACCAGGTAACGCTCTGACAGTACTACCAGGTAACGCTCTGATCTCTATAGTACTACCAGGTAACGCTCTGATCTCTATAGTACTACCAGGTAACGCTCTGATCTCTATAGTACTACCAGGTAACGCTCTGATCTCTATAGTACTACCAGGTAACGCTCTGATCTCTAGAGTACTACCAGGTAACGCTCTGATCTCTATAGTACTACCAGGTAACGCTCTGATCTCTATAGTACTACCAGGTAACGCTCTGATCTCTAGAGTACTACCAGGTAACGCTCTGACAGTACTACCAGGTAACGCTCTGATCTCTATAGTACTACCAGGTAACGCTCTGATCTCTAGAGTACTACCAGGTAACGCTCTGACAGTACTACCAGGTAACACTCTGATCTCTATAGTACTACCAGGTAACGCTCTGATCTCTAGAGTACTACCAGGTAACGCTCTGACAGTACTACCAGGTAACACTCAAATCAAAAAGTGTTTTTTCCAGAGTGACTAAATGTGTTGCAACAGCAGATAAACACCTGAGAAGTTCACAACTTAAAGCCATAAATAAAAATCACATTTAAGTGATGAAATATAAGTAAAGCAGCTGCTGTCAAGGTTTCAGCATCCTGTCATTAAAATGTCAGTTTGACGAGGAGCTCGACCTCAAAATAAATCTCAGAGATTCAAAAACGTGCTGCAAAGGTTTCGCTCTCAAGTTTGAATTTTTTTACCAAATTCTGTTTTGATAACCGATCATCTCGGATGAAGAGAAGACTCGTAACGGACGACCAGGGTTTTGTTGAAAGTCAAGAACTCCTCACCGTCGAGTGTACGCAAACAAACCTCGGCACCGCAGAGACGTCGGCGCCTCCACTTTATTGTTTGCAGTGTGATTATACACTAAATCGTCTTCGAAATATTGATCTTTATCTCTAAAATGAAGCGATCAGCTGCGGGGCCCTCTTCAGGGGAGCCGGGGGGGATTTGTTCGTGGGCTGATTGTGAGCTGTCTATATGCACGCTCTGTGTTGACTCCACATGTCGGCCCATCCAAAGCCCCTCTCATGGGGGCCCTTCTGCATGAATTCATTAGTGGGGGGGGGGGGGGTCGTCGGTGGACGGGCGGGACGTGTCTGCTCTCCGCCGCCGCACATTCACGGTTCGGTCTGCAGCAGCAGAGTTTATGCTCACGCATATTTCCCAAATACTGAAGAGTCACACTTATTTTTGAGGTGTGAAACCTCAATGAAGGCGGTGTTTTCCTGAGCGGATATTTAAGGCGGCGCGGAGACCGACGCCCCTTTTTTAAACAATACGACTTCAAATTACAGCAGTGTTATAACCGCGACTAATCCGGATTTTTTGTAAAATGGTCCGATATTAATTCTTAAAGTCCCAATCTCAGCCCTTTGTGTCTGCCTCCTCTCTGTGAATGTGTGTTACGTGTTGGCTGTGGTGTCTTGATATGAAGAGCACACTCTTATTGTCCTTTGTTGCATTATTTTGGTCTTTTTAATTTATTATTAGATCCTCCTAATTAATACTAATGACGTCAAACACAACAGCTCTGAAATACAATCTGCCTTCATGGAGGTTGTGAAGTTTGTTCATCTGAAACAATAAAGGTTGAATAATTCAAAATCATTCAATGGAAAAGGGACTTCTGGTAGAAAAGGGAGATCAAGAAGTCTTGAATCGGCAACTTGCATACAACTAAATAATAATAATCATCATGAATAATTAATCGTGCATTTTCTTGTATTTGGTTTGTAAAAGCCACTTTTTCATTTTAAACAGAACTGAAAGTCCTTAAAAGCTCTGCCAACGAAGGTTTTTGATTTTATTTAATTATTTTTAGTGTGATATGATTGAAGCAATGAGAATATTTTATAATCTTGACAGTCGATTGTTGTGTAAAATAATCTGATATTTAGTGTGATAATTTAACTCGGTTCATTAGTTTTAATTATTAAATTTCAGTGTGTTGTAGTTCTTCTTTTTTTCCTTTTTTTTTAACTATTTGATTTAAATCAAACTAGTGCTTAATTAATCGCTTAGTCAATTCGAATTAATCGCAGACTGTTTAATAATCGATTTGTCATAAATCAGCTGTTTCTCTTTGTGTTTTGGACATTTCGTTGGCCGTCGCATCGACTAAACCATCGATCTTAATGACGATCGCATTCATTCATAAGTGTTTAGCTTGCATTATTTATTCTTTCTTCTTGTGGTTTGTCGTCTTTTGGCCGACGAAGGTCACAAATGTCCTCGAGCCGAAACATTTAGTCACATTACCGTAAATGATCCGTGCCGAGTGGATCATCCTCTGGCTGTTGTGCCGGTAACGTCTCCATGTTATCACGTGAATGAGCGTCTTTAGTGATGGAGCGCGGCTGAGATTGGTGGATTTATCGCAGCGGGGTTTCCTCAGAGGTGCATTGTGGGAAGTGAAGGTTGTTCTCTGGTGCCAAGACGGGGTTTGTTCAGGAGGGATGAGTTCCATTTCTCTTCTTCGCTCCCAAAAAACATCTAAAAACAACACACAGAGCTGAGGAGAGTTACTGTAGCGATGCGAGAGCCTCTCGTGTGGAGGATTCTCTCTCCAGCTTCACGGAGAGAGAAGCGCTCCGAGTCGGTAGTTAAAAGGGTTCGACGTCTCGCCGTTGAAGTTTGTAGACGTGAATCTGCCTTTCAGTTTTTAAACACGCTCTGGTCTGATCAGGGTTCCGCTCTGTGGAGGTTCTTTAAATGTCAGCGTTGGGCTGCTCAGATTGGATTTTAAGCTTTGTGCTGCAGCGGAACTTTTAAAGGAAAAAGGGCAAAGAGAAGCTTTTTCTTTTCTACTTCCTGGTCGCCCTTAAGTTTTGTTTTTCCCTAATTTTGTCAGTCGTGACTTCGCTTCTAACACTTAAAGATATTAAATCCAACAGAAAATGAGTTTGTGATTAATCATTAAGTCTTTAATCAAACTTGGAGAGGTTAGAGATATTCTCACATTCAAATATACTCTGAAAAAAAGCTCGATTTAAACAAAGTTATCTGATGTTTTATATACTACGATCACACAAACTGTGCAAACAGGCGTTAGCTCAGCATTAAATAATCCTGATCAGAACGTACTATTAATTAAGTAAATATAAACAAAGTGAAAATATGCATTCATTGCTGTGGGTATAACATAATTCTGTAAACTTTAATGTTTGTGACACAAAGGGAAGAGAAACCAACTGTCGGTTGTCGGGCGGATATTAAATCAAACAGAGGTTTACATTGATTAATCATTATTAAATACTAACGCCAAACGTTCTCTGCAGGATTCAAACAAAGTCTTGAAGATTTGGTTCATGTTTTAAAGGTTATGAATATGCTTAGATTTAAATATACTCCCTGATTTTCAACGTAATCTGGTGTTTGTTCTCTACAATCACTCGTGTAAATCTAAAATTCATCAGATTAAACCTGCTGTGGGTGTAAAAGTATTCTGTAAATGTATTTATTTAATTAAAATAAATAAATAAAATGCATAATTTGGATGTGATTCTTGAATTTCACTCTCTGGTTGCAGGTTCTGCAATGTGAAAATGTTTTGTTTTATATAATAATAATTGAACATATTTGGACTGTTGAACAAAGCAATTTGAAAACAGCTGTGGGTAATTGTTGTGACGAACATTTTAAACTATTTTTGGACATTTAATGTAATGGATTAAATCCCCCCATGAGGGTAAATGTTAGCGGCAGCCTTGAGTTAAATGCTGAACGCTCCGTCTGCAGCTCGTGGCCTCGTGTCCCGCCTGTGATTCCTCCCGACATGTAACGTGATATTAAAGCCGGTGCTTGTGTCTGTTGATCTGCAGGGCTGCGCCTCCTGGCAGTGGTACTTCCCGTTCCACTACGCTCCGTTCGCCTCCGACTTCAAAGACATCAAAGGGATGTTCACGGACTTTGACAAGGAGACCAAACCGGTAAGAACGCACTGAGAACTTCTCTCTTTGTTTTCTCTCGTCTCCCACTTCATCACCGACTCTAACAAAGGCGGAGTTTTTGTTGAATCTGTTGCTCCAATCAAATGCCAGTAAACTCGCTGCAACATCTACGCCGGGTGGATTTATTATAGAAATCCACAAACGCAACAGTTTTAGAGCCTTCACAATAAAAGAGAGGAACACGTGAAGTTGGGAGACTTTTTCTCGTATTGTTTCTAAATATTTAGGATTAAGAATTTGACCTAAAAACATTTCTGCTGGTACAAATCTTTATCTGTGTTTTTTTATATTTTATTGAACCGGCAATAGAGTTCTGCAGGAATGTGACCCTAACAACCAGAAATTAGTCAGCATCTTTACACTTCCTGTTCCCTCGTCTAAAAGTCAGTTTTTGGTTAGACGTCTGAAATAAGTTGTTTAACACAAGCTGCAGAGTTAACGTTTAGTTCTCCGATATAAAACACGTCACTTTACACTTCAAACATCATAAACGTGGAGTTCATGAGTGAAGGTTATCTTGATGAACAAAACCTGCAAATGTTTGTTCGACACGGAGATCATTTTCTGTAATAATCCAAAATATAATGGAATTCTGTGATGACGACTTCCTGTTGGACTACAACAATGAGTCATCCCTGTAGAGTTCTTTAGAAGAGTTTTTTGCTCTAACTTATGATTTTGAAGTAAATGTAAATTTCACAATGTAACGGCTTTTGAATAATGACAAATAGCATTTAAAATGGTTCCCCATAGACAAGGAAGTGCATGAACCAATATGCAAGCAAAATGCAAAGAGGATAGCGCTTTTTAGCACTTTTTTCCCTTAGTACGAGCACTTAAATAGCCCTCAATTAAATAGTTTTGATTCCTACAAATTGTAAAATACAGTGGAAGATTGCCAGAAGTCCAGGTAATTTTTTACTCAGAAGTTGAACTGAGCAACAATAATACCTTTTCGTGTCATGGATCACAACAAGAAGTTTCATAAATCTTGTTTTGATGGAGTTAAAACCAGACTAGTTGAATCAGAGAGTAACTACGAGTGTGTAAATAACTTGTTTGTGTGTTGTTGTCGTGTCCAGTTCAAGCCACTGGAGCAGCTGATGGGAGTGTTTCCCGCCGCCAGCGGCAACTTCCTGCCCGCCACATGGCGGAGCCTCATGAGCAGTCCGGTAAGTGTCGAAGTCCTGAAGGAGGTGCAGAGAGAGATCGGGAGGTGCAGAGAGAGATCGGGAGGTGCAGAGAGTAGTTTTCACTCTGAGCTGCTTATTTCAAGTCTCACACTTCTCTTGACGCAGGATTCTTCCATCATCGATTTCTACCCCGACGACTTCGCCATTGATCTCAACGGCAAGAAATACGCCTGGCAGGGTGAGTCACCTGCCCGCTCAATAACACTGCTTTTAAAGGGCCA
The DNA here is from genome assembly GCA_024529925.1 of Ophthalmolycus amberensis. Lineage (NCBI taxonomy): Eukaryota > Metazoa > Chordata > Actinopteri > Perciformes > Zoarcidae > Ophthalmolycus > Ophthalmolycus amberensis. Next base: position 814,387 of record JAFEUB010001381.1, on the reverse strand, counting down.
GTGTGTGTCTTTTAGAGTGATCTATTAGCAGAACTGTATGATCATATTGATAACTATAATATACTTCAATAGACTATATAGACTTTCATTGCTCCTAAAGTAGTCGGAGGCGAAGGTCTTGAAAGATGCCACAGTCGACAACCTCCAGTTCTTAAAGTGAATCCAATGCTTCATGTGTTAAAGCTGCATCCTCTCTAGTGTCCACCAGGGGGCGACTCCTCTGGTTGTATGGAAGTCTATGAGAAAATGACTCTACGTCACTCCTCCTCAGTCCAGATATGGTCACTTCCTGTTCACTGGTTGCAAAAAAAAACACAAGATGGCGACGACCAGAATTGCCAAATTCGTGACTTGAAACCGTCCACGTCTTATATACAGTTGATGGCCTTTAATGTGGTTTTGTTACCTCAGTCGTGGTAAGGAAGGAGCGGCCGGAGTATTCAGTTCGTTGTAATCTGAAACCTCACCACTAGATGTCACCAAATCCTAAGATTGTGGCACACAAAGATGTTAAGTTCCCGTATATGTGCTTTATTTTGAAGGTGTGGCCTTGTTGCCTTTCGTGGATGAAAGTCGGCTGAGGGCGGCTCTGGACGACGTCTACCCCGACCTCTCACCTGAGGAAGGTGAGCGAAAACTCCACGAACTCTGGATTTCTCTTTACGATGAGCATGTCGGACAAAATGTGTTTCAGTGTTGAGCCGATGAGTGTTTCTACCAGTGGCGGCTGGTCAATAGAGGGCCATGGGGCATGGCCCCACCATGAGCCACACAAAAAAAAAGAAAAAAAAAAAAAAAAAATTATAATAATCATAAATTATACAAATTGTCAATATTTGTGTTTTTGAACTGTGGAATGTACCCAGTAATGTGTGTAAAATATGATATCTGCGCAAAATATATGCTTTTCCTGCTCGTCCTCTCCGCCTGTGTGCTCTCTGCTCGTGCTCTCTGTCTGTGTGCGCGACACTCTGAGAACGCGCAGCTAGGGGGGCCTAATCGTTTTGGCCCAAAAGAGACGGGTCTATGAAGCAGTTTAGCCAATTGCTGATTCAAGATATAAATGAGTGACATACAATTTAGCCAATCAGCGCCCTCAAATAGATTCAGCTTGGGGCTAGAACGATCAGGCCCCCCTCGCTGCGCGTTCTCGTCAGGAGAAGTCTCTACGCGCGAGCGCCAGCGCGAGCACTCCTCCAAGACCCGTTTGAGAGGAGAACTTCGGCGGAGATTCTGCAGCCAAAGAGCTGATATCAGATCAGCCTGACCTCACAATCAGATAGCAGACTACATGCGAAGCTTCACTAGCTGTACACCAGACAGGTTTGGCTAGCTGGATGACGTCATGCTAATCATTTATTTAGCTTTTTAAAACAACGGGGACGGATCCAGCACGGACAGTTACGGGAGTGAGGAGGTAAGGAAACATGAGAACACCAGGACACACATGGAGAACTCTGTCAAGCTACATATTCGGCAAAGTGAACATATTTTCTTCTACATAGCCTCAGTCTCATCTGCTTAACTTGGTCATGGAGGCATCAACATGTAATAGAGATGTTAAATTAACAGTGAAAACTCATCATAGCTTAATTTAACATCAGTATTCATAATTACACTTCATGTTTACTTCTCCTGATCTTTACCTCCTATAACAAGGTCCATAGGGGCATCTCAATAAATAAACATGTTATATTATATTATATAAGTGTTATTTACTGATTGTTTTCGTGTTGGAATACATGTTAAATATTTAACTGCCAAGTAATAATGAGTGTTTGATACTTACATTTTTTTTGCATTAAATCATACTGGGATGTTTGCTGAAATTGATAAGATGGCCCTACCTAGAACATTTTCCACCAGCCGCCACTGGTTTCTACACGGTTTGTGTGAGGGGACATGTTTCAGGTGTTTCGCTGCGTGTTCTCTGTTGCAGTGAGGAGAAACAGTCTGGGCAGCGACGTGCTGTTTCTCCACAAGTCTCACCCGCTCTCCGACTTCATCCAGGAACTCTACCGCACAGAATCTCAAGAGGTAACGAAACACAAAACTCAAATCAACCCGATGGGGCCGAGCAGTTCCTTCTGTCCACAGAAGTAAATGTAGTTTGTTTTAAAAACCATCAAACAGTCGATGCACTTTTCAGACAGGAAGCGACGAAGGGGCTGATGGGAAATGTGGTCTTAAGGTTAACATTTACTCAAGTACTGTATTTAAGTACACTTTTGAGTTACTTGTACTTTACTTGAGAAGCTACTTTACACTTCACAACATCAGAGGCAAATATTATACTTTTTACTGCTCGGCATTAGTTTTCATCACAACATGTTTAATAACAGCAGTTAATTTGCAGTTCTGTTCTTACCAGCTGCGACATTAACGTGTTGAACACATTAACGCATCAATAATCACAATCCAGTAATATAAAATACATGATTCTGCATAATTAGTACTTTTACCGTTGATACTTTAAGTGTATTCTGAGTATTTCTACACTGCAGTATTGCTACTGTTACTTCAGTGAAGTATCTTGAGTACTCTCTCTGAACAGGAGCACCAACAACCTGCAGCGTCTGACAAAGTTCACCAGTAGGTTTGATGATGCAGCAGCTTGTTCCTTTAAATTAATATCATTCTCTGCGCTGTGATGCATCGTGCAGCTGCCCCCCCACCCCCCCCCCCCCCCTCTCAACACTGTAATAATAGTCCTCTTCTTCTATGGTTTTATAAATCAACATTAATGAGCACGAAACATTAATGAGGACGGATCACATCTGAACAAATACTGAACACGTTTAAAGACGTGCTGTCAGTTTTCTTCCTTAAAACAAGAAACCAACCTGAAGACAACTAGTCAAATGTTAATTAAATCCCCAAAATATACCGATGATTTATCTACGTTAGAGTCGTACGGGTAGTAGACTGAACATGTGAAGGTTGTCCTGCTGGTGGCACTAGAGAAAACATCAAAGGATGAAAAACAACAAACAGAAACGAGAATTGTTTCTCGACTCCATTTTTCCCCAAAACATTTTATTTTTCATGACGTCGTCGCGTCTTCTTCTTCTTCTGCGCTTTAAATGGTGGCTGCCTGGAGAATTGGCTCCACCCACTGTTTACATCCATGAAAGCAGCTTCTTATACTCAGTCGTGGATGAAACGTGAATACGTTTGTCATTTTCCTTTTGCAGATTTGATTAAAGCTCGGTTACATCTGGCACTACCGTTTGATGCAAAGCTGTCTCGTGTTTACACCGATTTTATTTGGGTCGCAGGATTTCTTACAAAGTCTTTTAATTAACATGAATATCTGCAGAAGTGGCTGGTTTACCTATTTAAGATCATATACGTTGATGTGGAAATGTCAGTTAAAATATTCATTTCAGCACTTATTTGCTCTTATGAGTCATAGATGAGGCCCGCTCTGCCTCCTGAGCCACAGTTAGCCACGTAAAGTTATCATTACGTTTAAAAATAAATCCACTTTGGTTAACGGTGACAAATGTGCAGCATTATAAAATACATTCTGTTACACAACTTGAGAGACAAATGTCTAAAGAGTTCGACTGAACCACCTCCTGTCTAGACATAGATGATAGACATCTGATCAGACGGGGTTCATCCTCTGGGGAAACTAAACATGATCAGTGAAGCTGCTCCCTCGTTAGCCGGACAGAAGGATTCACACCGTCTGATAAGGTGCGAGGATAATAACCAGCGATCCTATTGATTGTAATACCTTTTGCTATTCTGCTGATCTCTTCTTTTTGATTATTTTGTGGGACAACATTAACATTTCTTTATTGTTCTTGTATGTAAAGAAACTGTTTCTCTTGGGCAGCAACACAAAAAGTTACAAAATCTTTAAGACCATGACCATCAGCTCCGGACCGCATCGATGCTCCGGGGTTTTCCTCGTGTAGAAGCTGGTTTCGGGGGTCATCCCTATAAGTAACACGGTGTTATAACATGTATGACCGTATATTCTACTGTTCACTTAACACCATCACCATTCACTGCTTGATATACAATCTGCACCTTCACCTCCTCCAGGGCACTGAGATCCCTGCGGAGCTCTGTCATGGGATCCTGGGAACGTTAAATCTTGACGACAAACCAATTCTACCAGACGAGTAAGGAAACGCCGGCTTCGTGCTCACCTCGTTTGTCTCGTGTTCTTAAGGCTGACGGAGCTGAAGAAGTGCAACGACGCACCTGATTATTTGTTTTCGTGTCATTTGTCCGTCAGGCTGGTGACGTCACCCATCCCAACGCTGCGGGACATTGAACAGAACCACGCCATCGGGTAAGAACCCAGCTAGCATCATACTTGCTTCTGTTCTCAGACAGTTCAACACTGAAAGGTTTGAGACATCTGACTTTCCTTCATAAACACTCGTCATGGTTTGATCTAAATGAGAAAAGGACGGGTGGTCCTGTTGGTTTCTAGTTCCTAGCTCTATAGATCTATATCAATATAGATCTATAGAGAGATGTATATGGATGATATATAGGAACCGTGTCAGTCGGATATCTGCATGTTTCTTCTCGGTCTATGTCGTCCCACTGATTCACTGACAGTCTTACTTATTGAGACATTTTCAGCGAAGCTTGAAAGCGTTTTATTTTCAGAGTTGAGCCGTGAGAATCTGTTCAGCCACCTTTCATTAGAATAACACGAGTGTGCAGCCGCTCTCTGTCTGAGGCTCAACAGGAACAGTGGACGAGGCCGGGTGAGAATGTGATGAAACGCTTCTTCGCCAGAATAATCCTCCACATCAAACGTCACCGACTCGGGAACAGAAAGAAAGTGAGCTAATGGAACTCTTTCTGTCCGCACTTGAAACTGATTTTCTTCTCCTTTTTTCCAGGGTGAAGTTCAAAGATCCGCACTTTGCAGCCGACTTTGTGTTCAAGGCGGTCCTCCTTCCTGGAGCCAAGTGAGGACTTATTTCATCTCAGAAATGCTTTCGTAAATATTAATTAATATATATATATATCTATATATATATCTATATATATATCTATATAGATATATCTATATAGATATATATATATATATATATATATATATATATATATATATATATATATATAGATATATATATATATATATATATAGATATATATATATATATATATATATATATATATATATATAGATATATATATATATATATATATAGATATATATATATATATATATATATAGATATATATATATAGATATATATATATAGATATATATATATATATATATATATATATATATATATATATATATATATAGATATATATATATATATATATATATATATATATATATATATATATAGATATATATATATATATATATATATATATATATATAGATATATATATATATATATAGATATATATATAGATAGATATATAGATATAGAGATATATCTCTATATCTCTATATAGATATATCTCTATATATATATCTCTATATATATATATATCTCTATATATATATATATATATGTATCTCTATATATATATATATCTCTATATATATATATCTCTATATATATATATCTCTATATATATATATCTCTATATATATATCTCTATATATATATCTCTATATATATATATATATATATATATATATATATATATATATATATATCTATATATATATATATCTATATATATATATATCTATATATATATATATCTATATATATATATATCTATATATATATATCTATATATATATCTATATATATATAAAAATAAAAAAAACTGTTTTAAAGGTGATATTTTATATCAAAACCAACACGTTTTTCAAACGAGTAGAAAGTGCATTTGTTGGGGACTATTTTCAGCGGCGGATGAATCCACATTGGGTGCTGTAGTGAGTGTTCTCACGAGGCTCATTGATGGAGATATCAGGCTGTGATGCACACACAACTTGTTCATGTAATATAATTATTATATCATTTGCATAACACATTTAATGCAAAGATTGCAGCCTAACGAGCTCACAGAGCGTGATCAGAATAATAGTTAGAGATGAAGCAAACAAACAAACAACACAAATCAGTTTAATCACAAGAAGATCAAACAACTTTATTAATAACAAAGGAAATTCTTGTGACGGTTTCATTAAAGATGAGCAAAAAACAATAGAATAAAAATACAAACAATAGAATACAATTTTTTTTAAATGTAAACGAAATAAAACTGACGCATTGCAAAATATATTAAAATAGCAATAAGAGTAAGTAAATAAATACAGTAAAATACAACAAAGATTAAATATAAAGTGTATAAGAGGTGATGCTAACACCAGAGCCGAATGGAAACTAATGAAGAAAAGTAATATTGATAAACATGAACTGATTATTGATCAGAAGTGTTTATTTGAGAGTCTACACTCTCCTCTGAGATTCACATAAAACTCTTTATCTCAGTGCAGCTTTGAATCTGTTTGTTTGTTTGTTGTTGTTGTTTGTTGTCAGGATGCCCAACAAGGTGCTGAAGCCGGGGGACTGGGAGAAGGGCAACAGAGAACCATGGAGACCCCAGCTGGGCTTCAACCAGCACAGGCAGCAGGCTCACCTGGACCAGTCCGGCTTCAGGGCTCTGGGGTGAGTTCATCTATTCACCGCCATGAAGAAGGTTTTAGGTGCAACACTGCCGATCTCTCTCTAATGCGCTCTACGGCTCCGTCTGTACTCGTAGCGTGAGCCACAGATCTGAGCCTGAACGGAGGAGTTTATTCTCTGAAACACCAGAAGACGAGCAAACTAAATGAACTGAAGAATGAAAAAGACGACGAGTGAAACTCGGAGATATGAACGTAGACTGAAGGAGTAACTGGCAAAAAGACATAGACTAACCTCCGCCATAGAGGAGGGATTATCATCTGTAAACTCATATCTCATCGCTTCACCGCGACAAATATAAACTCGGTTGTTTCATCTATTTGGGATTCAGGGGTTGAACCGTTGACGCCTCTCAGCATTCGATAAGACCGACTTGCTCACGTTTAATATCCACACGGTTGAGATGCAGTTCAATCACAGTCGTAGTTTATCGGTGATCATCGTCAGTAACCTCTGGAGAGAAACACAAAAAGTTATTTCTTTGTCCTCCACGTTTGAACCGTCACATCTTAAGAGTTTATGAAATCATTTTCCGCTCAACGTCTCCGCTCACAGCTGCCGGTAGACCGTCCTGCAGCGAGCGATGATGTCATTTCACAGGTGTTAAACAACGACTGCTGATTCCGCAGTGACTCAGTGTTCACGGTTACAGTATTTTAAAATGGAAAAAGGTCCGTCGCTGCCCGTTAACCAGCCATCCTTGATTATGATCTAAGCTCTCTCCTCCACACGTTGATATTATCATTAAGGAAATGTGAATAATTGAACATCTGGCTCGGTCCGACTGTGGAATTAATTATGCACGGATTCGAAGAAACGGAATGTTGCTCCAATCTTCTTCTTCTTCTTCTTTTCTTCTTGCTAAACTAAGTCGTTGATTCAGTGATTTCGGCAGTTATGCGCCTCGATGGGGCCAAACGAACAGCTGCTCAGAGCATCGCTATCAGAAGAGTTTCTGTTGCTTTGGTTCCTCACTCTGTTGTTCACCTCTGAGATCTGAAAACACAACATGAGCTTTGACTCCTGTATGTTATTTTAGATTTGTTTCCAGACATTATAGACTTTATACAGTGACTTTGCTGCTGTAAACATTACTGTTGCTGCTCTAGAATAATTAATTTATGTTTTAAAAATGTAAATAAATTCTAATGCTGTTATTTATTAAATTGTTATCAAGTAATGAAAGAGTACAGATAAGAGTACAGATAAGAGTAGTAGTATTGCTAAAAACAAACAGGACTTCCTGTTGTTTTTCATGTTTCATCTGAAGCTAAACGCCCCAAACCGTCACAGCTCTGTGAGCTCGTTTGAGTTGTTGTTGTTGTTGTTGTTGTAGTAACTCTGATTCTTACATCACACTTTTCTCTTCCTTCAGTCACAGTGTGAACAGAAGCCGTGGTGGACAGTACAGCAACGCCCCGCCACCCAACATGTACCAACAAGGAAGCTACCGCGGTGCACACAGAGGAGGCCACCAGTCGTTCCAACGTAAGAAGCTCACGCTAACGCACGCTGACTCACGCTGACGCACGCTGACTCACGCTGACTCACGCTGACGCACGCTGACGCACGCTGACTCACGCTGACGCACGCTGACGCACGCTAACGCACGCTGACGCACGCTGACTCACGCTGACGCACGCTGACTCACGCTGACTCACGCTGACGCACGCTGACGCACGCTGACTCACGCTGACGCACGCTGACGCACGCTGACTCACGCTGACGCACGCTGACGCACGCTAACGCACGCTAACGCACGCTGACTCACGCTGACGCACGCTGACTCACGCTGACTCACGCTGACGCACGCTGACGCACGCTGACTCACGCTGACGCACGCTGACGCACGCTAACGCACGCTGACGCACGCTGACTCACGCTGACTCACGCTAACGCACGCTAACGCACGCTGACGCACGCTGACTCACGCTGACTCACGCTGACGCACGCTAACGCACGCTGACGCACGCTGACTCACGCTGACTCACGCTGACGCACGCTGACGCACGCTGACGCACGCTGACGCACGCTGACGCACGCTGACGCACGCTGACGCACGCTGACGCACGCTGACGCACGCTAACGCACCACAATGTACTAAATGAACATCATGCTGTATTGAAGAAGACTTGAAACTAGAGATTGAGACATAAACTCATGTTTACAATGTTTACTGAGGTAATAAATCAAGAGAGAAGTAGAGTCATTTTCTATAGACTTCTATACAACCAGAGGAGTCGCCCCCTGCTGGACACTAGAGAGAATGCCGCTTTACGATACTCAGACTAAAATGATTGTCACAAAGGAAGTGATGAGAACAACACCGAGCTCTAAATAAACAGTCAAACTTCTCCTCTAGGTTCTACAATGCATTCTAAATCTATGGATATGTTTTGTTTGTATTTATCGTGTTTGAAACGAAGATCTCGTGCAGATTAAATGAAGCTTTTTGCCTCAGAACAAGTTTTTAAAGAGTATTAATTAAGCAGCAAAACTAATGAACAAAACAAACATCGAACCTGCTTCTTCATGACAAACATCGTGTCCGATATGATGAAGATAAAATAGGTTTTTTTATTTCACTTTGTCCACGCTGTGGCCCCCCGGCCCCTCTGCCAGCTCTCTCCTCCGGTGTGACATTGATGTGCCAATTTGCAAGTGGATGAATAATCTCATCTGCCCGCTGATGGCGTGCGGGGGAGTCGCAGCTATTCTTGGTGCCACTTGATGCAAATGGGTTTTTTTGGCTCCTCCAGATTGCGGCAGCACCCCCCCCCCCCCTCCCCCCCCCCGGCTCGTTCTTAACGGTAAACTTGCCAATTAGCGGCGCAGGATTCTCTTTCTCTATGTTTTTTCCATCATCGTCGGGGAAATTATTGCTCTCAACAAAGAGGAATCTCTGTAAATGTCCAGCGTGGCTTTTATGATCTCAGGTTTATTATATCCAGCAGCTGGAGCTTAAATGCAGTTCTTTTCAGGTTCGCACTGATTTGAATTCTGCTGATTTTTCACCGTTTGAAGTTGTTAAACTTTGACTTTTTCCTCCAGCGTTGACGCTCACCAGCTCAGTGTTGGTTTAAAATCATATTTTTGAACTATCATGAGTTCTTTTTAAGGCGTTGACTCCAGGAGTTCTGCAGCTTTTTGTCCATTTGAAGCTGTAAACCTTTGATTTATTTTTCCTCCAGCTCAGTTTTGGCGTAGAATAATATTTATAACTAATCATCAGGTCTTTAGGAGCTGTTAACTCCAGGATTTCTGCTTAACATAGGTGGTGAAATCTGGACTTAACCGACTATAATATCGGCGTCCGTAGGAATGTGATTATCCAGACAAGTGGGCCTTTCTCCTGCAGCGGGAGGCCGGACAGCTCGCTTTGTCCAGACGACACTTTCTCAGAGCCGGTCCTCCGCTCGGCCAGTAATCACTGCGGGCTTTGGGCTTTTGTGGTTTTGGGTGAGGTGGGGGGGGGGTTGCTGATTAGCGATGTGGGAGACCCGGGCCAGTAATGAGACTGTTGGAGTGCCCCCCCCCCCCCCCCCCTGATAAAAGCATCCGGGAGGATCCCGTTTGATTGGGTGTGTGATGCGCTCTGAAGAGGGTTGAAACCAAAGTTAACTTCCTCTTTTGACGGCGCCTGCTACCCCCCGCGGTGATGTGTCAACACGCTGCCTCTGGAACGCGCCGCGGGGCCTTTGTGCCGGCCGCCGTTTACTAACCAGCCGGGGAGTCTCTGCTGGCGGCCATTATTGCCTTTGGCACCGAATTTGAACCGGGGGGCAGCAAAGTAACGGATTCATCCAGCGGCCGATAAGCCTCCAAACTCCCAAAGCACTTCAGGATAAACAGCTGCACATAAGAGCTGCTTCTCGCTGGCTGGTTGGACCGACTTCAGTAACGAGGGGTCAGCAGACGCACGAGGCGCTGCTGGTAACGGCATTTACACAAAATACTTTTTAAAACTTCAGAACAATCTCACAGGAGATGTATTCACCTTTTGTGGTTTTACTCCAACATTGATTTGAGCTCAAACGGGAACAAACGTTTCTGCTGTCGGAGGTCAGAAGGTATTCAAAGATGTTGTAGTGAAGAAAAACTTAAAGTCGTTCAGAAATTTGAGGTTTTGTTGGATATAAATCATGAGTGGAACAATGTTGAATGCTTTGAACAAAGTCTTTGTCGTAAATATAATACTTCATACCTGAAAGCATTCTGAGTACCGAACAAAGTGAATTATTTTACTCATTCTTAGTGTTTAGCTTCTTTGATTGGACGGTTCATGTACAGCTGCTTCTGTTCTTTTACACACTGATGTCTTTTTAGAAATTTGGTTTATTTTGTTTTTGCACTGGAAGTCTGGTATCGTATCATCCAAATGATTCTTTGTGATTTTAAGCGTCAAAGGTTTTAATCTTTCCTAAACATGTGCTGTCGGCTGGTGAAGCAGCCGACCGAGTCCGTCCGTCTGCAGAGAAGTTACTGTCCTCCTCCTCACTGAGTCAAATAGTCGCCGAACTAATTGAAAAGAGGCGGAGAGAGACGTTTAGTTGTTTAGCGCGGTTGTAATCCCCCCCCCCCCCCCCCCCCCCGCATTAATACAGTGGCCGCAGCGTGTTTTAAGGATTTAAAGCGTAATCCTTTGTTTGCTTTTGTCCGGCGCAGACTGGAGGTCTATACACGGTCAGATCATTGTTAATTCAGGAGATTGACAGGTGTCCACTTGTAATTCTCTCCTTTTTTTCCGATGTGGAAGAAGAAGACCGGAGTGTTGTGGAGTTATAATTGGAGCCCGACTGGGTGGTCCACTTAAAGTTTGTTGGTGAAGAGATAATCAAACATGAAAACTGACTGACAAAAACAAAATGATCCGTCTGCCTGCTGGCTGCTAATTGTGCCTTTTACTACTTTTAATAGCAGCCGAGAGCTGGTGGGATATTTTCATTGAAGTTATCTGGTCTGAAAACAGATTATTTCAGTGTTTTCTGTGTTTTCTAACATTTTAATCATTTTCACGAGTTCCAAAAATGCTTACGTCTCCAGTTAGTGTCCCAAAAGACTCTTTTATGAGCTTTAATCTGCTGAAGGTTTGAGGTTCCTCTCACTCAAAAGATCAGTAAGCCTGACGTTTTATTCAATTTCTAACTAATTACTATAAATGCACAGTAGGATACTAATGTAGACCAGAGTTCGTCTTTGAGAGGGGTCTCAAAACACGTTTCACTGGCACATTTTCGTGACGCTTTTCGATGTTTTTATGTCCTAAGAAGCACATTATGTTGTAAACTTGGGTTTTTTACAGAAAATAGATTTTAAATGTCTTAACAAATGTAAAATCAGCTGTTTTTAGCTTCAAAACATCGACTTCAAACGCGCAGAATGTCGGACGGTTACAGAAAAAAGACAGCGGCGCTAGCAGCTCTTTGTTACGATGTATTTGGACACCGCGGTGCTTTGAGCTAAATGCTGACATCAGCATGCTAACAGGCTCACAGGTTCGTGTTTAGCAGTCGTAACGTTTATCAACGTGTTGGCATGCTAAGCTAATTAGCAATTAACACAAAATACAGCTGAGGCTGATGGGAAATGTCCCAACTGGATAAAAAATAAGTAATTTATTGAGGACAGGATCATTTTGCTCGCGTCAACAAGTTTTCCCATGATTCTTTGGAGAGAAAATAAAAAAAGATGGTCACCATCCAGTCACATGCTTCCACATCACATCACCTTCATTTCTCCATCAATTTAAAAACACACAACCAGCAACATCATGAGTGAAATGATTAACGTATTCAAATCATATTTCATATCATATAAAACCACACTTGTTGATGTGAGGGAGCAGTGAAATCTGGAAAGTACGCTCCGTTTTTTGGGGTAAAAATAATATTTTCAACGTCGTGTCTCTTCCAATAGACGTCTATGGGAAGAAAAAGTATTTTCCGTCACGCGAAGAACACGGACGATGTAAAATTAGCCTTAAAGCCCGGCTCTCTTCCTGAAGACTTGGACTAATCTTCCTCACATTAAATTTAATATGTTCTGCAGCGACACACAACGTCCCTCTGGATCAATGCTTTTGTGTCTTCTTCAGTGGTTTAATGGCACCCGACAGGAGAATTAGCTCCATGAACCAACTCCTAATATTTGCATGAAAGTAGTGGATGGAAAACGGTTTGAAGTGGGGTTTCATGAGGTACTTCTACACAGTCTGTGTTTTAGTTTGATAGTTTGTTTGTGATATAAAAACACAAACCAACTGAAGGAGGCAACAGGAGTCTGGTGACCAGAGGATCATTGTTTCTTTGCTTCTGAAGATACGTTCACTTCAGACGATGTAAAGCATTTTGTTAAACGGTGTCTTTTTATCATCTATTAGTCCAGGTCTTAACTGTTCTCTGACAGACAAAGTCTGATATGTCGTTTAACAACCACACTTCTACAAATATCACTTTTTATTTGCATTTTTTCTCCAGCAGATTTTCTGTAAATCCGTTTTTTTAGTGATCCTACATTTGACTGATAAACCCGACTTAAAGAACCAGCATGTAGTCACGTTTGAGACGCTGGTAACACAGTAATAGATACTGAAAATGATAATCAGCTGTGAACATGTAGTGTTGTTGTGATGTATTTAATATTCCCCCCCCCCCTGTTGTCTTGATCGATCCTGTCGACTCCCAGTTTCCACATCAAACTCTTCTCCAGGTTTGTGAATGTTGAGAGTCCGGGTCCCATCTTTTTTGGGGGGGGGGGGGGGGGGTTCGTGGCCCCCTTCACCGACTCACTCAACAGGCCTGCCCCCCCCCCCCCCCCCCCCTTATAAACAAACAAGTCTGCGGCCCTCGCAGCTGGTCATTGCCATGGCAACGTTGAATCTGGAAGAAGCCGTTAGCTCCCGTTTTTTCTCTCTTTTTTTAAGTGTGTCTTTGTGAAGGGCCTGCAGCGATGGCACCAGGGTACTTGAGGCGTCCACAATGCTGCCGGCTGAATGCTTATTTCATTTTCTGAACAAAAAAATGCAAATGCGGCGTTACCCGCCTCTCAGAGTCCACCTCCACCCCTCCAGAGCCGCTTCACACCGCTTCGTTTCATCACGACGGCCGATCCGCTCCGTCTCCGTGACGGAAATGAAATAGTTTGTGTTTTTAAATTAAACCTTCACAGGTGAACGCTGACTTGAATTGGGTTAATTAGTCTCCATGTTCGGGGTTTTTTGGCTTCTAAACAATGAAACTGGAGGATTTTCTGCAGTTCAACTCGGATGATGTGAATCTGAAGTGTTTCTCCTTTTTATTTCATTATGACCCAGTTGAGTTTTTAAAGGAAACCCACATGTTAAAGTCTAATGTATTAAGGAGAGGCGTCAGTTTTAGAGGTTTAAGTCTTATTTTACTTCCTAAGCGTGTCTTTTTTCACACTAGTTGAAAGAAATAATCCAAAACTCACATTCGGGTGTTTATTTTACTACTTTGTCTGTTTGCGTCTGTAGATTTCTGCTAAATCAACCAGAAGTTATCATTAGATAATGCCTCATTTGCAAATTTAAACAACATTCACAGAAAAACTTCAATACAACAAATAATGTTCTTAAATTAAGTAATCAACTTTGGAAGTTTCACATTTTTTCAGCTGTATTATCTCCCATTAATAATAGGTTAAACTCGGGACAGACTGCCGTCCTCTCGTCCAAAAACTTCAAACCGCTGGTGAACATAGTCGTCTTTTGTCCTCCGTAGAATCCAGGCACAACAGTTTACTGGGAGCGCCTCCTTCCTACCAGCAGTCCCAGTATCCAAGGTGAGTCGGGCCGGTTTGTCTGCTTCGTGGGAAAATCAATGTTGTTTTTTTGGGGGGGGGGTTTTCTGGTTGGTCGCTGGAAGTTCATGGTTAGCATGCTGGACGTTACAACTCTCTTCATCTGAAGAAAGAGAAAGTAAAGAGACATGTTTTCATCCTTCTAACTCAAACGATAGATTTAATCTTTGTTACTTTGTCAGCCACGGTCTTTATCGACCCCTCCATTGAAAGTTGGATTCATTTTGTGTCTTTTCTTGATGTGATTTAACCTCCTTTTCCTCAAACTTCCCTCTGTTGTTGTGCACTGAAGGTGTCTGTTTTTCCAGCCTTCCTCCATCGGGGGTTTCTTTTTTTCTCCGTCGCTCTAAAAGAGATTTCTCTGGAGGAGGTTTGTGCAGCTTAATGAGGCATCACTAATGCTGCTGGTTGATTCTGGCTCCAGACCTTCCTCCTCTCACAAGTTCCTAATCAGGTTCTCCAGTTCAACTTTTCAGGCCCATTGTGGCTCCGAGTCACCTCGGGTCAGTAGTTATTAAGCAGCGGCTGAAGAAACAGTTTCTTTAAACTACTCGGGAACCGGACCAGATAAATGAAATGCAGGGGAGGAACTTTAGAGGAGAGGGGATTACCGGTTTAGTCCGGCTCTGGTCCCGAGTGTGACATGGTTCAGTAATGAGGGATGGGGGGGGGGCTCCACGTTCCTTCTCTTCTTCTTTTGTTCCTGAGACTTTTAATATCACTGTTGCTTTGACGCATTGTCAGGCGCCGTGTCGCTCGGTCCCACGGACGCCACGTCGAGGATCCGCTCCGTATGTGAATCCGCTCCGTATGTGAATCCGCTCCGTATGTGAATCCGCTCCGTATGTGAATCCGCTCCGTATGTGAATCCGCTCCGTATGTGAATCCGCTCCGTTTCATACTCGGCTCGTTCGTGTTGAGTCGTCGGAGAGGAGAGCAGCTTCTCGTCTCCGTCCGGAGGTAAACGCCCGGCCGATGGGGGCTTTAGGGAGGTCAAAGGTCGCCTGGCCTCCGACGCATGTTTATCTGCGGGATGGACGTTCATCATCTCAACTCCAGCAGTCCTGTTTTATTCATTAGAAAGTTCAACATCACTTCTGTTCCATTTAAACTGTATTTTATTTATTTGTTTGTTTTTGTTTTTAAGAGCTGCAGCTCATGATTATTAAAGAATGAATCTGCTGATTCAACTTCATAAAAGAGAGAAAAGAAATGACCTCTTTCAGCAGCAAAGTCCAAAAACCCAGAAAGAGATTCAGTTACAACGATATGAAACTGAGACGCTCCAAACAGAGTGATGGAGTCTCCGATTAATCAATTATCTATAATAGTTGCTGGTCATCGTTCTGTTGACCAACAAACCCTTTCATCTTTCGATATTTTGTTTCTACTACTGACGGGCTTCTCCTTCCTCGTCTTCCTCTTCTCCTTCTTCCTCGTCTTGTTCTTCCTCCTCCAAGGTCTTTACATGCTCTTCTCTCATAATATCTGTATTGAGTACAGATGTTGCTATCAGTGTATTAAACAGTTTTTAATGATTATCAGTATATTAACAGTGTCTTAAACAGTTTTTAATGATTAACAGTATATTAAACGGTGTATTAATGATTAACAGTATATTAAACGGTGTATTAAACAGTTTTTAATGTCGGTGTCTCCAGACAGCAGCAGTCGTACGGAGGTCGAGGAGGCCACGGTTGGGATCGTGCCGCTCAGTCTCAGCCGTCATCGTATCAGCAGAACGCGAGCCGTGGAGGAGGCGGGGGGGGAGGGGCGGCGGCGGCGGCGGCTCCGGCTGGAGCGCCGGCATCAACGCCGCCGACGGGCGGCTACCAGCAACGGTTCGATAACCGCAGAGACGAGTGGAGAGATCGTAGAGACGACCGCAGAGACACCCGGGGACAACAGCAGCAGGTAGGGAGGCTCTGTTAACCACGCCGAGGGTTTAGAGTGGCAAGTCAGCTTCATGGTGCAAATGTAAAATATAAGAATAAAAGCTTTTAGCAGTAATGGAACTAAATTCTTTTAAGTTTTTTGTTTTATTAAAATACAGTAAAAATATTACTTTTCACCCCCGAGTCAAACAACTTCATTTTGCTTCACTGTCGTCTCTAAAACGGATGCTCTTCTGGTTCTGACTGTTGCAGCAATTTTTAAAATATTATCAATTAAAGAATTAAATATCAAAAATAATTAAGATATGTTTTATATGTTTATTTTATTGTGCACATGTTGCTGGTTCTTGTCTATCTCTTTACATAAAGAGACGACTAAAGGCCTGGAGCTGGTTGCCGTGGTACTGTGGGTTACCGCGGGTCGGTCTGTGCTGACCAGCTTGTGGGCGGAGTCACAGTTTCATCTTCAACGTGTGGTGTAAAATTAAAACCTTTAATAGAGTGGTGAAGAGATGAAGTTCTGAAGTTCAGGCTGTGATTTATGGAGCCAGAACCATCTGATTGGCCGATGCCGCTGAACCAGTTTTAAACCAACCAACCAATGAAACTCCTTTTGAGAGGATCGAGTCACTGGTTAGGGGGAATTTTTGTTCGGGAATCTTACATTTTTATCCAGTTTTTTTGGGATTCTTCATCAGCTGATCAGGATGTTGATGTAAAGTTAGTTTTAAACAGTTTTAGAAGTCTGAATATTTGTATCTACCGATTTACTCATCCATTCTTTTTTTAGTTTAATCACTTCATTGTTAACTGTTTATAAAAGACAGTTTACAGTATAATCATGTGAAACAAAAGAGCACCAAATATTACAAATTGTTGACCGTTAACGATTAATCGACTAATTGTTTCTGCTCCGTTATTCATAAATATTTTTCCTTTTTGTTAAATTTAGAATCTTTAATTAAGATGAGACACTAAAATTCACTGAAACTCTTTAAACTGAACATTTTGAATCAACACTGTCTTCTGATTGGTCGACAGCTACTTTTCTTTAAAGAAACCGTTTTAACATTTAAACAAAGCAGCTTCAACAGGTTTCAATAGTTTATCAAATGAAATAAAATGAGAGAAAGACGAACTTTAAACTTTTAAAAAGTTGCCGAGAGAAAGTTCAGTGTTTGAAATATAAATATAAACGTCGATCAGTGATTTTAATCCGTTGCATTAGATAAACAAACAATAACTTATTTTACTTACCGGTGATTTCTATCCATGCTGGCAGTTTTTTGTTTTGGAGGTAAATGGAATTCACTGTCGGAGGTTTTAACTTTGTTTTGCCCTCAACTGAAAATTCAAAATTTATTTTGGACGTTTTCTGTTCTCAAATCTAAAAAAAAGTATTCATAAACCTTAATATATATGAAGTAATAACAGGTTGATTATTAAAGATATATGCACACGTATGCAGTGTAAAAATAACAACTTATATAAAAGAGATTTAATAAACACAATTTTAGTGTTTTTCTTAGTTATTCTTTCCTGAAGCAGATCTAAAGACTTTCGACCAATCAGAGCATGTGTTGTTACATTTCTCCAACTCACACTAAATATAATGTTTGAGCACTAACGGAAAACAAAAATCTGATTATTTCTTCATCAGAAAACTGAAAACATCTTTTTAATTAAAAAGTGGCTCCAATTGAAAAAATATAACATTTTAAAATACGTAGTTAAATTTGACTAAAGTGTTAAATCCTGAAGGGAATCTAAAAACAACTCTTCTGACACTTTACATGAAACGTTTTCATTAAAATACAAATGTGTTTAGTTTTCATTTCTTTTCTTTTTTCAACATAAGACAGTTTTTGTTTTTCGATTTGATTGATGGGATATGATTTAAATGATTTGTACCGATTGACTCCCTGAACTTAGAGAATGTATCTTAATGGAACCGTTCAGGTTAAATAAAATGTACATTTATTAATTAATACGTCTTTGATCCATGTGAAGAAAACATGTCGATTCCTGAAAGGAAATGAGAAATAAACTTATTTAAAAACCGTCAAATCGCTAAAAAAGAAATGAAATGAACTGAATCACATTTATATATTTTTAATATAATAATGTGTTTGTGTGAGACATCTGACTTTATTTAAAATGTTGTAACTTCATCATGTGTGTTTCAGGGCTACAGCTCTGGCCGAGGTTACCCTGCTCCTCCTCCATCCAGAAGATACAACTGGAATTAAACTCAAAGTAATGTTGGACTTTCGGGGGGGGCGGCGGCGGCGGCGGCATGACAGACAGGTCTTTTTTTTCCTTTCATTTTATTGTCTTCTTTTACAATTGAATTTGTGTTTTTTTTCCTTTTTATTGAACCTACAAACCGATGTATTGTGTAACTTGTGATTTTTAAGACAGAACCTGTAAAACTTGTAAAACACAAGTGTGTCGAGGACAAAGAGTCCCAACGTGTTTATTTTTGAGAGAAGTCTCTCCGTGTTCAAAAACATGTGAAATAAAAGAATAATGGTGATGTTGGGATTCTATCTGTATACAGCAACGATCTCATCTGTTCATTCATTGTATTTAAATTAAACAAAACACACTTTTAAAGTCACTTATTTTTATTAAAACTGCCGGTAGAATAAAGATGTATTTTACCTGCAGGTATTGTGAAGTATTTCCAGTTTATATTCCGTTTCTAACATTTAAATAATTATTGTTATTGCTCCAAATCTCATTTTAAACACTGCAAAAATGCTTCAGAGTCCACAAAAATAAAAAAGAATCGAAATGTCCAAAATGAAAATATCATTTATTCAATATACTGGAAAGAAGTTGTGACAAAATAATATTTACTTCCAATGAAAAATATTTCTCAATTCCTTTAATTCCAAACAGAGAAACGGTGTGGATTATTGTTCCCGCCTCTATTGCTTCACGTTGTATTGACTTTATATGTCTATAGATGTATAAACCTGCAATAATTTAATTAGTGGTGTACTGTAGATGAACGGGAAGCACAGCGCGCGCGTGCCTCATCCTGAAGACCCTCGAGTCAGATTTCATGGTTTAAACGCAGCAGCAGTCTGTCTGTTACAAAAAAAAGACAAATATTTCGTTTTGAAGAAGAAGAAAATACATTAACACTCCGAGCAGGATGTAATATACAGTTTTATGTTTGCACCGTGTTGCTCAAAACCACCGAGTGTCTCTGAGTCCCTGTGTGCGTAAAGGAACCAGAACTTTACGCACGGAAAGAAAATACAAAATAGTGGCGCTTGTTTTTGTCCTCCAGCCGGTTCTCCTAAAAATAAAAGAATCCAACCCGAGAATGAGGTCCTCACAGGCCTGCTCCCGTACCGTCCTCCTCCCGGTGTCCCTACCAAGTTCTCCCGTACAGTAAATTGGAGCCGATCATGCTGTTTGTGTACTCTATTAGCGCCGCGTCCGTCTGCGTCATGTTGATCTGACCGTGCAGTCCCAGCGGCGGACTCGGGGACAAATCGTCCAGCTCCTCGGTGGACGACAGCTGGTTCACCTGCTGGTCCTGCTGGTTCACCTGCTGCGGCTGCTGCTGCGGGGTCACCGCCATGACCTCCCCCGAGCTACTCTGTCGGTTTCCGGTCTGGTTGGAGCCGCTGGAGTCGTTCCGGCAGCCCTTGCCGTTCTTGGAGAGCACGGGGGACACGGAGGAGGAGCGGTGGTGGGTCGTCGTCGCGCACAGACTTCCTCCTCCACCGCCGCTTCCTCCGTCTTGCTGCAGCGGCTGCTTGTCCTTGGACTGCCGCTTCAGCTTGTAGCGGTGGTTCTGGAACCAGATCTTGACCTGGTTCGGGCTGAGGTGGATCAGCCCGGCCAGGTGCTCCCTCTCCGGGGCCGACAGGTACTTCTGCTGCTTGAAGCGCCGCTCCAGCTCGTACACCTGCGCCTGCGAGAAGAGCACGCGCCGCCTCCTCCGCGGCGCCGCGTGCAGCGTCACCATGGACTTGGCGGAGTCCATCCCGGCCAAGCTGCCCACCATCCCGGACATGTTCATCCCGGAGGACGGGCCCATGAATCTGGAAACTTAGCGAGAAATCATCGTTTGGATAAAAACAAACAAATAAAACTAAATCTCTGATTAATTATGTTAAATAATGAAATACATTATGGATTTAATTCAGCGACCATTACGGCCTTGATGAATTTAGTGTTTTGTTAAAAAAAACACTTAAAAATAATAAGAAATAAAATATATTAAAGTGGAAACAGCAAAACATCGTGCTTTAAATTCTGTGAGTTTACCGTTTATCTTTATTTCATAAATCCGTTAAAGTAAAAATAAGAGCTAATTATTATAATATCCATTATAAGAGTTCACACATTTAAAGTAATTATTGAGAACCCTTTGTGGTCACTTTGATTAAAAATGCTGTTACGTTATTTAATTTATAGATCCTTTAACTATTAAACGTTAATATGTAAGTGTTTTAAAGTGACTACATTTAATTGTGAGAAGTTTTGGGGTCTTAATAAATGGTGTTAATTGTAAATTAAGGTGCCATATAATAAACGGTAAAATGTCACATTAATCTCATTTAAGGAACGTTTCACGTTATTTTCCCGTCAACCAGCTCACGTTTCCTCCTTTTTCTTTCATTTAAACTTCTCATATTTAAAACTTTTAGTTGAAGCCCCGCTTACATGTCGGGTATCTGGGCTCCGGGTTTCCGTACCACGCCGCTGTTGCTGCTCCGCTCCTCACCGTCTCCTGGTAGGACGGAAGGTCTCCCACGTTCCCGATGCCGCCGTTGCAAAACCCTCCGACGGGCCCAGAGAACTGCGGCACCCCGTGGGGCACGTGGTGGTGGTGGTGCTGGTAGGGCCCTCCTGGTCCCAGAGCGGCTGCTGCTGCTGCTGCTGCTGAGGAAGAGGAGGATGAGGATGAAGAGGCGGAGGACAGGTGGTGATGGTGATGGTGGTGGTGATGGTGATGGAGATGAGGCGGCTGCTGCGCCGATTGGTGCTGATGATGCTGCGTACCGGGCTGAGAGACCTGCGGCTGCCGGTAGGCGCCCAGCTGGGACCCGGGATTCCATGCCTCCGAACCTCCGGTAGCTGTCCTCCATCGGGCTCAAAATGTCGGTGACTGAGAAGGGGGTGGAGTGCTTTGGGCTGAAGGACATGGTGCGGACGCCCCCCGCTGTGCTTCTGGCTGGCTCGTGGTCTCCGGGTCTGTCCGGCCGCTCTCTGCCTGCGTCCCCCTCCCTCCCTCCGGCTGCGTGCACTCGTCCGATCTCCCTGCAGGAAACAAGTCCAGCTGATCGGCTGCAAAGGAAGGAGTTGAGTCCTTATCCCGCCGGACCGGAGACTCCCAACACGCACGCACGCACACACGCGCGCGCGGAGGGGCGGAGCGACGCGGACACATGCAGCCAACAAAAGGCAAGTTGACATCACGGAGGTAAGTGGAGAGAACAGTTTGGACCTACTTTCTCATGAAGGTTTGACCCGAACGAGAAAAACGCGGAGGCACAAATGGTTTGAAGTCTCAGTCGAGCTTCACTTTCCGCTGAATTTGCTCTTTTAAAACACAGAATAATATAAATAACGTCACTTAATATTAGATTAATATTAGCAGCTTTGAAAGATTCATATTTTACTTTATTTACATATTGGAAAACGTTTCGTTCAAACTTACCATTTTATTTTGGACACTTATCCCTCTGTCGTTACTTGTAACACCTGTCTTTTATATATATATATATATATAATTTGTGTGCGCATGCGCGTGTTCAGGTCTGTTGTCCGTTTCATTTGCACGAGCGGATCTGAATGAAAGCTGCAGTTTTATCTTCTAACTCGACACAAAGTTTAAAGTTAACATTTTCCTTTATTTTTCCGTTATTGAAGTGATTTGAAGTGATTGAATTCTCCAACAAACTAAATGATCGACTCCTCGTTTCTTTGTCCTGAACTCTCTATTTTCTCTTTTCTGATTGTGAAGATAAATGTTTTAAGACATTTTTAGTTCAACTTTGTTATTCAGTTTGTTCCACGTTAATCAGTGTTTTTATCATAAACTCACAGATGTGTGATAATAATAATAAGACTGTTTATTTAGCACATATAGGATCATTTATTGCTCGAGTAAAAACAAAACACTTCATTATTAATTTGGTAAAGTGCCATCAATAACCTTTTTTGTTTTCTTTACTTAACCTATACTTTATTAATGTACAATCATTTATTATAAATGTTCTGTTTATTTTCAACATGTCTGTCTAATTATAACAAAAGTAGAAATTAACTCAACATTTATATTTAAAATAACGTTTTAAAGATTCAAACCTCCAAATCATGTTTTCTCTTTTATTATTAATACATTTAGATCATTTTTGGGACGGAGCTGAAGTTAGTTCATCCACAGAGAAAATAAGTTGTGACGTCTTAAAAGTCATTTAATTAAAGTATGAATCCATCCAAAGATACGCAGCAGACCTCTTTCATCTCCAACGTTGTATTTCTGCAGGACTTTGACTTTGTTTATTTCATTACTTTAATTTTAATATCATTTTTCCTCTGAATGTGAAGGATATACAACTTTTCACATCGTGTATTTACAGGGTTCTCTTAATAATAATATAATATAATCTAAAATGCACCTTTAAAACGTGCCGCTCCGGTTCCGCGTGAACAGTCCGAGCAGCCAATCACCTGCTGACCTGCTGCGTCACGTCACTTCACGCGCTCTCTGGTTTCTTTGCTTGCAGCGGATAAAAAAACATTTTTTTTGTTTTGGTCTCTCCGGTGAACCGTTCGGCTGCAGGAGGGACCGGGACCTCAGCGGAGCTTCTCCCCGGGGCTCAGAGCTGCTGCTGCGGGCTTTGAGAGAGAGGAGACCGGCCGACGGACCGGAGACACACCGGGGAGTAAATTCATCTTAAACGGACTTAACGTTTGTGTGTTAAAGGTGAATTAATTACAGCTCAGAGGCCTTTATTTAATATCTATAATATTCCGTTTAAAGGGCTTCTGGCTCTGTTATTAGTCTGTTATTATGTATTCTGTATCGCTGCTCATCTTTAAAGACGTTAAAGAATCTTTTTACAAATGTTACAACAATATAATCCATAGAGGCGATAACAGAGTATGTATCTGTGGTAGATCATGTAGATTATAATCAGTTTAAAGTGAATTCATTCTGCTGAGACGTTTCTAACTCTCATATCTCTTTTATAATTATGATATAAAGGACTTCATGTTGCCTCTAAACTCTTATTATATCTGCATCTAAAGTTACTTTATGATGATCTCTTCGATCCTGTTTTATGCATTTGAAGAATATACTTTATAGCTGAAAGACCTTTTTATTCTTATGTTTTAAGACGTATGTTCTGAAACGCTCTTCAAGTCTCTGTTATTATAGACTCACGAGTCTCTGCTGCTGTTTCATGACTTGTTGTCGACTTAAAATAAACTTTTAAAAGTTATAATCATTATTCTCTCACTAATGTGTCTGAGGTGGGTTTAGTGTTAAACTCTTATAATATCTTAATGAGTAGTTCCTCTAAAGTTACTTTATGCTCTTTAATGTTATATTTACAGGATTATTAACTTCTTTGTCTCTTGAATCCTCTGATGAGTTTACGGTGAAGCTGAAAGGCCTTTTAATTCTTCGTATGATCAATAATGACTTTAATTAAATGATGATATTAAGTTCCATAAGGACTTATCATGCGTCTGTTTATTATCAGTTTTAGGTGAATTCATATTTTTATGTGGACTATTGTTTCCTCTGATCAATACAATATTAAACTGATTAATAATACATCTGCTACCGTTAAATTACCTCATAAATGATGCTTTTAAACTTTTTAGGTCTTCATGATATAGTTCATAGAAACTTTAATTAACTGGATGAAGAAAATGTTAAATTCTAAATATATATTTTATGCGTCCTCTTTAATATTTGTTGTTTTTATTGACTAGTGTTTCTCAGTTGTTGGTTAGTTAGATATGTTTTAGACTTTTAAAGTCTGTTTAATTTATTTAAACTCTTAGCTGAACCTCCTCGTGTTCCTCTGGAGCCCGTTTTTACCTCCTGAAGTCTAGTTTTAAGAGAATATTCAACATGTAAAAGATCAAATCTGTATAAATAAGAAGCAGTCTGTCTTCTCTCTAAAGGCTCCGTCCTCCGGTTTAAACTTGAACGTGAAGCTCTGAGTCTGTCACTCGTTCAGCCTCAAACTCATTTCTGAACATGATGCTTTAATAAAGATCATTTAAATAAAGACTTCATCAATTCTTACGCGTTTAAGTTCATTTGTTTGCAGCAGAAGAAAAATACTTGAACAGCCATAAAAACACTGAGCTGGATTTTGTTTATGTATTTCAACACAAACAATTTCAAACTAATTTAACTGCATTTAAAAACACTTAATACATCTGGGACTGGATTTCAAGCGTTTGATCTGTTATTATACTTTTTATGTTTTCATTTATTATAATAAAATTACTTTTTTGTTTTTGTAAACTCCAGAAAAGGGACAAAAATTACATGAAGCTATTACTATAATAAATATGGAAATAAGTCTGAGGTATTGGTTTTAAATCGGAGGGAGAATCATTTAAAAGCCAACTTTAACGACTTTGTGTGTTTCTACAAACTTTAGAGACGATTTGAGAAATAATTGAGAAAATTGTTTGAAATTGTTCTTTCAAAATGATTATTTGAAAAAAAACATTTTTCCCACATTGAAGTTAATCTTCTTCAGTGTTTGTTTGTTAGAGCAGTCTTTCCTGTACGGAAGCCCAAAAGATATAAATTCTGGTTTTGCCGGAATCATTTTCCAAATTCCTTTAGAAAAAGTTGATATTTGAAACGGGTGGAAAAACGGTGGAATGTCGTCATGTACTTTAAACACACGGGAAATATAATGTGTGTTAGCAAAGGATGTAAATTCAAACTCACCTGGAAGAAAACGTGACTGTTTTTAGTCCTGTTGAGGGAATGGTGCACTTCCGCCTCTTGTGGCCAACACGTGTATTACAACAACAAACTGAACTTTACACACTTGTACGATTCATTTGCACATCAGTGTGTTTACTCAAGAGTTTTGTTTTTTCTGAGAATAACATCGTCGCAGCAGGTCAATCTATTGGTTTCGTGGACGTGAAATGTCCTTATTTTTTGTATCGCTTGGAACTACTTCATTTTTCAGAGCAACATTACCTTAATTTTAATTTTTTGTGCATTTAATTTTTTGTATTTTCATTTATTTTTATATTAATTTTATTATTGTCAAGGATATGCGTCTTTGCTCGACAACCTTCCAAGAAAATCTCTGACTTAGAATCTCTGACTTAGAGTCCTCCCGACCTGCTTTACTTTCTCATGATGTTCCTCACAACTGTTTAAGTCACATGAATATTTCAGAATATTATAATTAAGCAGCTGCATAATTATCTTTGAGGAAAGCTGTTCAGCGGGTGATGTTTGCACAATATTTCCTTTTCTTTCTGATTTTTAACCTCAAGTGAAAGTCCCGTGGAGCCTCGAGATGAGACAAACTGTGGAGCGAAGGAGGAACTTAAATAAATACACAATCTCTGTTCGTAATAAAATGTTTGCTTTGGTTGTTTTTATGTGTTTGTATCTTTATATCCCTCTAAATTCCTCAAGTACTGAACAATTTTGAGGTACTTGTACTCTGGTATTTGTATGCTTCTTCATACTTCTAAATATTCTTCTTATTACAATATCTTCATGTGATAGTTACTTTGTCGATTCTGATTATTAACACAAAATGTAAATTAACTCGTACATTATGAAGTAGTATTGTGAATTAAACCAGCAACATTAAAGTGATGAACACATAACTGTATTATGGTATCATAATATTTATAATAAACGTTACACATATCTATCTATATGTATATAATCTGAGGTTAGTTGGACACATTTTTACTTACACTTTTTACTGAAAAACATTCACTTTGATGAGATGAAGTACTACATTACTAATATACTCAGTAGTATACAAAGTATCTAAAACTGACAACACTGATGAACTGCAACATTAAAATCCTCTTGATAAGTGATGAGAACAGAACAAAGTATTCTATAATAATGCATACGGAGTACTGCTTTACTTTTACTTGAATAAACATTTTGATCACTTTTACTTGTGATGAAGTATTTTCAGACTTGTCGAAGTAAAATATGGGACTTCTTCCTCCTGATGAGGTCTGTGGTTTCTTTTCTCTGGTCTTCAGATGAAGCCACCTGAGGACTCATGTCTCAGGTGGGGGTGGGGGGGGAGCACTACAATGTGTCTCCCCTCAGTTTAATCCTCGGCTCTCTGGAGGAGCATGAGGCCAAACAGCTGGGTCCCTGAACGCCTCTCCAAAAGACAGCCCACTCCATCCGGGGGAGAGGCCCAGACCACCTGGCTCCTGAGAGAAACATAAGAGAGCGAGGAGGACTAACACTAAAAATGTCCCACGAACTACAGTATGTCCTAATTTTGTCTCTGTTTTTTGTCTTTTTGTTTTTTAAATCCTTTTTGGTGTGTCTGTCTCGTGCTACATCCACACCACAAACAAAAACCATCTCCGTCCACACGGCACTTCAGCATCGTTTTCAAAATGATCTCCGCCCAGACTGACACGCCTGAAAACGAATATCACGTGACTCTTCACGTACTCTGGGCGTGATGGTGCCGGTGTAAACAGGAAGTAGATTGGTTGCTCAGTTAAATAATAAAGTAGTCTTTAATAATGAAAGGTCGTGTTTGATACTTAAGATCTTCTCTAAAATCTTCCTCTATGAACTCAGACACAGTTCGTGGAAAGTTTTAGAAGTTTTATTTTTCAGACTTAACGTTATATAGTTACAGCGCTGCAGGTCTTAATCTATATCGCTCTCTCATCAAATTCACTGCTTCCTCTGTAATAATGCAGACTTCAACTCAACAGCTGCTTCCTCTGTAATAATGCAGACTTTAACTCAACAGCTGCTTCCTGTGTAATAATGCAGACTTTAACAGAACAACAGCTGCTTCCTGTGTAATAATGCAGACTTTAACAGAACAACAGCTGCTTCCTGTGTAATAATGCAGACTTTAACAGAACAACAGCTGCTTCCTCTGTAATAATGCAGACTTTAACTCAACAACAGCTGCTTCCTCTGTAATAATGCAGACTTTAACAGAACAGCTGCTTCCTCTGTAATAATACAGACTTCAACTCAACAGCTGCTTCCTCTGTAATAATGCAGACTTCAACTCAACAGCTGCTTCCTCTGTAATAATGCAGACTTCAACTCAACAGCTGCTTCCTCTGTAATAATGCAGACTTTAACAGAACAGCTGCTTCCTGTGTAAAAATGCAGACTTTAACAGAACAGCTGCTTCCTGTGTAAAAATGCAGACTAACTCAACAGCTGCTTCCTGTGTAAAAATGCAGACTTTAACAGAACAGCTGCTTCCTGTGTAATAATGCAGACTTTAACAGAACAGCTGCTTCCTGTGTAAAAATGCAGACTTTAACAGAACAGCTGCTTCCTGTGTAATAATGCAGACTTTAACTCAACAGCTGCTTCCTCTGTAAAAATGCAGACTTTAACAGAACAGCTGCTTCCTGTGTAATAATGCAGACTTCAACTCAACAGCTGCTTCCTCTGTAATAATGCAGACTTTAACAGAACAACAGCTGCTTCCTGTGTAATAATGCAGACTTTAACAGAACAGCTGCTTCCTGTGTAAAAATGCAGACTTTAACAGAACAGCTGCTTCCTGTGTAATAATGCAGACTTCAACTCAACAGCTGCTTCCTCTGTAATAATGCAGACTTTAACAGAACAACAGCTGCTTCCTCTGTAATAATGCAGACTTTAACAGAACAGCTGCTTCCTCTGTAATAATGCAGACTTTAACTCAACAGCTGCTTCCTCTGTAATAATGCAGACTTTAACTCAACAGCTGCTTCCTCTGTAATAATGCAGACTTTAACAGAACAACAGCTGCTTCCTCTGTAATAATGCAGACTTCAACTCAACAGCTGCTTCCTCTGTACTAATGCAGACTTTAACTCAACAGCTGCTTCCTCTGTAATAATGCAGACTTTAACTCAACAGCTGCTTCCTGTGTAATAATGCAGACTTTAACAGAACAACAGCTGCTTCCTCTGTAATAATGCAGACTTTAACAGAACAACAGCTGCTTCCTCTGTAATAATGCAGACTTTAACTCAACAACAGCTGCTTCCTCTGTAATAATGCAGACTTTAACAGAACAACAGCTGCTTCCTCTGTAATAATGCAGACTTTAACAGAACAGCTGCTTCCTCTGTAATAATGCAGACTTTAACTCAACAGCTGCTTCCTCTGTAATAATGCAGACTTTAACTCAACAGCTGCTTCCTCTGTAATAATGCAGACTTTAACAGAACAACAGCTGCTTCCTCTGTAATAATGCAGACTTCAACTCAACAGCTGCTTCCTCTGTACTAATGCAGACTTTAACTCAACAGCTGCTTCCTCTGTAATAATGCAGACTTTAACTCAACAGCTGCTTCCTGTGTAATAATGCAGACTTTAACAGAACAACAGCTGCTTCCTCTGTAATAATGCAGACTTTAACAGAACAACAGCTGCTTCCTCTGTAATAATGCAGACTTTAACTCAACAGCTGCTTCCTCTGTAATAATGCAGACTTTAACTCAACAGCTGCTTCCTCTGTAATAATGCAGACTTTAACAGAACAACAGCTGCTTCCTCTGTAATAATGCAGACTTCAACTCAACAGCTGCTTCCTCTGTAATAATGCAGACTTTAACTCAACAGCTGCTTCCTCTGTAATAATGCAGACTTTAACAGAACAACAGCTGCTTCCTCTGTAACAATGCAGACTTTAACTCAACAGCTGCTTCCTCTGTAATAATGCAGACTTCAACTCAACAGCTGTTTCCTGTGTAATAATGCAGACTTTAACTCAACAGCTGCTTCCTCTGTAATAATGCAGACTTTAACAGAACAACAGCTGCTTCCTCTGTAATAATGCAGACTTCAACTCAACAGCTGCTTCCTCTGTAATAATGCAGACTTTAACAGAACAACAGCTGCTTCCTCTGTAATAATGCAGACTTTAACTCAACAGCTGCTTCCTCTGTAATAACGCAGACTTTAACAGAACAACAGCTGCTTCCTCTGTAATAATGCAGACTTTAACTCAACAGCTGCTTCCTCTGTAATAATGCAGACTTTAACTCAACAGCTGCTTCCTCTGTAATAATGCAGACTTTAACTCAACAGCTGCTTCCTCTGTAATAATGCAGACTTTAACTCAACAGCTGCTTCCTCTGTAATAATGCAGACTTTAACTCAACAGCTGCTTCCTCTGTAATAATGCAGACTTTAACAGAACAACAGCTGCTTCCTCTGTAATAATGCAGACTTCAACTCAACAGCTGCTTCCTGTGTAATAATGCAGACTTTAACAGAACAACAGCTGCTTCCTCTGTAATAATGCAGACTTTAACAGAACAACAGCTGCTTCCTCTGTAATAATGCAGACTTTAACAGAACAACAGCTGCTTCCTCTGTAATAATGCAGACTTTAACAGAACAACAGCTGCTTCCTGTGTAATAATGCAGACTTTAACAGAACAACAGCTGCTTCCTCTGTAATAATGCAGACTTTAACTCAACAACAGCTGCTTCCTCTGTAATAATGCAGACTTTAACTCAACAACAGCTGCTTCCTCTGTAATAATGCAGACTTTAACAGAACAACAGCTGCTTCCTCCGTAATAATGCAGACTTTAACAGAACAACAGCTGCTTCCTCTGTAATAATGCAGACTTTAACAGAACAACAGCTGCTTCCTCTGTAATAATGCAGACTTTAACAGAACAACAGCTGCTTCCTCTGTAATAATGCAGACTTTAACTCAACAACAGCTGCTTCCTCTGTAATAATGCAGACTTTAACTTAACAACAGCTGCTTCCTCTGTAATAATGCAGACTTTAACAGAACAACAGCTGCTTCCTCTGTAATAATGCAGACTTTAACTCAACAACAGCTGCTTCCTCCGTAATAATGCAGACTTTAACTCAACAACAGCTGCTTCCTCCGTAATAATGCAGACTTTAACTCAACAACAGCTGCTTCCTCTGTAATAATGCAGACTTTAACAGAACAACAGCTGCTTCCTCCGTAATAATGCAGACTTTAACAGAACAACAGCTGCTTCCTCCGTAATAATGCAGACTTTAACAGAACAACAGCTGCTTCCTCCGTAATAATGCAGACTTTAACAGAACAACAGCTGCTTCCTGTGTAATAATGCAGACTTTAACTCAACAGCTGCTTCCTCCGTAATAATGCAGACTTTAACTCAACAACAGCTGCTTCCTCCGTAATAATGCAGACTTTAACAGAACAACAGCTGCTTCCTCTGTAATAATGCAGACTTTAACTCAACAACAGCTGCTTCCTCCGTAATAATGCAGACTTTAACTCAACAACAGCTGCTTCCTCTGTAATAATGCAGACTTTAACAGAACAACAGCTGCTTCCTCCGTAATAATGCAGACTTTAACAGAACAACAGCTGCTTCCTCCGTAATAATGCAGACTTTAACAGAACAGCTGCTTCCTGTGTAATAATGCAGACTTTAACAGAACAACAGCTGCTTCCTCTGTAATAATGCAGACTTTAACTCAACAACAGCTGCTTCCTCTGTAATAATGCAGACTTTAACTCAACAGCTGCTTCCTGTGTAATAATGCAGACTTTAACAGAACAACAGCTGCTTCCTATGTAACAATGCAGACTTTAACAGAACAAAAGCTGCTTCCTCTGTAATAATGCAGACTAACAGAACAACAGCTGCTTCCTCTGTAATAATGCAGACTTTAACAGAACAACAGCTGCTTCCTCTGCAATAATGCAGACTTTAACAGAACAGCTGCTTCCTCTGTAATAATGCAGACTTTAACAGAACAACAGCTGCTTCCTCTGCAATAATGCAGACTTTAACAGAACAGCTGCTTCCTCTGTAATAATGCAGACTTTAACAGAACAGCTGCTTCCTCTGTAATAATGCAGACTTTAACAGAACAACAGCTGCTTCCTCTGTAATAATGCAGACTTTAACTCAACAATAGCTGCTTCCTCTGTAATAATGCAGACTTTAACTCAACAGCTGCTTCCTCTGTAATAATGCAGACTTTAACAGAACAACAGCTGCTTCCTCTGTAATAATGCAGACTTTAACAGAACAACAGCTGCTTCCTCTGTAATAATGCAGACTTTAACAGAACAGCTGCTTCCTCTGTAATAATGCAGACTTTAACAGAACAGCTGCTTCCTCTGTAATAATGCAGACTTTAACAGAACAACAGCTGCTTCCTCTGTAATAATGCAGACTTTAACTCAACAACAGCTGCTTCCTCTGTAATAATGCAGACTTTAACTCAACAGCTGCTTCCTCTGTAATAATGCAGACTTTAACAGAACAACAGCTGCTTCCTCTGTAATAATGCAGACTTTAACTCAACAGCTGCTTCCTCTGTAATAATGCAGACTTTAACTCAACAGCTGCTTCCTCTGTAATAATGCAGACTTTAACAGAACAACAGCTGCTTCCTCTGTAATAATGCAGACTTTAACTCAACAGCTGCTTCCTGTATAATAATGCAGACTTCAACTCAACAGCTGCTTCCTCTGTAATAATGCAGACTTTAACTCAACAACAGCTGCTTCCTGTATAATAATGCAGACTTTAACAGAACAACAGCTGCTTCCTCTGTAATAATGCAGACTTTAACTCAACAACAGCTGCTTCCTCTGTAATAATGCAGACTTTAACTCAACAGCTGCTTCCTCTGTAATAATGCAGACTTTAACTCAACAGCTGCTTCCTCTGTAATAATGCAGACTTTAACTCAACAACAGCTGCTTCCTCTGTAATAATGCAGACTTTAACAGAACAACAGCTGCTTCCTCTGTAATAATGCAGACTTTAACTCAACAGCTGCTTCCTCTGTAATAATGCAGACTTTAACTCAACAGCTGCTTCCTCTGTAATAATGCAGACTTTAACTCAACAGCTGCTTCCTCTGTAATAATGCAGACTTTAACAGAACAACAGCTGCTTCCTCTGTAATAATGCAGACTTTAACAGAACAACAGCTGCTTCCTCTGTAATAATGCAGACTTTAACAGAACAACAGCTGCTTCCTCTGTAATAATGCAGACTTTAACAGAACAACAGCTGCTCCTCTGTAATAATGCAGACTTTAACTCAACAGCTGCTTCCTCTGTAATAATGCAGACTTTAACAGAACAACAGCTGCTTCCTCTGTAATAATGCAGACTTTAACTCAACAGCTGCTTCCTCTGTAATAATACAGACTTTAACTCAACAGCTGCTTCCTCTGTAATAATGCAGACTTTAACAGAACAACAGCTGCTTCCTCTGTAATAATGCAGACTTTAACTCAACAGCTGCTTCCTGTGTAATAATGCAGACTTTAACTCAACAGCTGCTTCCTCTGTAATAATGCAGACTTTAACTCAACAGCTGCTTCCTCTGTAATAATGCAGACTTTAACTCAACAGCTGCTTCCTCTGTAATAATGCAGACTTTAACTCAACAGCTGCTTCCTCTGTAATAATGCAGACTTTAACTCAACAGCTGCTTCCTCTGTAATAATGCAGACTTTAACTCAACAACAGCTGCTTCCTCTGTAATAATGCAGACTTTAACAGAACAACAGCTGCTTCCTCTGTAATAATGCAGACTTTAACAGAACAACAGCTGCTTCCTCTGTAATAATGCAGACTTTAACTCAACAGCTGCTTCCTCTGTAATAATGCAGACTTTAACTCAACAACAGCTGCTTCCTCTGTAATAATGCAGACTTTAACAGAACAACAGCTGCTTCCTCTGTAATAATGCAGACTTTAACAGAACAACAGCTGCTTCCTCTGTAATAATGCAGACTTTAACAGAACAACAGCTGCTTCCTCTGTAATAATGCAGACTTTAACAGAACAACAGCTGCTTCCTCCGTAATAATGCAGACTTTAACAGAACAACAGCTGCTTCCTGTGTAATAATGCAGACTTTAACAGAACAACAGCTGCTTCCTCTGTAATAATGCAGACTTTAACTCAACAACAGCTGCTTCCTCTTTAATAATGCAGACTTTAACAGAACAACAGCTGCTTCCTGTGTAATAATGCAGACTTTAACAGAACAACAGCTGCTTCCTCTGTAATAATGCAGACTTTAACAGAACAACAGCTGCTTCCTCTGTAATAATGCAGACTTTAACTCAACAACAGCTGCTTCCTGTGTAATAATGCAGACTTTAACTCAACAACAGCTGCTTCCTCTGTAATAATGCAGACTTTAACAGAACAACAGCTGCTTCCTATGTAATAATGCAGACTTTAACAGAACAACAGTTGCTTCCTCTGTAATAATGCAGACTTTAACAGAACAACAGCTGCTTCCTGTGTAATAATGCAGACTTTAACTCAACAACAGCTGCTTCCTCTGTAATAATGCAGACTTTAACAGAACAACAGCTGCTTCCTCTGTAATAATGCAGACTTTAACAGAACAACAGCTGCTTCCTCTGTAATAATGCAGACTTTAACTCAACAGCTGCTTCCTGTGTAATAATGCAGACTTTAACAGAACAACAGCTGCTTCCTGTGTAATAATGCAGACTTTAACTCAACAGCTGCTTCCTCTGTAATAATGCAGACTTTAACTCAACAGCTGCTTCCTGTGTAATAATGCAGACTTTAACAGAACAACAGCTGCTTCCTCCGTAATAATGCAGACTTTAACTCAACAACAGCTGCTTCCTCTGTAATAATGCAGACTTTAACAGAACAACAGCTGCTTCCTCTGTAATAATGCAGACTTTAACAGAACAACTGCTGCTTCCTGTGTAATAATGCAGACTTTAACAGAACAACAGCTGCTTCCTGTGTAATAATGCAGACTTTAACTCAACAACAGCTGCTTCCTCTGTAATAATGCAGACTTTAACAGAACAACAGCTGCTTCCTATGTAATAATGCAGACTTTAACAGAACAACAGCTGCTTCCTCTGTAATAATGCAGACTTTAACTCAACAACAGCTGCTTCCTCTGTAATAATGCAGACTTTAACTCAACAACAGCTGCTTCCTCTGTAATAATGCAGACTTTAACAGAACAACAGCTGCTTCCTCTGTAATAATGCAGACTTTAACAGAACAACAGCTGCTTCCTGTGTAATAATGCAGACTTTAACTCAACAACAGCTGCTTCCTCTGTAATAATGCAGACTTTAACAGAACAACAGCTGCTTCCTCCGTAATAATGCAGACTTTAACAGAACAACAGCTGCTTCCTCTGTAATAATGCAGACTTTAACAGAACAACTGCTGCTTCCTGTGTAATAATGCAGACTTTAACAGAACAACAGCTGCTTCCTGTGTAATAATGCAGACTTTAACTCAACAACAGCTGCTTCCTCTGTAATAATGCAGACTTTAACAGAACAACAGCTGCTTCCTATGTAATAATGCAGACTTTAACAGAACAACAGCTGCTTCCTCTGTAATAATGCAGACTTTAACTCAACAACAGCTGCTTCCTCTGTAATAATGCAGACTTTAACTCAACAACAGCTGCTTCCTCTGTAATAATGCAGACTTTAACAGAACAACAGCTGCTTCCTCTGTAATAATGCAGACTTTAACAGAACAACAGCTGCTTCCTGTGTAATAATGCAGACTTTAACTCAACAACAGCTGCTTCCTCTGTAATAATGCAGACTTTAACAGAACAACAGCTGCTTCCTCTGTAATAATGCAGACTTTAACAGAACAACAGCTGCTTCCTCCGTAATAATGCAGACTTTAACTCAACAACAGCTGCTTCCTCCGTAATAATGCAGACTTTAACTCAACAACAGCTGCTTCCTCTGTAATAATGCAGACTTTAACAGAACAACAGCTGCTTCCTCTGTAATAATACAGACTTAACAGAACAACAGCTGCTTCCTGTGTAATAATGCAGACTTTAACTCAACAACAGCTGCTTCCTCTGTAATAATACAGACTTTAACTCAACAGCTGCTTCCTCTGTAATAATACAGACTTTAACTCAACAGCTGCTTCCTCTGTAATAATACAGACTTTAACAGAACAACAGCTGCTTCCTGTGTAATAATGCAGACTTTAACTCAACAACAGCTGCTTCCTCTGTAATAATACAGACTTTAACTCAACAGCTGCTTCCTCCGTAATAATGCAGACTTTAACTCAACAGCTGCTTCCTGTGTAATAATGCAGACTTTAACTCAACAACAGCTGCTTCCTGTGTAATAATGCAGACTTTAACTCAACAGCTGCTTCCTGTGTAATAATGCAGACTTTAACTCAACAGCTGCTTCCTCTGTAATAATGCAGACTTTAACAGAACAACAGCTGCTTCCTCCGTAATAATGCAGACTTTAACTCAACAGCTGCTTACTGTGTAATAATGCAGACTTTAACAGAACAACAGCTGCTTCCTCTGTAATAATACAGACTTTAACTCAACAGCTGCTTCCTCTGTAATAATACAGACTTTAACTCAACAGCTGCTTCCTGTGTAATAATGCAGACTTTAACTCAACAACACCTGCTTCCTCCGTAATAATGCAGACTTTAACTCAACAACAGCTGCTTCCTCTGTAATAATGCAGACTTTAACAGAACAACAGCTGCTTCCTCTGTAATAATGCAGACTTTAACAGAACAACAGCTGCTTCCTCCGTAATAATGCAGACTTTAACAGAACAGCTGCTTCCTGTGTAATAATGCAGACTTTAACAGAACAACAGCTGCTTCCTCTGTAATAATGCAGACTTTAACTCAACAACAGCTGCTTCCTCTGTAATAATGCAGACTTTAACTCAACAGCTGCTTCCTGTGTAATAATGCAGACTTTAACAGAACAACAGCTGCTTCCTATGTAACAATGCAGACTTTAACAGAACAAAAGCTGCTTCCTCTGTAATAATGCAGACTAACAGAACAACAGCTGCTTCCTCTGTAATAATGCAGACTTTAACAGAACAACAGCTGCTTCCTCTGCAATAATGCAGACTTTAACAGAACAGCTGCTTCCTCTGTAATAATGCAGACTTTAACAGAACAACAGCTGCTTCCTCTGCAATAATGCAGACTTTAACAGAACAGCTGCTTCCTCTGTAATAATGCAGACTTTAACAGAACAACAGCTGCTTCCTCTGTAATAATGCAGACTTTAACAGAACAGCTGCTTCCTCTGTAATAATGCAGACTTTAACAGAACAGCTGCTTCCTCTGTAATAATGCAGACTTTAACAGAACAACAGCTGCTTCCTCTGTAATAATGCAGACTTTAACTCAACAATAGCTGCTTCCTCTGTAATAATGCAGACTTTAACTCAACAGCTGCTTCCTCTGTAATAATGCAGACTTTAACAGAACAACAGCTGCTTCCTCTGTAATAATGCAGACTTTAACAGAACAACAGCTGCTTCCTCTGTAATAATGCAGACTTTAACAGAACAGCTGCTTCCTCTGTAATAATGCAGACTTTAACAGAACAACAGCTGCTTCCTCTGTAATAATGCAGACTTTAACTCAACAACAGCTGCTTCCTCTGTAATAATGCAGACTTTAACTCAACAGCTGCTTCCTGTGTAATAATGCAGACTTTAACAGAACAACAGCTGCTTCCTCTGTAATAATGCAGACTTTAACTCAACAGCTGCTTCCTCTGTAATAATGCAGACTTTAACTCAACAGCTGCTTCCTCTGTAATAATGCAGACTTTAACAGAACAACAGCTGCTTCCTCTGTAATAATGCAGACTTTAACTCAACAGCTGCTTCCTGTATAATAATGCAGACTTCAACTCAACAGCTGCTTCCTCTGTAATAATGCAGACTTTAACTCAACAACAGCTGCTTCCTGTATAATAATGCAGACTTTAACAGAACAACAGCTGCTTCCTCTGTAATAATGCAGACTTTAACTCAACAACAGCTGCTTCCTCTGTAATAATGCAGACTTTAACTCAACAGCTGCTTCCTCTGTAATAATGCAGACTTTAACTCAACAACAGCTGCTTCCTCTGTAATAATGCAGACTTTAACTCAACAGCTGCTTCCTCTGTAATAATGCAGACTTTAACTCAACAGCTGCTTCCTCTGTAATAATGCAGACTTTAACTCAACAACAGCTGCTTCCTCTGTAATAATGCAGACTTTAACAGAACAACAGCTGCTTCCTCTGTAATAATGCAGACTTTAACTCAACAGCTGCTTCCTCTGTAATAATGCAGACTTTAACTCAACAGCTGCTTCCTCTGTAATAATGCAGACTTTAACTCAACAACAGCTGCTTCCTCTGTAATAATGCAGACTTTAACAGAACAACAGCTGCTTCCTCTGTAATAATGCAGACTTTAACAGAACAACAGCTGCTTCCTCTGTAATAATGCAGACTTTAACTCAACAACAGCTGCTTCCTCTGTAATAATGCAGACTTTAACAGAACAACAGCTGCTCCTCTGTAATAATGCAGACTTTAACTCAACAGCTGCTTCCTCTGTAATAATGCAGACTTTAACAGAACAACAGCTGCTTCCTCTGTAATAATGCAGACTTTAACTCAACAACAGCTGCTTCCTCTGTAATAATGCAGACTTTAACAGAACAACAGCTGCTTCCTCTGTAATAATGCAGACTTTAACTCAACAGCTGCTTCCTCTGTAATAATACAGACTTTAACTCAACAGCTGCTTCCTCTGTAATAATGCAGACTTTAACAGAACAACAGCTGCTTCCTCTGTAATAATGCAGACTTTAACTCAACAGCTGCTTCCTGTGTAATAATGCAGACTTTAACTCAACAGCTGCTTCCTCTGTAATAATGCAGACTTTAACTCAACAGCTGCTTCCTCTGTAATAATGCAGACTTTAACTCAACAGCTGCTTCCTCTGTAATAATGCAGACTTTAACTCAACAGCTGCTTCCTCTGTAATAATGCAGACTTTAACTCAACAGCTGCTTCCTCTGTAATAATGCAGACTTTAACTCAACAACAGCTGCTTCCTCTGTAATAATGCAGACTTTAACAGAACAACAGCTGCTTCCTCTGTAATAATGCAGACTTTAACAGAACAACAGCTGCTTCCTCTGTAATAATGCAGACTTTAACTCAACAGCTGCTTCCTCTGTAATAATGCAGACTTTAACTCAACAACAGCTGCTTCCTCTGTAATAATGCAGACTTTAACAGAACAACAGCTGCTTCCTCTGTAATAATGCAGACTTTAACAGAACAACAGCTGCTTCCTCTGTAATAATGCAGACTTTAACAGAACAACAGCTGCTTCCTCTGTAATAATGCAGACTTTAACAGAACAACAGCTGCTTCCTCCGTAATAATGCAGACTTTAACAGAACAACAGCTGCTTCCTGTGTAATAATGCAGACTTTAACAGAACAACAGCTGCTTCCTCTGTAATAATGCAGACTTTAACTCAACAACAGCTGCTTCCTCTTTAATAATGCAGACTTTAACAGAACAACAGCTGCTTCCTGTGTAATAATGCAGACTTTAACAGAACAACAGCTGCTTCCTCTGTAATAATGCAGACTTTAACAGAACAACAGCTGCTTCCTCTGTAATAATGCAGACTTTAACAGAACAACAGCTGCTTCCTCTGTAATAATGCAGACTTTAACTCAACAACAGCTGCTTCCTGTGTAATAATGCAGACTTTAACTCAACAACAGCTGCTTCCTCTGTAATAATGCAGACTTTAACAGAACAACAGCTGCTTCCTATGTAATAATGCAGACTTTAACAGAACAACAGCTGCTTCCTCTGTAATAATGCAGACTTTAACAGAACAACAGCTGCTTCCTGTGTAATAATGCAGACTTTAACTCAACAACAGCTGCTTCCTCTGTAATAATGCAGACTTTAACAGAACAACAGCTGCTTCCTCTGTAATAATGCAGACTTTAACAGAACAACAGCTGCTTCCTCTGTAATAATGCAGACTTTAACTCAACAGCTGCTTCCTGTGTAATAATGCAGACTTTAACAGAACAACAGCTGCTTCCTGTGTAATAATGCAGACTTTAACTCAACAGCTGCTTCCTCTGTAATAATGCAGACTTTAACTCAACAGCTGCTTCCTGTGTAATAATGCAGACTTTAACAGAACAACAGCTGCTTCCTCCGTAATAATGCAGACTTTAACTCAACAACAGCTGCTTCCTCTGTAATAATGCAGACTTTAACAGAACAACAGCTGCTTCCTCTGTAATAATGCAGACTTTAACAGAACAACTGCTGCTTCCTGTGTAATAATGCAGACTTTAACAGAACAACAGCTGCTTCCTGTGTAATAATGCAGACTTTAACTCAACAACAGCTGCTTCCTCTGTAATAATGCAGACTTTAACAGAACAACAGCTGCTTCCTATGTAATAATGCAGACTTTAACAGAACAACAGCTGCTTCCTCTGTAATAATGCAGACTTTAACTCAACAACAGCTGCTTCCTCTGTAATAATGCAGACTTTAACTCAACAACAGCTGCTTCCTCTGTAATAATGCAGACTTTAACAGAACAACAGCTGCTTCCTCTGTAATAATGCAGACTTTAACAGAACAACAGCTGCTTCCTGTGTAATAATGCAGACTTTAACTCAACAACAGCTGCTTCCTCTGTAATAATGCAGACTTTAACAGAACAACAGCTGCTTCCTCCGTAATAATGCAGACTTTAACAGAACAACAGCTGCTTCCTCTGTAATAATGCAGACTTTAACAGAACAACTGCTGCTTCCTGTGTAATAATGCAGACTTTAACAGAACAACAGCTGCTTCCTGTGTAATAATGCAGACTTTAACTCAACAACAGCTGCTTCCTCTGTAATAATGCAGACTTTAACAGAACAACAGCTGCTTCCTATGTAATAATGCAGACTTTAACAGAACAACAGCTGCTTCCTCTGTAATAATGCAGACTTTAACTCAACAACAGCTGCTTCCTCTGTAATAATGCAGACTTTAACTCAACAACAGCTGCTTCCTCTGTAATAATGCAGACTTTAACAGAACAACAGCTGCTTCCTCTGTAATAATGCAGACTTTAACAGAACAACAGCTGCTTCCTGTGTAATAATGCAGACTTTAACTCAACAACAGCTGCTTCCTCTGTAATAATGCAGACTTTAACAGAACAACAGCTGCTTCCTATGTAATAATGCAGACTTTAACAGAACAACAGCTGCTTCCTCTGTAATAATGCAGACTTTAACTCAACAACAGCTGCTTCCTCTGTAATAATGCAGACTTTAACTCAACAACAGCTGCTTCCTCTGTAATAATGCAGACTTTAACAGAACAACAGCTGCTTCCTCTGTAATAATGCAGACTTTAACAGAACAACAGCTGCTTCCTGTGTAATAATGCAGACTTTAACTCAACAACAGCTGCTTCCTCTGTAATAATGCAGACTTTAACAGAACAACAGCTGCTTCCTCTGTAATAATGCAGACTTTAACAGAACAACAGCTGCTTCCTCCGTAATAATGCAGACTTTAACTCAACAACAGCTGCTTCCTCCGTAATAATGCAGACTTTAACTCAACAACAGCTGCTTCCTCTGTAATAATGCAGACTTTAACAGAACAACAGCTGCTTCCTCTGTAATAATACAGACTAACAGAACAACAGCTGCTTCCTGTGTAATAATGCAGACTTTAACTCAACAACAGCTGCTTCCTCTGTAATAATACAGACTTTAACTCAACAGCTGCTTCCTCTGTAATAATACAGAC
The DNA here is from genome assembly GCA_024529925.1 of Ophthalmolycus amberensis. Taxonomy (NCBI): domain Eukaryota; kingdom Metazoa; phylum Chordata; class Actinopteri; order Perciformes; family Zoarcidae; genus Ophthalmolycus; species Ophthalmolycus amberensis. The sequence goes on along the minus strand of JAFEUB010001381.1, from coordinate 773,137 downwards.
TTTAACTCAACAGCTGCTTCCTCTGTAATAATACAGACTTTAACAGAACAACAGCTGCTTCCTGTGTAATAATGCAGACTTTAACTCAACAACAGCTGCTTCCTCTGTAATAATACAGACTTTAACTCAACAGCTGCTTCCTCCGTAATAATGCAGACTTTAACTCAACAGCTGCTTCCTGTGTAATAATGCAGACTTTAACTCAACAACAGCTGCTTCCTGTGTAATAATGCAGACTTTAACTCAACAGCTGCTTCCTGTGTAATAATGCAGACTTTAACTCAACAGCTGCTTCCTCTGTAATAATGCAGACTTTAACAGAACAACAGCTGCTTCCTCCGTAATAATGCAGACTTTAACTCAACAGCTGCTTACTGTGTAATAATGCAGACTTTAACAGAACAACAGCTGCTTCCTCTGTAATAATACAGACTTTAACTCAACAGCTGCTTCCTCTGTAATAATACAGACTTTAACTCAACAGCTGCTTCCTGTGTAATAATGCAGACTTTAACTCAACAACACCTGCTTCCTCCGTAATAATGCAGACTTTAACTCAACAACAGCTGCTTCCTCTGTAATAATGCAGACTTTAACAGAACAACAGCTGCTTCCTCTGTAATAATGCAGACTTTAACAGAACAACAGCTGCTTCCTCCGTAATAATGCAGACTTTAACAGAACAGCTGCTTCCTGTGTAATAATGCAGACTTTAACAGAACAACAGCTGCTTCCTCTGTAATAATGCAGACTTTAACTCAACAACAGCTGCTTCCTCTGTAATAATGCAGACTTTAACTCAACAGCTGCTTCCTGTGTAATAATGCAGACTTTAACAGAACAACAGCTGCTTCCTATGTAACAATGCAGACTTTAACAGAACAAAAGCTGCTTCCTCTGTAATAATGCAGACTAACAGAACAACAGCTGCTTCCTCTGTAATAATGCAGACTTTAACAGAACAACAGCTGCTTCCTCTGCAATAATGCAGACTTTAACAGAACAGCTGCTTCCTCTGTAATAATGCAGACTTTAACAGAACAACAGCTGCTTCCTCTGCAATAATGCAGACTTTAACAGAACAGCTGCTTCCTCTGTAATAATGCAGACTTTAACAGAACAACAGCTGCTTCCTCTGTAATAATGCAGACTTTAACAGAACAGCTGCTTCCTCTGTAATAATGCAGACTTTAACAGAACAGCTGCTTCCTCTGTAATAATGCAGACTTTAACAGAACAACAGCTGCTTCCTCTGTAATAATGCAGACTTTAACTCAACAATAGCTGCTTCCTCTGTAATAATGCAGACTTTAACTCAACAGCTGCTTCCTCTGTAATAATGCAGACTTTAACAGAACAACAGCTGCTTCCTCTGTAATAATGCAGACTTTAACAGAACAACAGCTGCTTCCTCTGTAATAATGCAGACTTTAACAGAACAGCTGCTTCCTCTGTAATAATGCAGACTTTAACAGAACAACAGCTGCTTCCTCTGTAATAATGCAGACTTTAACTCAACAACAGCTGCTTCCTCTGTAATAATGCAGACTTTAACTCAACAGCTGCTTCCTGTGTAATAATGCAGACTTTAACAGAACAACAGCTGCTTCCTCTGTAATAATGCAGACTTTAACTCAACAGCTGCTTCCTCTGTAATAATGCAGACTTTAACTCAACAGCTGCTTCCTCTGTAATAATGCAGACTTTAACAGAACAACAGCTGCTTCCTCTGTAATAATGCAGACTTTAACTCAACAGCTGCTTCCTGTATAATAATGCAGACTTCAACTCAACAGCTGCTTCCTCTGTAATAATGCAGACTTTAACTCAACAACAGCTGCTTCCTGTATAATAATGCAGACTTTAACAGAACAACAGCTGCTTCCTCTGTAATAATGCAGACTTTAACTCAACAACAGCTGCTTCCTCTGTAATAATGCAGACTTTAACTCAACAGCTGCTTCCTCTGTAATAATGCAGACTTTAACTCAACAACAGCTGCTTCCTCTGTAATAATGCAGACTTTAACAGAACAACAGCTGCTTCCTCTGTAATAATGCAGACTTTAACTCAACAGCTGCTTCCTCTGTAATAATGCAGACTTTAACTCAACAGCTGCTTCCTCTGTAATAATGCAGACTTTAACTCAACAACAGCTGCTTCCTCTGTAATAATGCAGACTTTAACAGAACAACAGCTGCTTCCTCTGTAATAATGCAGACTTTAACAGAACAACAGCTGCTTCCTCTGTAATAATGCAGACTTTAACAGAACAACAGCTGCTTCCTCTGTAATAATGCAGACTTTAACAGAACAACAGCTGCTCCTCTGTAATAATGCAGACTTTAACTCAACAGCTGCTTCCTCTGTAATAATGCAGACTTTAACAGAACAACAGCTGCTTCCTCTGTAATAATGCAGACTTTAACTCAACAACAGCTGCTTCCTCTGTAATAATGCAGACTTTAACAGAACAACAGCTGCTTCCTCTGTAATAATGCAGACTTTAACTCAACAGCTGCTTCCTCTGTAATAATACAGACTTTAACTCAACAGCTGCTTCCTCTGTAATAATGCAGACTTTAACAGAACAACAGCTGCTTCCTCTGTAATAATGCAGACTTTAACTCAACAGCTGCTTCCTGTGTAATAATGCAGACTTTAACTCAACAGCTGCTTCCTCTGTAATAATGCAGACTTTAACTCAACAGCTGCTTCCTCTGTAATAATGCAGACTTTAACTCAACAGCTGCTTCCTCTGTAATAATGCAGACTTTAACTCAACAGCTGCTTCCTCTGTAATAATGCAGACTTTAACTCAACAGCTGCTTCCTCTGTAATAATGCAGACTTTAACTCAACAACAGCTGCTTCCTCTGTAATAATGCAGACTTTAACAGAACAACAGCTGCTTCCTCTGTAATAATGCAGACTTTAACAGAACAACAGCTGCTTCCTCTGTAATAATGCAGACTTTAACTCAACAGCTGCTTCCTCTGTAATAATGCAGACTTTAACTCAACAACAGCTGCTTCCTCTGTAATAATGCAGACTTTAACAGAACAACAGCTGCTTCCTCTGTAATAATGCAGACTTTAACAGAACAACAGCTGCTTCCTCTGTAATAATGCAGACTTTAACAGAACAACAGCTGCTTCCTCTGTAATAATGCAGACTTTAACAGAACAACAGCTGCTTCCTGTGTAATAATGCAGACTTTAACAGAACAACAGCTGCTTCCTCCGTAATAATGCAGACTTTAACAGAACAACAGCTGCTTCCTGTGTAATAATGCAGACTTTAACAGAACAACAGCTGCTTCCTCTGTAATAATGCAGACTTTAACTCAACAACAGCTGCTTCCTCTTTAATAATGCAGACTTTAACAGAACAACAGCTGCTTCCTGTGTAATAATGCAGACTTTAACAGAACAACAGCTGCTTCCTCTGTAATAATGCAGACTTTAACAGAACAACAGCTGCTTCCTCTGTAATAATGCAGACTTTAACAGAACAACAGCTGCTTCCTCTGTAATAATGCAGACTTTAACTCAACAACAGCTGCTTCCTGTGTAATAATGCAGACTTTAACTCAACAACAGCTGCTTCCTCTGTAATAATGCAGACTTTAACAGAACAACAGCTGCTTCCTATGTAATAATGCAGACTTTAACAGAACAACAGCTGCTTCCTCTGTAATAATGCAGACTTTAACAGAACAACAGCTGCTTCCTGTGTAATAATGCAGACTTTAACTCAACAACAGCTGCTTCCTCTGTAATAATGCAGACTTTAACAGAACAACAGCTGCTTCCTCTGTAATAATGCAGACTTTAACAGAACAACAGCTGCTTCCTCTGTAATAATGCAGACTTTAACTCAACAGCTGCTTCCTGTGTAATAATGCAGACTTTAACAGAACAACAGCTGCTTCCTGTGTAATAATGCAGACTTTAACTCAACAGCTGCTTCCTCTGTAATAATGCAGACTTTAACTCAACAGCTGCTTCCTGTGTAATAATGCAGACTTTAACAGAACAACAGCTGCTTCCTCCGTAATAATGCAGACTTTAACTCAACAACAGCTGCTTCCTCTGTAATAATGCAGACTTTAACAGAACAACAGCTGCTTCCTCTGTAATAATGCAGACTTTAACAGAACAACTGCTGCTTCCTGTGTAATAATGCAGACTTTAACAGAACAACAGCTGCTTCCTGTGTAATAATGCAGACTTTAACTCAACAACAGCTGCTTCCTCTGTAATAATGCAGACTTTAACAGAACAACAGCTGCTTCCTATGTAATAATGCAGACTTTAACAGAACAACAGCTGCTTCCTCTGTAATAATGCAGACTTTAACTCAACAACAGCTGCTTCCTCTGTAATAATGCAGACTTTAACTCAACAACAGCTGCTTCCTCTGTAATAATGCAGACTTTAACAGAACAACAGCTGCTTCCTCTGTAATAATGCAGACTTTAACAGAACAACAGCTGCTTCCTGTGTAATAATGCAGACTTTAACTCAACAACAGCTGCTTCCTCTGTAATAATGCAGACTTTAACAGAACAACAGCTGCTTCCTCCGTAATAATGCAGACTTTAACAGAACAACAGCTGCTTCCTCTGTAATAATGCAGACTTTAACAGAACAACTGCTGCTTCCTGTGTAATAATGCAGACTTTAACAGAACAACAGCTGCTTCCTGTGTAATAATGCAGACTTTAACTCAACAACAGCTGCTTCCTCTGTAATAATGCAGACTTTAACAGAACAACAGCTGCTTCCTATGTAATAATGCAGACTTTAACAGAACAACAGCTGCTTCCTCTGTAATAATGCAGACTTTAACTCAACAACAGCTGCTTCCTCTGTAATAATGCAGACTTTAACTCAACAACAGCTGCTTCCTCTGTAATAATGCAGACTTTAACAGAACAACAGCTGCTTCCTCTGTAATAATGCAGACTTTAACAGAACAACAGCTGCTTCCTGTGTAATAATGCAGACTTTAACTCAACAACAGCTGCTTCCTCTGTAATAATGCAGACTTTAACAGAACAACAGCTGCTTCCTCCGTAATAATGCAGACTTTAACAGAACAACAGCTGCTTCCTCTGTAATAATGCAGACTTTAACAGAACAACTGCTGCTTCCTGTGTAATAATGCAGACTTTAACAGAACAACAGCTGCTTCCTGTGTAATAATGCAGACTTTAACTCAACAACAGCTGCTTCCTCTGTAATAATGCAGACTTTAACAGAACAACAGCTGCTTCCTATGTAATAATGCAGACTTTAACAGAACAACAGCTGCTTCCTCTGTAATAATGCAGACTTTAACTCAACAACAGCTGCTTCCTCTGTAATAATGCAGACTTTAACTCAACAACAGCTGCTTCCTCTGTAATAATGCAGACTTTAACAGAACAACAGCTGCTTCCTCTGTAATAATGCAGACTTTAACAGAACAACAGCTGCTTCCTGTGTAATAATGCAGACTTTAACTCAACAACAGCTGCTTCCTCTGTAATAATGCAGACTTTAACAGAACAACAGCTGCTTCCTATGTAATAATGCAGACTTTAACAGAACAACAGCTGCTTCCTCTGTAATAATGCAGACTTTAACTCAACAACAGCTGCTTCCTCTGTAATAATGCAGACTTTAACTCAACAACAGCTGCTTCCTCTGTAATAATGCAGACTTTAACAGAACAACAGCTGCTTCCTCTGTAATAATGCAGACTTTAACAGAACAACAGCTGCTTCCTGTGTAATAATGCAGACTTTAACTCAACAACAGCTGCTTCCTCTGTAATAATGCAGACTTTAACAGAACAACAGCTGCTTCCTCTGTAATAATGCAGACTTTAACAGAACAACAGCTGCTTCCTCCGTAATAATGCAGACTTTAACTCAACAACAGCTGCTTCCTCCGTAATAATGCAGACTTTAACTCAACAACAGCTGCTTCCTCTGTAATAATGCAGACTTTAACAGAACAACAGCTGCTTCCTCTGTAATAATACAGACTAACAGAACAACAGCTGCTTCCTGTGTAATAATGCAGACTTTAACTCAACAACAGCTGCTTCCTCTGTAATAATACAGACTTTAACTCAACAGCTGCTTCCTCTGTAATAATACAGACTTTAACTCAACAGCTGCTTCCTCTGTAATAATACAGACTTTAACAGAACAACAGCTGCTTCCTGTGTAATAATGCAGACTTTAACTCAACAACAGCTGCTTCCTCTGTAATAATACAGACTTTAACTCAACAGCTGCTTCCTCCGTAATAATGCAGACTTTAACTCAACAGCTGCTTCCTGTGTAATAATGCAGACTTTAACTCAACAACAGCTGCTTCCTGTGTAATAATGCAGACTTTAACTCAACAGCTGCTTCCTGTGTAATAATGCAGACTTTAACTCAACAGCTGCTTCCTCTGTAATAATGCAGACTTTAACAGAACAACAGCTGCTTCCTCCGTAATAATGCAGACTTTAACTCAACAGCTGCTTACTGTGTAATAATGCAGACTTTAACAGAACAACAGCTGCTTCCTCTGTAATAATACAGACTTTAACTCAACAGCTGCTTCCTGTGTAATAATGCAGACTTTAACTCAACAACACCTGCTTCCTCCGTAATAATGCAGACTTTAACTCAACAGTTGCTTCCTCTGTAATAATGCAGACTTTAACTCAACAGCTGCTTCCTCTGTAATAATGCAGACTTTAACAGAACAACAGCTGCTTCCTCTGTAATAATGCAGACTTTAACAGAACAACAGCTGCTTCCTCCGTAATAATGCAGACTTTAACAGAACAGCTGCTTCCTGTGTAATAATGCAGACTTTAACAGAACAACAGCTGCTTCCTCTGTAATAATGCAGACTTTAACTCAACAACAGCTGCTTCCTCTGTAATAATGCAGACTTTAACTCAACAGCTGCTTCCTGTGTAATAATGCAGACTTTAACAGAACAACAGCTGCTTCCTATGTAACAATGCAGACTTTAACAGAACAAAAGCTGCTTCCTCTGTAATAATGCAGACTAACAGAACAACAGCTGCTTCCTCTGTAATAATGCAGACTTTAACAGAACAACAGCTGCTTCCTCTGCAATAATGCAGACTTTAACAGAACAGCTGCTTCCTCTGTAATAATGCAGACTTTAACAGAACAACAGCTGCTTCCTCTGCAATAATGCAGACTTTAACAGAACAGCTGCTTCCTCTGTAATAATGCAGACTTTAACTCAACAACAGCTGCTTCCTCTGTAATAATGCAGACTTTAACTCAACAACAGCTGCTTCCTCTGTAATAATGCAGACTTTAACAGAACAACAGCTGCTTCCTCTGTAATAATGCAGACTTTAACAGAACAACAGCTGCTTCCTGTGTAATAATGCAGACTTTAACTCAACAACAGCTGCTTCCTCTGTAATAATGCAGACTTTAACTCAACAACAGCTGCTTCCTCTGTAATAATGCAGACTTTAACTCAACAACAGCTGCTTCCTCTGTAATAATGCAGACTTTAACAGAACAAAAGCTGCTTCCTCTGTAATAATGCAGACTTTAACAGAACAAAAGCTGCTTCCTCTGTAATAATGCAGACTAACAGAACAACAGCTGCTTCCTCTGTAATAATGCAGACTTTAACAGAACAACAGCTGCTTCCTCTGCAATAATGCAGACTTTAACAGAACAGCTGCTTCCTCTGTAATAATGCAGACTTTAACAGAACAACAGCTGCTTCCTCTGCAATAATGCAGACTTTAACAGAACAGCTGCTTCCTCTGTAATAATGCAGACTTTAACAGAACAACAGCTGCTTCCTCTGTAATAATGCAGACTTTAACAGAACAGCTGCTTCCTCTGTAATAATGCAGACTTTAACAGAACAGCTGCTTCCTCTGTAATAATGCAGACTTTAACAGAACAACAGCTGCTTCCTCTGTAATAATGCAGACTTTAACTCAACAATAGCTGCTTCCTCTGTAATAATGCAGACTTTAACTCAACAGCTGCTTCCTCTGTAATAATGCAGACTTTAACAGAACAACAGCTGCTTCCTCTGTAATAATGCAGACTTTAACAGAACAACAGCTGCTTCCTCTGTAATAATGCAGACTTTAACAGAACAGCTGCTTCCTCTGTAATAATGCAGACTTTAACAGAACAACAGCTGCTTCCTCTGTAATAATGCAGACTTTAACTCAACAACAGCTGCTTCCTCTGTAATAATGCAGACTTTAACTCAACAGCTGCTTCCTGTGTAATAATGCAGACTTTAACAGAACAACAGCTGCTTCCTCTGTAATAATGCAGACTTTAACTCAACAGCTGCTTCCTCTGTAATAATGCAGACTTTAACTCAACAGCTGCTTCCTCTGTAATAATGCAGACTTTAACAGAACAACAGCTGCTTCCTCTGTAATAATGCAGACTTTAACTCAACAGCTGCTTCCTGTATAATAATGCAGACTTCAACTCAACAGCTGCTTCCTCTGTAATAATGCAGACTTTAACTCAACAACAGCTGCTTCCTGTATAATAATGCAGACTTTAACAGAACAACAGCTGCTTCCTCTGTAATAATGCAGACTTTAACTCAACAGCTGCTTCCTCTGTAATAATGCAGACTTTAACTCAACAGCTGCTTCCTCTGTAATAATGCAGACTTTAACTCAACAACAGCTGCTTCCTCTGTAATAATGCAGACTTTAACAGAACAACAGCTGCTTCCTCTGTAATAATGCAGACTTTAACTCAACAGCTGCTTCCTCTGTAATAATGCAGACTTTAACTCAACAGCTGCTTCCTCTGTAATAATGCAGACTTTAACTCAACAACAGCTGCTTCCTCTGTAATAATGCAGACTTTAACAGAACAACAGCTGCTTCCTCTGTAATAATGCAGACTTTAACAGAACAACAGCTGCTTCCTCTGTAATAATGCAGACTTTAACAGAACAACAGCTGCTTCCTCTGTAATAATGCAGACTTTAACAGAACAACAGCTGCTCCTCTGTAATAATGCAGACTTTAACTCAACAGCTGCTTCCTCTGTAATAATGCAGACTTTAACAGAACAACAGCTGCTTCCTCTGTAATAATGCAGACTTTAACTCAACAACAGCTGCTTCCTCTGTAATAATGCAGACTTTAACAGAACAACAGCTGCTTCCTCTGTAATAATGCAGACTTTAACTCAACAGCTGCTTCCTCTGTAATAATACAGACTTTAACTCAACAGCTGCTTCCTCTGTAATAATGCAGACTTTAACAGAACAACAGCTGCTTCCTCTGTAATAATGCAGACTTTAACTCAACAGCTGCTTCCTGTGTAATAATGCAGACTTTAACTCAACAGCTGCTTCCTCTGTAATAATGCAGACTTTAACTCAACAGCTGCTTCCTCTGTAATAATGCAGACTTTAACTCAACAGCTGCTTCCTCTGTAATAATGCAGACTTTAACTCAACAGCTGCTTCCTCTGTAATAATGCAGACTTTAACTCAACAGCTGCTTCCTCTGTAATAATGCAGACTTTAACTCAACAACAGCTGCTTCCTCTGTAATAATGCAGACTTTAACAGAACAACAGCTGCTTCCTCTGTAATAATGCAGACTTTAACAGAACAACAGCTGCTTCCTCTGTAATAATGCAGACTTTAACTCAACAGCTGCTTCCTCTGTAATAATGCAGACTTTAACTCAACAACAGCTGCTTCCTCTGTAATAATGCAGACTTTAACAGAACAACAGCTGCTTCCTCTGTAATAATGCAGACTTTAACAGAACAACAGCTGCTTCCTCTGTAATAATGCAGACTTTAACAGAACAACAGCTGCTTCCTCTGTAATAATGCAGACTTTAACAGAACAACAGCTGCTTCCTCCGTAATAATGCAGACTTTAACAGAACAACAGCTGCTTCCTGTGTAATAATGCAGACTTTAACAGAACAACAGCTGCTTCCTCTGTAATAATGCAGACTTTAACAGAACAACAGCTGCTTCCTCTTTAATAATGCAGACTTTAACAGAACAACAGCTGCTTCCTGTGTAATAATGCAGACTTTAACAGAACAACAGCTGCTTCCTCTGTAATAATGCAGACTTTAACAGAACAACAGCTGCTTCCTCTGTAATAATGCAGACTTTAACAGAACAACAGCTGCTTCCTCTGTAATAATGCAGACTTTAACTCAACAACAGCTGCTTCCTGTGTAATAATGCAGACTTTAACTCAACAACAGCTGCTTCCTCTGTAATAATGCAGACTTTAACAGAACAACAGCTGCTTCCTATGTAATAATGCAGACTTTAACAGAACAACAGCTGCTTCCTCTGTAATAATGCAGACTTTAACAGAACAACAGCTGCTTCCTGTGTAATAATGCAGACTTTAACTCAACAACAGCTGCTTCCTCTGTAATAATGCAGACTTTAACAGAACAACAGCTGCTTCCTCTGTAATAATGCAGACTTTAACAGAACAACAGCTGCTTCCTCTGTAATAATGCAGACTTTAACTCAACAACAGCTGCTTCCTCTGTAATAATGCAGACTTTAACAGAACAACAGCTGCTTCCTGTGTAATAATGCAGACTTTAACAGAACAACAGCTGCTTCCTGTATAATAATGCAGACTTTAACTCAACAGCTGCTTCCTCTGTAATAATGCAGACTTTAACTCAACAGCTGCTTCCTGTGTAATAATGCAGACTTTAACAGAACAACAGCTGCTTCCTGTGTAATAATGCAGACTTTAACTCAACAGCTGCTTCCTCTGTAATAATGCAGACTTTAACTCAACAGCTGCTTCCTGTGTAATAATGCAGACTTTAACAGAACAACAGCTGCTTCCTCCGTAATAATGCAGACTTTAACTCAACAACAGCTGCTTCCTCTGTAATAATGCAGACTTTAACAGAACAACAGCTGCTTCCTCTGTAATAATGCAGACTTTAACAGAACAACTGCTGCTTCCTGTGTAATAATGCAGACTTTAACAGAACAACAGCTGCTTCCTGTGTAATAATGCAGACTTTAACTCAACAACAGCTGCTTCCTCTGTAATAATGCAGACTTTAACAGAACAACAGCTGCTTCCTATGTAATAATGCAGACTTTAACAGAACAGCTGCTTCCTCTGTAATAATGCAGACTTTAACTCAACAACAGCTGCTTCCTCTGTAATAATGCAGACTTTAACTCAACAACAGCTGCTTCCTCTGTAATAATGCAGACTTTAACAGAACAACAGCTGCTTCCTCTGTAATAATGCAGACTTTAACAGAACAACAGCTGCTTCCTGTGTAATAATGCAGACTTTAACTCAACAACAGCTGCTTCCTGTGTAATAATGCAGACTTTAACAGAACAACAGCTGCTTCCTCTGTAATAATGCAGACTTTAACTCAACAACAGCTGCTTCCTGTGTAATAATGCAGACTTTAACAGAACAACAGCTGCTTCCTCCGTAATAATGCAGACTTTAACTCAACAACAGCTGCTTCCTCCGTAATAATGCAGACTTTAACTCAACAACAGCTGCTTCCTCTGTAATAATGCAGACTTTAACAGAACAACAGCTGCTTCCTCTGTAATAATACAGACTAACAGAACAACAGCTGCTTCCTGTGTAATAATGCAGACTTTAACTCAACAACAGCTGCTTCCTCTGTAATAATACAGACTTTAACTCAACAGCTGCTTCCTCTGTAATAATACAGACTTTAACTCAACAGCTGCTTCCTCTGTAATAATACAGACTTTAACAGAACAACAGCTGCTTCCTGTGTAATAATGCAGACTTTAACTCAACAACAGCTGCTTCCTCTGTAATAATACAGACTTTAACTCAACAGCTGCTTCCTCCGTAATAATGCAGACTTTAACTCAACAGCTGCTTCCTGTGTAATAATGCAGACTTTAACTCAACAACAGCTGCTTCCTGTGTAATAATGCAGACTTTAACTCAACAGCTGCTTCCTGTGTAATAATGCAGACTTTAACTCAACAGCTGCTTCCTCTGTAATAATGCAGACTTTAACAGAACAACAGCTGCTTCCTCCGTAATAATGCAGACTTTAACTCAACAGCTGCTTACTGTGTAATAATGCAGACTTTAACAGAACAACAGCTGCTTCCTCTGTAATAATACAGACTTTAACTCAACAGCTGCTTCCTCTGTAATAATACAGACTTTAACTCAACAGCTGCTTCCTGTGTAATAATGCAGACTTTAACAGAACAACAGCTGCTTCCTGTGTAATAATGCAGACTTTAACAGAACAACAGCTGCTTCCTGTGTAATAATGCGGACTTTAACAGAACAACAGCTGCTTCCTCCGTAATAATGCAGACTTTAACAGAACAACAGCTGCTTCCTCTGTAATAATGCAGACTTTAACTCAACAACAGCTGCTTCCTCCGTAATAATGCAGACTTTAACTCAACAACAGCTGCTTCCTCTGTAATAATGCAGACTTTAACAGAACAACAGCTGCTTCCTCTGTAATAATGCAGACTTTAACAGAACAACAGCTGCTTCCTGTGTAATAATGCAGACTTTAACAGAACAACAGCTGCTTCCTCTGTAAAACTGCAGACTTTAACAGAACAGCTGCTTCCTCTGTAATAATGCAGACTTTAACAGAACAACAGCTGCTTCCTCTGTAATAATGCAGACTTTAACTCAACAGCTGCTTCCTCTGTAATAATGCAGACTTTAACTCAACAGCTGCTTCCTCTGTAATAATGCAGACTTTAACTCAACAGCTGCTTCCTCTGTAATAATGCAGACTTTAACTCAACAACAGCTGCTTCCTCTGTAATAATGCAGACTTTAACAGAACAACAGCTGCTTCCTCTGTAATAATGCAGACTTTAACAGAACAACAGCTGCTTCCTCTGTAATAATGCAGACCAACAGAACAACAGCTGCTTCCTCTGTAATAATGCAGACTTTAACTCAACAGCTGCTTCCTCTGTAATAATGCAGACTTTAACAGAACAACAGCTGCTTCCTCTGTAATAATGCAGACTTTAACAGAACAACAGCTGCTTCCTGTGTAATAATGCAGACTTTAACAGAACAACAGCTGCTTCCTCTGTAATAATACAGACTTTAACTCAACAGCTGCTTCCTCTGTAATAATACAGACTTTAACTCAACAGCTGCTTCCTCTGTAATAATGCAGACTTTAACAGAACAACAGCTGCTTCCTCTGTAATAATACAGACTTTAACTCAACAGCTGCTTCCTGTGTAATAATGCAGACTTTAACGCAACAACAGCTGCTTCCTCTGTAATAATACAGACTTTAACTCAACAGCTGCTTCCTCTGTAATAATGCAGACTTTAACAGAACAACAGCTGCTTCCTCTGTAATAATGCAGACTTTAACAGAACAACAGCTGCTTCCTGTGTAATAATGCAGACTTTAACAGAACAACAGCTGCTTCCTCTGTAATAATGCAGACTTTAACTCAACAACAGCTGCTTCCTCCGTAATAATGCAGACTTTAACTCAACAACAGCTGCTTCCTCCGTAATAATGCAGACTTTAACTCAACAACAGCTGCTTCCTGTGTAATAATGCAGACTTTAACAGAACAACAGCTGCTTCCTCTGTAATAATGCAGACTTTAACTCAACAACAGCTGCTTCCTCTGTAATAATGCAGACTTTAACTCAACAACAGCTGCTTCCTCTGTAATAATGCAGACTTTAACAGAACAACAGCTGCTTCCTCTGTAATAATGCAGACTTTAACAGAACAACAGCTGCTTCCTGTGTAATAATGCAGACTTTAACTCAACAACAGCTGCTTCCTGTGTAATAATGCAGACTTTAACAGAACAACAGCTGCTTCCTCTGTAATAATGCAGACTTTAACAGAACAACAGCTGCTTCCTCCGTAATAATGCAGACTTTAACTCAACAACAGCTGCTTCCTCCGTAATAATGCAGACTTTAACTCAACAACAGCTGCTTCCTCTGTAATAATGCAGACTTTAACAGAACAACAGCTGCTTCCTCTGTAATAATACAGACTAACAGAACAACAGCTGCTTCCTGTGTAATAATGCAGACTTTAACTCAACAACAGCTGCTTCCTCTGTAATAATACAGACTTTAACTCAACAGCTGCTTCCTCTGTAATAATACAGACTTTAACTCAACAGCTGCTTCCTCTGTAATAATACAGACTTTAACAGAACAACAGCTGCTTCCTGTGTAATAATGCAGACTTTAACTCAACAACAGCTGCTTCCTCTGTAATAATACAGACTTTAACTCAACAGCTGCTTCCTCCGTAATAATGCAGACTTTAACTCAACAGCTGCTTCCTGTGTAATAATGCAGACTTTAACTCAACAACAGCTGCTTCCTGTGTAATAATGCAGACTTTAACTCAACAGCTGCTTCCTGTGTAATAATGCAGACTTTAACTCAACAGCTGCTTCCTCTGTAATAATGCAGACTTTAACTCAACAACAGCTGCTTCCTCTGTAATAATGCAGACTTTAACAGAACAACAGCTGCTTCCTCTGTAATAATGCAGACTTTAACAGAACAACAGCTGCTTCCTCTGTAATAATGCAGACTTTAACAGAACAACAGCTGCTTCCTCTGTAATAATGCAGACTTTAACAGAACAACAGCTGCTCCTCTGTAATAATGCAGACTTTAACTCAACAGCTGCTTCCTCTGTAATAATGCAGACTTTAACAGAACAACAGCTGCTTCCTCTGTAATAATGCAGACTTTAACTCAACAACAGCTGCTTCCTCTGTAATAATGCAGACTTTAACAGAACAACAGCTGCTTCCTCTGTAATAATGCAGACTTTAACTCAACAGCTGCTTCCTCTGTAATAATACAGACTTTAACTCAACAGCTGCTTCCTCTGTAATAATGCAGACTTTAACAGAACAACAGCTGCTTCCTCTGTAATAATGCAGACTTTAACTCAACAGCTGCTTCCTGTGTAATAATGCAGACTTTAACTCAACAGCTGCTTCCTCTGTAATAATGCAGACTTTAACTCAACAGCTGCTTCCTCTGTAATAATGCAGACTTTAACTCAACAGCTGCTTCCTCTGTAATAATGCAGACTTTAACTCAACAGCTGCTTCCTCTGTAATAATGCAGACTTTAACTCAACAGCTGCTTCCTCTGTAATAATGCAGACTTTAACTCAACAACAGCTGCTTCCTCTGTAATAATGCAGACTTTAACAGAACAACAGCTGCTTCCTCTGTAATAATGCAGACTTTAACAGAACAACAGCTGCTTCCTCTGTAATAATGCAGACTTTAACTCAACAGCTGCTTCCTCTGTAATAATGCAGACTTTAACTCAACAACAGCTGCTTCCTCTGTAATAATGCAGACTTTAACAGAACAACAGCTGCTTCCTCTGTAATAATGCAGACTTTAACAGAACAACAGCTGCTTCCTCTGTAATAATGCAGACTTTAACAGAACAACAGCTGCTTCCTCTGTAATAATGCAGACTTTAACAGAACAACAGCTGCTTCCTCCGTAATAATGCAGACTTTAACAGAACAACAGCTGCTTCCTGTGTAATAATGCAGACTTTAACAGAACAACAGCTGCTTCCTCTGTAATAATGCAGACTTTAACTCAACAACAGCTGCTTCCTCTTTAATAATGCAGACTTTAACAGAACAACAGCTGCTTCCTGTGTAATAATGCAGACTTTAACAGAACAACAGCTGCTTCCTCTGTAATAATGCAGACTTTAACAGAACAACAGCTGCTTCCTCTGTAATAATGCAGACTTTAACAGAACAACAGCTGCTTCCTCTGTAATAATGCAGACTTTAACTCAACAACAGCTGCTTCCTGTGTAATAATGCAGACTTTAACTCAACAACAGCTGCTTCCTCTGTAATAATGCAGACTTTAACAGAACAACAGCTGCTTCCTATGTAATAATGCAGACTTTAACAGAACAACAGCTGCTTCCTCTGTAATAATGCAGACTTTAACAGAACAACAGCTGCTTCCTGTGTAATAATGCAGACTTTAACTCAACAACAGCTGCTTCCTCTGTAATAATGCAGACTTTAACAGAACAACAGCTGCTTCCTCTGTAATAATGCAGACTTTAACAGAACAACAGCTGCTTCCTCTGTAATAATGCAGACTTTAACTCAACAACAGCTGCTTCCTCTGTAATAATGCAGACTTTAACAGAACAACAGCTGCTTCCTGTGTAATAATGCAGACTTTAACAGAACAACAGCTGCTTCCTGTATAATAATGCAGACTTTAACTCAACAGCTGCTTCCTCTGTAATAATGCAGACTTTAACTCAACAGCTGCTTCCTGTGTAATAATGCAGACTTTAACAGAACAACAGCTGCTTCCTGTGTAATAATGCAGACTTTAACTCAACAGCTGCTTCCTCTGTAATAATGCAGACTTTAACTCAACAGCTGCTTCCTGTGTAATAATGCAGACTTTAACAGAACAACAGCTGCTTCCTCCGTAATAATGCAGACTTTAACTCAACAACAGCTGCTTCCTCTGTAATAATGCAGACTTTAACAGAACAACAGCTGCTTCCTCTGTAATAATGCAGACTTTAACAGAACAACTGCTGCTTCCTGTGTAATAATGCAGACTTTAACAGAACAACAGCTGCTTCCTGTGTAATAATGCAGACTTTAACTCAACAACAGCTGCTTCCTCTGTAATAATGCAGACTTTAACAGAACAACAGCTGCTTCCTATGTAATAATGCAGACTTTAACAGAACAACAGCTGCTTCCTCTGTAATAATGCAGACTTTAACTCAACAACAGCTGCTTCCTCTGTAATAATGCAGACTTTAACTCAACAACAGCTGCTTCCTCTGTAATAATGCAGACTTTAACAGAACAACAGCTGCTTCCTCTGTAATAATGCAGACTTTAACAGAACAACAGCTGCTTCCTGTGTAATAATGCAGACTTTAACTCAACAACAGCTGCTTCCTGTGTAATAATGCAGACTTTAACAGAACAACAGCTGCTTCCTCTGTAATAATGCAGACTTTAACAGAACAACAGCTGCTTCCTCCGTAATAATGCAGACTTTAACTCAACAACAGCTGCTTCCTCCGTAATAATGCAGACTTTAACTCAACAACAGCTGCTTCCTCTGTAATAATGCAGACTTTAACAGAACAACAGCTGCTTCCTCTGTAATAATACAGACTAACAGAACAACAGCTGCTTCCTGTGTAATAATGCAGACTTTAACTCAACAACAGCTGCTTCCTCTGTAATAATACAGACTTTAACTCAACAGCTGCTTCCTCTGTAATAATACAGACTTTAACAGAACAACAGCTGCTTCCTGTGTAATAATGCAGACTTTAACTCAACAACAGCTGCTTCCTCTGTAATAATACAGACTTTAACTCAACAGCTGCTTCCTCCGTAATAATGCAGACTTTAACTCAACAGCTGCTTCCTGTGTAATAATGCAGACTTTAACTCAACAACAGCTGCTTCCTGTGTAATAATGCAGACTTTAACTCAACAGCTGCTTCCTGTGTAATAATGCAGACTTTAACTCAACAGCTGCTTCCTCTGTAATAATGCAGACTTTAACAGAACAACAGCTGCTTCCTCCGTAATAATGCAGACTTTAACTCAACAGCTGCTTACTGTGTAATAATGCAGACTTTAACAGAACAACAGCTGCTTCCTCTGTAATAATACAGACTTTAACTCAACAGCTGCTTCCTCTGTAATAATACAGACTTTAACTCAACAGCTGCTTCCTGTGTAATAATGCAGACTTTAACTCAACAACAGCTGCTTCCTCTGTAATAATGCAGACTTTAACTCAACAGCTGCTTCCTCTGTAATAATGCAGACTTTAACAGAACAACAGCTGCTTCCTCTGTAATAATGCAGACTTTAACAGAACAACAGCTGCTTCCTCTGTAATAATGCAGACTTTAACAGAACAACAGCTGCTTCCTGTGTAATAATGCAGACTTTAACAGAACAACAGCTGCTTCCTGTGTAATAATGCGGACTTTAACAGAACAACAGCTGCTTCCTCCGTAATAATGCAGACTTTAACAGAACAACAGCTGCTTCCTCTGTAATAATGCAGACTTTAACTCAACAACAGCTGCTTCCTCCGTAATAATGCAGACTTTAACTCAACAACAGCTGCTTCCTCTGTAATAATGCAGACTTTAACAGAACAACAGCTGCTTCCTCTGTAATAATGCAGACTTTAACAGAACAACAGCTGCTTCCTGTGTAATAATGCAGACTTTAACAGAACAACAGCTGCTTCCTCTGTAAAACTGCAGACTTTAACAGAACAGCTGCTTCCTCTGTAATAATGCAGACTTTAACAGAACAACAGCTGCTTCCTCTGTAATAATGCAGACTTTAACTCAACAGCTGCTTCCTCTGTAATAATGCAGACTTTAACTCAACAGCTGCTTCCTCTGTAATAATGCAGACTTTAACTCAACAGCTGCTTCCTCTGTAATAATGCAGACTTTAACTCAACAACAGCTGCTTCCTCTGTAATAATGCAGACTTTAACAGAACAACAGCTGCTTCCTCTGTAATAATGCAGACTTTAACAGAACAACAGCTGCTTCCTCTGTAATAATGCAGACCAACAGAACAACAGCTGCTTCCTCTGTAATAATGCAGACTTTAACTCAACAGCTGCTTCCTCTGTAATAATGCAGACTTTAACAGAACAACAGCTGCTTCCTCTGTAATAATGCAGACTTTAACAGAACAACAGCTGCTTCCTGTGTAATAATGCAGACTTTAACAGAACAACAGCTGCTTCCTCTGTAATAATACAGACTTTAACTCAACAGCTGCTTCCTCTGTAATAATACAGACTTTAACTCAACAGCTGCTTCCTCTGTAATAATGCAGACTTTAACAGAACAACAGCTGCTTCCTCTGTAATAATACAGACTTTAACTCAACAGCTGCTTCCTGTGTAATAATGCAGACTTTAACGCAACAACAGCTGCTTCCTCTGTAATAATACAGACTTTAACTCAACAGCTGCTTCCTCTGTAATAATGCAGACTTTAACAGAACAACAGCTGCTTCCTCTGTAATAATGCAGACTTTAACAGAACAACAGCTGCTTCCTGTGTAATAATGCAGACTTTAACAGAACAACAGCTGCTTCCTCTGTAATAATGCAGACTTTAACTCAACAACAGCTGCTTCCTTCGTAATAATGCAGACTTTAACTCAACAACAGCTGCTTCCTCCGTAATAATGCAGACTTTAACTCAACAACAGCTGCTTCCTCCGTAATAATGCAGACTTTAACTCAACAACAGCTGCTTCCTCTGTAATAATGCAGACTTTAACAGAACAACAGCTGCTTCCTCTGTAATAATGCAGACTTTAACAGAACAACAGCTGCTTCCTGTGTAATAATGCAGACTTTAACAGAACAGCTGCTTCCTCTGTAATAATGCAGACTTTAACTCAACAACAGCTGCTTCCTCTGTAATAATGCAGACTTTAACTCAACAACAGCTGCTTCCTCTGTAATAATGCAGACTTTAACAGAACAACAGCTGCTTCCTCTGTAATAATGCAGACTTTAACAGAACAACAGCTGCTTCCTGTGTAATAATGCAGACTTTAACAGAACAACAGCTGCTTCCTCTGTAATAATGCAGACTTTAACAGAACAACAGCTGCTTCCTGTGTAATAATGCAGACTTTAACTCAACAACAGCTGCTTCCTGTGTAATAATGCAGACTTTAACAGAACAACAGCTGCTTCCTCTGTAATAATGCAGACTTTAACAGAACAACAGCTGCTTCCTCCGTAATAATGCAGACTTTAACTCAACAACAGCTGCTTCCTCCGTAATAATGCAGACTTTAACTCAACAACAGCTGCTTCCTCTGTAATAATGCAGACTTTAACAGAACAACAGCTGCTTCCTCTGTAATAATACAGACTAACAGAACAACAGCTGCTTCCTGTGTAATAATGCAGACTTTAACTCAACAACAGCTGCTTCCTCTGTAATAATACAGACTTTAACTCAACAGCTGCTTCCTGTGTAATAATGCAGACTTTAACAGAACAACAGCTGCTTCCTCTGTAATAATGCAGACTTTAACAGAACAACAGCTGCTTCCTCCGTAATAATGCAGACTTTAACTCAACAACAGCTGCTTCCTCCGTAATAATGCAGACTTTAACTCAACAACAGCTGCTTCCTCTGTAATAATGCAGACTTTAACAGAACAACAGCTGCTTCCTCTGTAATAATACAGACTAACAGAACAACAGCTGCTTCCTGTGTAATAATGCAGACTTTAACTCAACAACAGCTGCTTCCTCTGTAATAATACAGACTTTAACTCAACAGCTGCTTCCTCTGTAATAATACAGACTTTAACTCAACAGCTGCTTCCTCTGTAATAATACAGACTTTAACAGAACAACAGCTGCTTCCTGTGTAATAATGCAGACTTTAACTCAACAACAGCTGCTTCCTCTGTAATAATACAGACTTTAACTCAACAGCTGCTTCCTCCGTAATAATGCAGACTTTAACTCAACAGCTGCTTCCTGTGTAATAATGCAGACTTTAACTCAACAACAGCTGCTTCCTGTGTAATAATGCAGACTTTAACTCAACAGCTGCTTCCTGTGTAATAATGCAGACTTTAACTCAACAGCTGCTTCCTCTGTAATAATGCAGACTTTAACAGAACAGCTGCTTCCTCCGTAATAATGCAGACTTTAACTCAACAACAGCTGCTTCCTCTGTAATAATGCAGACTTTAACAGAACAACAGCTGCTTCCTCTGTAATAATGCAGACTAACAGAACAACAGCTGCTTCCTCTGTAATAATGCAGACTTTAACAGAACAACAGCTGCTTCCTCTGTAATAATGCAGACTTTAACTCAACAGCTGCTTCCTCTGTAATAATGCAGACTTTAACAGAACAACAGCTGCTTCCTCTGTAATAATGCAGACTTTAACAGAACAACAGCTGCTTCCTGTGTAATAATGCAGACTTTAACAGAACAACAGCTGCTTCCTCTGTAATAATGCAGACTTTAACAGAACAACAGCTGCTTCCTCTGTAATAATGCAGACTTTAACAGAACAACAGCTGCTTCCTGTGTAATAATGCAGACTTTAACTCAACAGCTGCTTCCTCCGTAATAATGCAGACTTTAACTCAACAACAGCTGCTTCCTCTGTAATAATACAGACTTTAACAGAACAACAGCTGCTTCCTCCGTAATAATGCAGACTTTAACTCAACAGCTGCTTCCTCTGTAATAATGCAGACTTTAACAGAACAACAGCTGCTTCCTCCGTAATAATGCAGACTTTAACTCAACAGCTGCTTCCTGTGTAATAATGCAGACTTTAACAGAACAACAGCTGCTTCCTCCGTAATAATGCAGACTTTAACTCAACAGCTGCTTCCTCTGTAATAATGCAGACTTTAACAGAACAACAGCTGCTTCCTCCGTAATAATGCAGACTTTAACAGAACAACAGCTGCTTCCTATGTAATAATGCAGACTTTAACAGAACAACAGCTGCTTCCTCTGTAATAATACAGACTTTAACTCAACAGCTGCTTCCTCTGTAATAATGCAGACTTTAACTCAACAACAGCTGCTTCCTGTGTAATAATGCAGACTTTAACAGAACAACAGCTGCTTCCTCCGTAATAATGCAGACTTTAACTCAACAGCTGCTTCCTCTGTAATAATGCAGACTTTAACTCAACAACAGCTGCTTCCTGTGTAATAATGCAGACTTTAACAGAACAACAGCTGCTTCCTCCGTAATAATGCAGACTTTAACTCAACAGCTGCTTACTGTGTAATAATGCAGACTTTAACAGAACAACAGCTGCTTCCTCTGTAATAATACAGACTTTAACTCAACAGCTGCTTCCTCTGTAATAATACAGACTTTAACTCAACAGCTGCTTCCTCTGTAATAATGCAGACTTTAACAGAACAACAGCTGCTTCCTCTGTAATAATACAGACTTTAACTCAACAGCTGCTTCCTGTGTAATAATGCAGACTTTAACGCAACAACAGCTGCTTCCTCTGTAATAATACAGACTTTAACTCAACAGCTGCTTCCTCTGTAATAATGCAGACTTTAACAGAACAACAGCTGCTTCCTCTGTAATAATGCAGACTTTAACAGAACAACAGCTGCTTCCTGTGTAATAATGCAGACTTTAACAGAACAACAGCTGCTTCCTCTGTAATAATGCAGACTTTAACTCAACAACAGCTGCTTCCTCCGTAATAATGCAGACTTTAACTCAACAACAGCTGCTTCCTCCGTAATAATGCAGACTTTAACTCAACAACAGCTGCTTCCTCCGTAATAATGCAGACTTTAACTCAACAACAGCTGCTTCCTCTGTAATAATGCAGACTTTAACAGAACAACAGCTGCTTCCTCTGTAATAATGCAGACTTTAACAGAACAACAGCTGCTTCCTGTGTAATAATGCAGACTTTAACAGAACAACAGCTGCTTCCTCTGTAATAATGCAGACTTTAACTCAACAACAGCTGCTTCCTCTGTAATAATGCAGACTTTAACTCAACAACAGCTGCTTCCTCTGTAATAATGCAGACTTTAACAGAACAACAGCTGCTTCCTCTGTAATAATGCAGACTTTAACAGAACAACAGCTGCTTCCTGTGTAATAATGCAGACTTTAACTCAACAACAGCTGCTTCCTGTGTAATAATGCAGACTTTAACAGAACAACAGCTGCTTCCTCTGTAATAATGCAGACTTTAACAGAACAACAGCTGCTTCCTCCGTAATAATGCAGACTTTAACTCAACAACAGCTGCTTCCTCCGTAATAATGCAGACTTTAACTCAACAACAGCTGCTTCCTCTGTAATAATGCAGACTTTAACAGAACAACAGCTGCTTCCTCTGTAATAATACAGACTAACAGAACAACAGCTGCTTCCTGTGTAATAATGCAGACTTTAACTCAACAACAGCTGCTTCCTCTGTAATAATACAGACTTTAACTCAACAGCTGCTTCCTCTGTAATAATACAGACTTTAACTCAACAGCTGCTTCCTCTGTAATAATACAGACTTTAACAGAACAACAGCTGCTTCCTGTGTAATAATGCAGACTTTAACTCAACAACAGCTGCTTCCTCTGTAATAATACAGACTTTAACTCAACAGCTGCTTCCTCCGTAATAATGCAGACTTTAACTCAACAGCTGCTTCCTGTGTAATAATGCAGACTTTAACTCAACAACAGCTGCTTCCTGTGTAATAATGCAGACTTTAACTCAACAGCTGCTTCCTGTGTAATAATGCAGACTTTAACTCAACAGCTGCTTCCTCTGTAATAATGCAGACTTTAACAGAACAACAGCTGCTTCCTCCGTAATAATGCAGACTTTAACTCAACAACAGCTGCTTCCTCTGTAATAATGCAGACTTTAACAGAACAACAGCTGCTTCCTCTGTAATAATGCAGACTAACAGAACAACAGCTGCTTCCTCTGTAATAATGCAGACTTTAACAGAACAACAGCTGCTTCCTCTGTAATAATGCAGACTTTAACTCAACAGCTGCTTCCTCTGTAATAATGCAGACTTTAACAGAACAACAGCTGCTTCCTCTGTAATAATGCAGACTTTAACAGAACAACAGCTGCTTCCTGTGTAATAATGCAGACTTTAACAGAACAACAGCTGCTTCCTCTGTAATAATGCAGACTTTAACAGAACAACAGCTGCTTCCTCTGTAATAATGCAGACTTTAACAGAACAACAGCTGCTTCCTGTGTAATAATGCAGACTTTAACTCAACAGCTGCTTCCTCCGTAATAATGCAGACTTTAACTCAACAACAGCTGCTTCCTCTGTAATAATACAGACTTTAACAGAACAACAGCTGCTTCCTCCGTAATAATGCAGACTTTAACTCAACAGCTGCTTCCTCTGTAATAATGCAGACTTTAACAGAACAACAGCTGCTTCCTCCGTAATAATGCAGACTTTAACTCAACAGCTGCTTCCTGTGTAATAATGCAGACTTTAACAGAACAACAGCTGCTTCCTCCGTAATAATGCAGACTTTAACTCAACAGCTGCTTCCTCTGTAATAATGCAGACTTTAACAGAACAACAGCTGCTTCCTCCGTAATAATGCAGACTTTAACAGAACAACAGCTGCTTCCTATGTAATAATGCAGACTTTAACAGAACAACAGCTGCTTCCTCTGTAATAATACAGACTTTAACTCAACAGCTGCTTCCTCTGTAATAATGCAGACTTTAACTCAACAACAGCTGCTTCCTGTGTAATAATGCAGACTTTAACAGAACAACAGCTGCTTCCTCCGTAATAATGCAGACTTTAACTCAACAGCTGCTTCCTCTGTAATAATGCAGACTTTAACTCAACAACAGCTGCTTCCTGTGTAATAATGCAGACTTTAACAGAACAACAGCTGCTTCCTCCGTAATAATGCAGACTTTAACTCAACAGCTGCTTACTGTGTAATAATGCAGACTTTAACAGAACAACAGCTGCTTCCTCTGTAATAATACAGACTTTAACTCAACAGCTGCTTCCTGTGTAATAATGCAGACTTTAACAGAACAACAGCTGCTTCCTCTGTAATAATACAGACTTTAACTCAACAGCTGCTTCCTGTGTAATAATGCAGACTTTAACTCAACAACAGCTGCTTCCTCTGTAATAATACAGACTTTAATAGAACAACAGCTGCTTCCTCTGTAATAATGCAGACTTTAACAGAACAACAGCTGCTTCCTGTGTAATAATGCAGACTTTAACAGAACAACAGCTGCTTCCTGTGTAATAATGCGGACTTTAACAGAACAACAGCTGCTTCCTGTGTAATAATGCAGACTTTAACAGAACAACAGCTGCTTCCTCTGTAATAATACAGACTTTAACAGAACAACAGCTGCTTCCTCTGTAATAATGCAGACTTTAACAGAACAACAGCTGCTTCCTGTGTAATAATGCAGACTTTAACAGAACAACAGCTGCTTCCTGTGTAATAATGCGGACTTTAACAGAACAACAGCTGCTTCCTCTGTAATAATGCAGACTTTAACTCAACAACAGCTGCTTCCTCCGTAATAATGCAGACTTTAACTCAACAACAGCTGCTTCCTCTGTAATAATACAGACTTTAACTCAACAGCTGCTTCCTGTGTAATAATGCAGACTTTAACAGAACAACAGCTGCTTCCTCTGTAATAATACAGACTTTAACAGAACAACAGCTGCTTCCTGTGTAATAATGCAGACTTTAACAGAACAACAGCTGCTTCCTCTGTAATAATACAGACTTTAACTCAACAGCTGCTTCCTCTGTAATAATGCAGACTTTAACTCAACAACAGCTGCTTCCTGTGTAATAATGCAGACTTTAACAGAACAACAGCTGCTTCCTCCGTAATAATGCAGACTTTAACTCAACAGCTGCTTCCTCTGTAATAATGCAGACTTTAACTCAACAACAGCTGCTTCCTGTGTAATAATGCAGACTTTAACAGAACAACAGCTGCTTCCTCCGTAATAATGCAGACTTTAACTCAACAGCTGCTTACTGTGTAATAATGCAGACTTTAACAGAACAACAGCTGCTTCCTCTGTAATAATACAGACTTTAACTCAACAGCTGCTTCCTGTGTAATAATGCAGACTTTAACAGAACAACAGCTGCTTCCTCTGTAATAATACAGACTTTAACTCAACAGCTGCTTCCTGTGTAATAATGCAGACTTTAACTCAACAACAGCTGCTTCCTCTGTAATAATACAGACTTTAACAGAACAACAGCTGCTTCCTCTGTAATAATGCAGACTTTAACAGAACAACAGCTGCTTCCTCTGTAATAATGCAGACTTTAACAGAACAACAGCTGCTTCCTGTGTAATAATGCGGACTTTAACAGAACAACAGCTGCTTCCTGTGTAATAATGCAGACTTTAACAGAACAACAGCTGCTTCCTCTGTAATAATACAGACTTTAACAGAACAACAGCTGCTTCCTCTGTAATAATGCAGACTTTAACAGAACAACAGCTGCTTCCTGTGTAATAATGCAGACTTTAACAGAACAACAGCTGCTTCCTGTGTAATAATGCGGACTTTAACAGAACAACAGCTGCTTCCTCTGTAATAATGCAGACTTTAACTCAACAACAGCTGCTTCCTCCGTAATAATGCAGACTTTAACTCAACAACAGCTGCTTCCTCCGTAATAATGCAGACTTTAACTCAACAACAGCTGCTTCCTCCGTAATAATGCAGACTTTAACTCAACAACAGCTGCTTCCTCTGTAATAATGCAGACTTTAACAGAACAACAGCTGCTTCCTCTGTAATAATGCAGACTTTAACAGAACAACAGCTGCTTCCTGTGTAATAATGCAGACTTTAACAGAACAACAGCTGCTTCCTCTGTAAAACTGCAGACTAACAGAACAACAGCTGCTTCCTCTGTAATAATGCAGACTTTAACAGAACAACAGCTGCTTCCTCTGTAATAATGCAGACTAACAGAACAACAGCTGCTTCCTCTGTAATAATGCAGACTTTAACAGAACAACAGCTGCTTCCTCTGTAATAATACAGACTTTAACAGAACAACAGCTGCTTCCTCTGTAATAATGCAGACTTTAACTCAACAGCTGCTTCCTCTGTAATAATGCAGACTTTAACAGAACAACAGCTGCTTCCTCTGTAATAATGCAGACTTTAACAGAACAACAGCTGCTTCCTGTGTAATAATGCAGACTTTAACAGAACAACAGCTGCTTCCTCTGTAATAATGCAGACTTTAACAGAACAACAGCTGCTTCCTCTGTAATAATGCAGACTTTAACAGAACAACAGCTGCTTCCTGTGTAATAATGCAGACTTTAACTCAACAGCTGCTTCCTCCGTAATAATGCAGACTTTAACTCAACAACAGCTGCTTCCTCTGTAATAATACAGACTTTAACAGAACGACAGCTGCTTCCTCCGTAATAATGCAGACTTTAACTCAACAGCTGCTTCCTCTGTAATAATGCAGACTTTAACAGAACAACAGCTGCTTCCTCCGTAATAATGCAGACTTTAACAGAACAACAGCTGCTTCCTCTGTAATAATGCAGACTTTAACTCAACAGCTGCTTCCTCTGTAATAATGCAGACTTTAACTCAACAACAGCTGCTTCCTGTGTAATAATGCAGACTTTAACAGAACAACAGCTGCTTCCTCCGTAATAATGCAGACTTTAACTCAACAGCTGCTTCCTCTGTAATAATGCAGACTTTAACTCAACAACAGCTGCTTCCTGTGTAATAATGCAGACTTTAACAGAACAACAGCTGCTTCCTCTGTAATAATACAGACTTTAACTCAACAGCTGCTTCCTGTGTAATAATGCAGACTTTAACAGAACAACAGCTGCTTCCTCTGTAATAATACAGACTTTAACAGAACAACAGCTGCTTCCTGTGTAATAATGCAGACTTTAACAGAACAACAGCTGCTTCCTGTGTAATAATGCGGACTTTAACAGAACAACAGCTGCTTCCTGTGTAATAATGCGGACTTTAACAGAACAACAGCTGCTTCCTGTGTAATAATGCGGACTTTAACAGAACAACAGCTGCTTCCTGTGTAATAATGCAGACTTTAACAGAACAACAGCTGCTTCCTCTGTAATAATGCAGACTTTAACAGAACAGCTGCTTCCTGTGTAATAATGCAGACTTTAACAGAACAACAGCTGCTTCCTGTGTAATAATGCGGACTTTAACAGAACAACAGCTGCTTCCTCCGTAATAATGCAGACTTTAACAGAACAGCTGCTTCCTGTGTAATAATGCAGACTTTAACAGAACAGCTGCTTCCTGTGTAATAATGCAGACTTTAACAGAACAACAGCTGCTTCCTGTGTAATAATGCGGACTTTAACAGAACAACAGCTGCTTCCTCTGTAATAATGCAGACTTTAACAGAACAACAGCTGCTTCCTCTGTAATAATGCAGACTTTAACAGAACAGCTGCTTCCTGTGTAATAATGCAGACTTTAACAGAACAACAGCTGCTTCCTGTGTAATAATGCGGACTTTAACAGAACAACAGCTGCTTCCTCTGTAATAATGCAGACTTTAACAGAACAACAGCTGCTTCCTCTGTAATAATGCACACTTTAACTCAACAACAGCTGCTTCCTCCGTAATAATGCACACTTTAACTCAACAACAGCTGC
Source organism: Ophthalmolycus amberensis (assembly GCA_024529925.1). Taxonomy (NCBI): domain Eukaryota; kingdom Metazoa; phylum Chordata; class Actinopteri; order Perciformes; family Zoarcidae; genus Ophthalmolycus; species Ophthalmolycus amberensis. The sequence continues at coordinate 744,776 of JAFEUB010001381.1, read as the reverse complement.
TTCCTCTGTAATAATGCAGACTTTAACAGAACAACAGCTGCTTCCTCTGTAATAATGCAGACTAACAGAACAACAGCTGCTTCCTCTGTAATAATGCAGACTTTAACAGAACAACAGCTGCTTCCTCTGTAATAATGCAGACTTTAACTCAACAGCTGCTTCCTCTGTAATAATGCAGACTTTAACAGAACAACAGCTGCTTCCTCTGTAATAATGCAGACTAACAGAACAACAGCTGCTTCCTCTGTAATAATGCAGACTTTAACAGAACAACAGCTGCTTCCTCTGTAATAATGCAGACTAACAGAACAACAGCTGCTTCCTCTGTAATAATGCAGACTTTAACAGAACAACAGCTGCTTCCTCTGTAATAATGCAGACTTTAACTCAACAGCTGCTTCCTCTGTAATAATGCAGACTTTAACAGAACAACAGCTGCTTCCTGTGTAATAATGCAGACTTTAACTCAACAACAGCTGCTTCCTCTGTAATAATGCAGACTTTAACAGAACAACAGCTGCTTCCTCTGTAATAATGCAGACTTTAACAGAACAACAGCTGCTTCCTCTGTAATAATGCAGACTTTAACAGAACAACAGCTGCTTCCTGTGTAATAATGCAGACTTTAACAGAACAACAGCTGCTTCCTGTGTAATAATGCAGACTTTAACTCAACAGCTGCTTCCTCCGTAATAATGCAGACTTTAACTCAACAACAGCTGCTTCCTCTGTAATAATGCAGACTTTAACAGAACAACAGCTGCTTCCTCTGTAATAATGCAGACTTTAACAGAACAACAGCTGCTTCCTCTGTAATAATGCAGACTAACAGAACAACAGGTGCTTCCTCTGTAATAATGCAGACTTTAACAGAACAACAGCTGCTTCCTCTGTAATAATGCAGACTAACAGAACAACAGCTGCTTCCTCTGTAATAATGCAGACTAACAGAACAACAGCTGCTTCCTCTGTAATAATGCAGACTTTAACAGAACAACAGCTGCTTCCTGTGTAATAATGCAGACTTTAACTCAACAACAGCTGCTTCCTCTGTAATAATGCAGACTTTAACTCAACAACAGCTGCTTCCTGTGTAATAATGCAGACTTTAACAGAACAACAGCTGCTTCCTCTGTAATAATGCAGACTTTAACTCAACAACAGCTGCTTCCTGTGTAATAATGCAGACTTTAACAGAACAACAGCTGCTTCCTCTGTAATAATGCAGACTAACAGAACAACAGCTGCTTCCTCTGTAATAATGCAGACTAACAGAACAACAGCTGCTTCCTCTGTAATAATGCAGACTTTAACAGAACAACAGCTGCTTCCTGTGTAATAATGCAGACTTTAACTCAACAACAGCTGCTTCCTCTGTAATAATGCAGACTTTAACAGAACAACAGCTGCTTCCTATGTAATAATGCAGACTTTAACAGAACAACAGCTGCTTCCTCTGTAATAATGCAGACTTTAACTCAACAACAGCTGCTTCCTCTGTAATAATGCAGACTTTAACTCAACAACAGCTGCTTCCTCTGTAATAATGCAGACTTTAACAGAACAACAGCTGCTTCCTCTGTAATAATGCAGACTTTAACAGAACAACAGCTGCTTCCTGTGTAATAATGCAGACTTTAACTCAACAACAGCTGCTTCCTCTGTAATAATGCAGACTTTAACAGAACAACAGCTGCTTCCTCTGTAATAATGCAGACTTTAACAGAACAACAGCTGCTTCCTCCGTAATAATGCAGACTTTAACTCAACAACAGCTGCTTCCTCCGTAATAATGCAGACTTTAACTCAACAACAGCTGCTTCCTCTGTAATAATGCAGACTTTAACAGAACAACAGCTGCTTCCTCTGTAATAATACAGACTAACAGAACAACAGCTGCTTCCTGTGTAATAATGCAGACTTTAACTCAACAACAGCTGCTTCCTCTGTAATAATACAGACTTTAACTCAACAGCTGCTTCCTCTGTAATAATACAGACTTTAACTCAACAGCTGCTTCCTCTGTAATAATACAGACTTTAACAGAACAACAGCTGCTTCCTGTGTAATAATGCAGACTTTAACTCAACAACAGCTGCTTCCTCTGTAATAATACAGACTTTAACTCAACAGCTGCTTCCTCCGTAATAATGCAGACTTTAACTCAACAGCTGCTTCCTGTGTAATAATGCAGACTTTAACTCAACAACAGCTGCTTCCTGTGTAATAATGCAGACTTTAACTCAACAGCTGCTTCCTGTGTAATAATGCAGACTTTAACTCAACAGCTGCTTCCTCTGTAATAATGCAGACTTTAACAGAACAACAGCTGCTTCCTCCGTAATAATGCAGACTTTAACTCAACAGCTGCTTACTGTGTAATAATGCAGACTTTAACAGAACAACAGCTGCTTCCTCTGTAATAATACAGACTTTAACTCAACAGCTGCTTCCTCTGTAATAATACAGACTTTAACTCAACAGCTGCTTCCTGTGTAATAATGCAGACTTTAACTCAACAACACCTGCTTCCTCCGTAATAATGCAGACTTTAACTCAACAACAGCTGCTTCCTCTGTAATAATGCAGACTTTAACAGAACAACAGCTGCTTCCTCTGTAATAATGCAGACTTTAACAGAACAACAGCTGCTTCCTCCGTAATAATGCAGACTTTAACAGAACAGCTGCTTCCTGTGTAATAATGCAGACTTTAACAGAACAACAGCTGCTTCCTCTGTAATAATGCAGACTTTAACTCAACAACAGCTGCTTCCTCTGTAATAATGCAGACTTTAACTCAACAGCTGCTTCCTGTGTAATAATGCAGACTTTAACAGAACAACAGCTGCTTCCTATGTAACAATGCAGACTTTAACAGAACAAAAGCTGCTTCCTCTGTAATAATGCAGACTAACAGAACAACAGCTGCTTCCTCTGTAATAATGCAGACTTTAACAGAACAACAGCTGCTTCCTCTGCAATAATGCAGACTTTAACAGAACAGCTGCTTCCTCTGTAATAATGCAGACTTTAACAGAACAACAGCTGCTTCCTCTGCAATAATGCAGACTTTAACAGAACAGCTGCTTCCTCTGTAATAATGCAGACTTTAACAGAACAACAGCTGCTTCCTCTGTAATAATGCAGACTTTAACAGAACAGCTGCTTCCTCTGTAATAATGCAGACTTTAACAGAACAGCTGCTTCCTCTGTAATAATGCAGACTTTAACAGAACAACAGCTGCTTCCTCTGTAATAATGCAGACTTTAACTCAACAATAGCTGCTTCCTCTGTAATAATGCAGACTTTAACTCAACAGCTGCTTCCTCTGTAATAATGCAGACTTTAACAGAACAACAGCTGCTTCCTCTGTAATAATGCAGACTTTAACAGAACAACAGCTGCTTCCTCTGTAATAATGCAGACTTTAACAGAACAGCTGCTTCCTCTGTAATAATGCAGACTTTAACAGAACAACAGCTGCTTCCTCTGTAATAATGCAGACTTTAACTCAACAACAGCTGCTTCCTCTGTAATAATGCAGACTTTAACTCAACAGCTGCTTCCTGTGTAATAATGCAGACTTTAACAGAACAACAGCTGCTTCCTCTGTAATAATGCAGACTTTAACTCAACAGCTGCTTCCTCTGTAATAATGCAGACTTTAACTCAACAGCTGCTTCCTCTGTAATAATGCAGACTTTAACAGAACAACAGCTGCTTCCTCTGTAATAATGCAGACTTTAACTCAACAGCTGCTTCCTGTATAATAATGCAGACTTCAACTCAACAGCTGCTTCCTCTGTAATAATGCAGACTTTAACTCAACAACAGCTGCTTCCTGTATAATAATGCAGACTTTAACAGAACAACAGCTGCTTCCTCTGTAATAATGCAGACTTTAACTCAACAACAGCTGCTTCCTCTGTAATAATGCAGACTTTAACTCAACAGCTGCTTCCTCTGTAATAATGCAGACTTTAACTCAACAGCTGCTTCCTCTGTAATAATGCAGACTTTAACTCAACAACAGCTGCTTCCTCTGTAATAATGCAGACTTTAACAGAACAACAGCTGCTTCCTCTGTAATAATGCAGACTTTAACTCAACAGCTGCTTCCTCTGTAATAATGCAGACTTTAACTCAACAGCTGCTTCCTCTGTAATAATGCAGACTTTAACTCAACAACAGCTGCTTCCTCTGTAATAATGCAGACTTTAACAGAACAACAGCTGCTTCCTCTGTAATAATGCAGACTTTAACAGAACAACAGCTGCTTCCTCTGTAATAATGCAGACTTTAACAGAACAACAGCTGCTTCCTCTGTAATAATGCAGACTTTAACAGAACAACAGTTGCTCCTCTGTAATAATGCAGACTTTAACTCAACAGCTGCTTCCTCTGTAATAATGCAGACTTTAACAGAACAACAGCTGCTTCCTCTGTAATAATGCAGACTTTAACTCAACAACAGCTGCTTCCTCTGTAATAATGCAGACTTTAACAGAACAACAGCTGCTTCCTCTGTAATAATGCAGACTTTAACTCAACAGCTGCTTCCTCTGTAATAATACAGACTTTAACTCAACAGCTGCTTCCTCTGTAATAATGCAGACTTTAACAGAACAACAGCTGCTTCCTCTGTAATAATGCAGACTTTAACTCAACAGCTGCTTCCTGTGTAATAATGCAGACTTTAACTCAACAGCTGCTTCCTCTGTAATAATGCAGACTTTAACTCAACAGCTGCTTCCTCTGTAATAATGCAGACTTTAACTCAACAGCTGCTTCCTCTGTAATAATGCAGACTTTAACTCAACAGCTGCTTCCTCTGTAATAATGCAGACTTTAACTCAACAGCTGCTTCCTCTGTAATAATGCAGACTTTAACTCAACAACAGCTGCTTCCTCTGTAATAATGCAGACTTTAACAGAACAACAGCTGCTTCCTCTGTAATAATGCAGACTTTAACAGAACAACAGCTGCTTCCTCTGTAATAATGCAGACTTTAACTCAACAGCTGCTTCCTCTGTAATAATTCAGACTTTAACTCAACAACAGCTGCTTCCTCTGTAATAATGCAGACTTTAACAGAACAACAGCTGCTTCCTCTGTAATAATGCAGACTTTAACAGAACAACAGCTGCTTCCTCTGTAATAATGCAGACTTTAACAGAACAACAGCTGCTTCCTCTGTAATAATGCAGACTTTAACAGAACAACAGCTGCTTCCTCCGTAATAATGCAGACTTTAACAGAACAACAGCTGCTTCCTGTGTAATAATGCAGACTTTAACAGAACAACAGCTGCTTCCTCTGTAATAATGCAGACTTTAACTCAACAACAGCTGCTTCCTCTGTAATAATGCAGACTTTAACAGAACAACAGCTGCTTCCTCTGTAATAATGCAGACTTTAACTCAACAACAGCTGCTTCCTCTGTAATAATGCAGACTTTAACAGAACAACAGCTGCTTCCTCTGTAATAATGCAGACTTTAACAGAACAACAGCTGCTTCCTCTGTAATAATGCAGACTTTAACAGAACAACAGCTGCTTCCTCTGTAATAATGCAGACTTTAACAGAACAACAGCTGCTTCCTCCGTAATAATGCAGACTTTAACAGAACAACAGCTGCTTCCTGTGTAATAATGCAGACTTTAACAGAACAACAGCTGCTTCCTCTGTAATAATGCAGACTTTAACTCAACAACAGCTGCTTCCTCTTTAATAATGCAGACTTTAACAGAACAACAGCTGCTTCCTGTGTAATAATGCAGACTTTAACAGAACAACAGCTGCTTCCTCTGTAATAATGCAGACTTTAACAGAACAACAGCTGCTTCCTCTGTAATAATGCAGACTTTAACAGAACAACAGCTGCTTCCTCTGTAATAATGCAGACTTTAACTCAACAACAGCTGCTTCCTGTGTAATAATGCAGACTTTAACTCAACAACAGCTGCTTCCTCTGTAATAATGCAGACTTTAACAGAACAACAGCTGCTTCCTATGTAATAATGCAGACTTTAACAGAACAACAGCTGCTTCCTCTGTAATAATGCAGACTTTAACAGAACAACAGCTGCTTCCTGTGTAATAATGCAGACTTTAACTCAACAACAGCTGCTTCCTCTGTAATAATGCAGACTTTAACAGAACAACAGCTGCTTCCTCTGTAATAATGCAGACTTTAACTCAACAGCTGCTTCCTGTGTAATAATGCAGACTTTAACAGAACAACAGCTGCTTCCTGTGTAATAATGCAGACTTTAACTCAACAGCTGCTTCCTCTGTAATAATGCAGACTTTAACTCAACAGCTGCTTCCTGTGTAATAATGCAGACTTTAACAGAACAACAGCTGCTTCCTCCGTAATAATGCAGACTTTAACTCAACAACAGCTGCTTCCTCTGTAATAATGCAGACTTTAACAGAACAACAGCTGCTTCCTCTGTAATAATGCAGACTTTAACAGAACAACTGCTGCTTCCTGTGTAATAATGCAGACTTTAACAGAACAACAGCTGCTTCCTGTGTAATAATGCAGACTTTAACTCAACAACAGCTGCTTCCTCTGTAATAATGCAGACTTTAACAGAACAACAGCTGCTTCCTATGTAATAATGCAGACTTTAACAGAACAGCTGCTTCCTCTGTAATAATGCAGACTTTAACTCAACAACAGCTGCTTCCTCTGTAATAATGCAGACTTTAACTCAACAACAGCTGCTTCCTCTGTAATAATGCAGACTTTAACAGAACAACAGCTGCTTCCTCTGTAATAATGCAGACTTTAACAGAACAACAGCTGCTTCCTGTGTAATAATGCAGACTTTAACTCAACAACAGCTGCTTCCTCTGTAATAATGCAGACTTTAACAGAACAACAGCTGCTTCCTCCGTAATAATGCAGACTTTAACAGAACAACAGCTGCTTCCTCTGTAATAATGCAGACTTTAACAGAACAACTGCTGCTTCCTGTGTAATAATGCAGACTTTAACAGAACAACAGCTGCTTCCTGTGTAATAATGCAGACTTTAACTCAACAACAGCTGCTTCCTCTGTAATAATGCAGACTTTAACAGAACAACAGCTGCTTCCTATGTAATAATGCAGACTTTAACAGAACAACAGCTGCTTCCTCTGTAATAATGCAGACTTTAACTCAACAACAGCTGCTTCCTCTGTAATAATGCAGACTTTAACTCAACAACAGCTGCTTCCTCTGTAATAATGCAGACTTTAACAGAACAACAGCTGCTTCCTCTGTAATAATGCAGACTTTGACAGAACAACAGCTGCTTCCTGTGTAATAATGCAGACTTTAACTCAACAACAGCTGCTTCCTCTGTAATAATGCAGACTTTAACAGAACAACAGCTGCTTCCTATGTAATAATGCAGACTTTAACAGAACAACAGCTGCTTCCTCTGTAATAATGCAGACTTTAACTCAACAACAGCTGCTTCCTCTGTAATAATGCAGACTTTAACTCAACAACAGCTGCTTCCTCTGTAATAATGCAGACTTTAACAGAACAACAGCTGCTTCCTCTGTAATAATGCAGACTTTAACAGAACAACAGCTGCTTCCTGTGTAATAATGCAGACTTTAACTCAACAACAGCTGCTTCCTCTGTAATAATGCAGACTTTAACAGAACAACAGCTGCTTCCTCTGTAATAATGCAGACTTTAACAGAACAACAGCTGCTTCCTCCGTAATAATGCAGACTTTAACTCAACAACAGCTGCTTCCTCCGTAATAATGCAGACTTTAACTCAACAACAGCTGCTTCCTCTGTAATAATGCAGACTTTAACAGAACAACAGCTGCTTCCTCTGTAATAATACAGACTAACAGAACAACAGCTGCTTCCTGTGTAATAATGCAGACTTTAACTCAACAACAGCTGCTTCCTCTGTAATAATACAGACTTTAACTCAACAGCTGCTTCCTCTGTAATAATACAGACTTTAACTCAACAGCTGCTTCCTCTGTAATAATACAGACTTTAACAGAACAACAGCTGCTTCCTGTGTAATAATGCAGACTTTAACTCAACAACAGCTGCTTCCTCTGTAATAATACAGACTTTAACTCAACAGCTGCTTCCTCCGTAATAATGCAGACTTTAACTCAACAGCTGCTTCCTGTGTAATAATGCAGACTTTAACTCAACAACAGCTGCTTCCTGTGTAATAATGCAGACTTTAACTCAACAGCTGCTTCCTGTGTAATAATGCAGACTTTAACTCAACAGCTGCTTCCTCTGTAATAATGCAGACTTTAACAGAACAACAGCTGCTTCCTCCGTAATAATGCAGACTTTAACTCAACAGCTGCTTACTGTGTAATAATGCAGACTTTAACAGAACAACAGCTGCTTCCTCTGTAATAATACAGACTTTAACTCAACAGCTGCTTCCTCTGTAATAATACAGACTTTAACTCAACAGCTGCTTCCTGTGTAATAATGCAGACTTTAACTCAACAACACCTGCTTCCTCCGTAATAATGCAGACTTTAACTCAACAACAGCTGCTTCCTCTGTAATAATGCAGACTTTAACAGAACAACAGCTGCTTCCTCTGTAATAATGCAGACTTTAACAGAACAACAGCTGCTTCCTCCGTAATAATGCAGACTTTAACAGAACAGCTGCTTCCTGTGTAATAATGCAGACTTTAACAGAACAACAGCTGCTTCCTCTGTAATAATGCAGACTTTAACTCAACAACAGCTGCTTCCTCTGTAATAATGCAGACTTTAACTCAACAGCTGCTTCCTGTGTAATAATGCAGACTTTAACAGAACAACAGCTGCTTCCTATGTAACAATGCAGACTTTAACAGAACAAAAGCTGCTTCCTCTGTAATAATGCAGACTAACAGAACAACAGCTGCTTCCTCTGTAATAATGCAGACTTTAACAGAACAACAGCTGCTTCCTCTGCAATAATGCAGACTTTAACAGAACAGCTGCTTCCTCTGTAATAATGCAGACTTTAACAGAACAACAGCTGCTTCCTCTGCAATAATGCAGACTTTAACAGAACAGCTGCTTCCTCTGTAATAATGCAGACTTTAACAGAACAACAGCTGCTTCCTCTGTAATAATGCAGACTTTAACAGAACAGCTGCTTCCTCTGTAATAATGCAGACTTTAACAGAACAGCTGCTTCCTCTGTAATAATGCAGACTTTAACAGAACAACAGCTGCTTCCTCTGTAATAATGCAGACTTTAACTCAACAATAGCTGCTTCCTCTGTAATAATGCAGACTTTAACTCAACAGCTGCTTCCTCTGTAATAATGCAGACTTTAACAGAACAACAGCTGCTTCCTCTGTAATAATGCAGACTTTAACAGAACAACAGCTGCTTCCTCTGTAATAATGCAGACTTTAACAGAACAGCTGCTTCCTCTGTAATAATGCAGACTTTAACAGAACAACAGCTGCTTCCTCTGTAATAATGCAGACTTTAACTCAACAACAGCTGCTTCCTCTGTAATAATGCAGACTTTAACTCAACAGCTGCTTCCTGTGTAATAATGCAGACTTTAACAGAACAACAGCTGCTTCCTCTGTAATAATGCAGACTTTAACTCAACAGCTGCTTCCTCTGTAATAATGCAGACTTTAACAGAACAACAGCTGCTTCCTCTGTAATAATGCAGACTTTAACTCAACAGCTGCTTCCTGTATAATAATGCAGACTTCAACTCAACAGCTGCTTCCTCTGTAATAATGCAGACTTTAACTCAACAGCTGCTTCCTCTGTAATAATGCAGACTTTAACTCAACAACAGCTGCTTCCTGTATAATAATGCAGACTTTAACAGAACAACAGCTGCTTCCTCTGTAATAATGCAGACTTTAACTCAACAACAGCTGCTTCCTCTGTAATAATGCAGACTTTAACTCAACAGCTGCTTCCTCTGTAATAATGCAGACTTTAACTCAACAGCTGCTTCCTCTGTAATAATGCAGACTTTAACTCAACAACAGCTGCTTCCTCTGTAATAATGCAGACTTTAACAGAACAACAGCTGCTTCCTCTGTAATAATGCAGACTTTAACTCAACAGCTGCTTCCTCTGTAATAATGCAGACTTTAACTCAACAGCTGCTTCCTCTGTAATAATGCAGACTTTAACTCAACAACAGCTGCTTCCTCTGTAATAATGCAGACTTTAACAGAACAACAGCTGCTTCCTCTGTAATAATGCAGACTTTAACAGAACAACAGCTGCTTCCTCTGTAATAATGCAGACTTTAACAGAACAACAGCTGCTCCTCTGTAATAATGCAGACTTTAACTCAACAGCTGCTTCCTCTGTAATAATGCAGACTTTAACAGAACAACAGCTGCTTCCTCTGTAATAATGCAGACTTTAACTCAACAACAGCTGCTTCCTCTGTAATAATGCAGACTTTAACAGAACAACAGCTGCTTCCTCTGTAATAATGCAGACTTTAACTCAACAGCTGCTTCCTCTGTAATAATACAGACTTTAACTCAACAGCTGCTTCCTCTGTAATAATGCAGACTTTAACAGAACAACAGCTGCTTCCTCTGTAATAATGCAGACTTTAACTCAACAGCTGCTTCCTGTGTAATAATGCAGACTTTAACTCAACAGCTGCTTCCTCTGTAATAATGCAGACTTTAACTCAACAGCTGCTTCCTCTGTAATAATGCAGACTTTAACTCAACAGCTGCTTCCTCTGTAATAATGCAGACTTTAACTCAACAGCTGCTTCCTCTGTAATAATGCAGACTTTAACTCAACAGCTGCTTCCTCTGTAATAATGCAGACTTTAACTCAACAACAGCTGCTTCCTCTGTAATAATGCAGACTTTAACAGAACAACAGCTGCTTCCTCTGTAATAATGCAGACTTTAACAGAACAACAGCTGCTTCCTCTGTAATAATGCAGACTTTAACTCAACAGCTGCTTCCTCTGTAATAATGCAGACTTTAACTCAACAACAGCTGCTTCCTCTGTAATAATGCAGACTTTAACAGAACAACAGCTGCTTCCTCTGTAATAATGCAGACTTTAACAGAACAACAGCTGCTTCCTCTGTAATAATGCAGACTTTAACAGAACAACAGCTGCTTCCTCTGTAATAATGCAGACTTTAACAGAACAACAGCTGCTTCCTCCGTAATAATGCAGACTTTAACAGAACAACAGCTGCTTCCTGTGTAATAATGCAGACTTTAACAGAACAACAGCTGCTTCCTCTGTAATAATGCAGACTTTAACTCAACAGCTGCTTCCTCTTTAATAATGCAGACTTTAACAGAACAACAGCTGCTTCCTGTGTAATAATGCAGACTTTAACAGAACAACAGCTGCTTCCTCTGTAATAATGCAGACTTTAACAGAACAACAGCTGCTTCCTCTGTAATAATGCAGACTTTAACAGAACAACAGCTGCTTCCTCTGTAATAATGCAGACTTTAACTCAACAACAGCTGCTTCCTGTGTAATAATGCAGACTTTAACTCAACAACAGCTGCTTCCTCTGTAATAATGCAGACTTTAACAGAACAACAGCTGCTTCCTATGTAATAATGCAGACTTTAACAGAACAACAGCTGCTTCCTCTGTAATAATGCAGACTTTAACAGAACAACAGCTGCTTCCTGTGTAATAATGCAGACTTTAACTCAACAACAGCTGCTTCCTCTGTAATAATGCAGACTTTAACAGAACAACAGCTGCTTCCTCTGTAATAATGCAGACTTTAACAGAACAACAGCTGCTTCCTCTGTAATAATGCAGACTTTAACTCAACAACAGCTGCTTCCTCTGTAATAATGCAGACTTTAACAGAACAACAGCTGCTTCCTGTGTAATAATGCAGACTTTAACAGAACAACAGCTGCTTCCTGTATAATAATGCAGACTTTAACTCAACAGCTGCTTCCTCTGTAATAATGCAGACTTTAACTCAACAGCTGCTTCCTGTGTAATAATGCAGACTTTAACAGAACAACAGCTGCTTCCTGTGTAATAATGCAGACTTTAACTCAACAGCTGCTTCCTCTGTAATAATGCAGACTTTAACTCAACAGCTGCTTCCTGTGTAATAATGCAGACTTTAACAGAACAACAGCTGCTTCCTCCGTAATAATGCAGACTTTAACTCAACAACAGCTGCTTCCTCTGTAATAATGCAGACTTTAACAGAACAACAGCTGCTTCCTCTGTAATAATGCAGACTTTAACAGAACAACTGCTGCTTCCTGTGTAATAATGCAGACTTTAACAGAACAACAGCTGCTTCCTGTGTAATAATGCAGACTTTAACTCAACAACAGCTGCTTCCTCTGTAATAATGCAGACTTTAACAGAACAACAGCTGCTTCCTATGTAATAATGCAGACTTTAACAGAACAACAGCTGCTTCCTCTGTAATAATGCAGACTTTAACTCAACAACAGCTGCTTCCTCTGTAATAATGCAGACTTTAACTCAACAACAGCTGCTTCCTCTGTAATAATGCAGACTTTAACAGAACAACAGCTGCTTCCTCTGTAATAATGCAGACTTTAACAGAACAACAGCTGCTTCCTGTGTAATAATGCAGACTTTAACTCAACAACAGCTGCTTCCTGTGTAATAATGCAGACTTTAACAGAACAACAGCTGCTTCCTCTGTAATAATGCAGACTTTAACAGAACAACAGCTGCTTCCTCCGTAATAATGCAGACTTTAACTCAACAACAGCTGCTTCCTCCGTAATAATGCAGACTTTAACTCAACAACAGCTGCTTCCTCTGTAATAATGCAGACTTTAACAGAACAACAGCTGCTTCCTCTGTAATAATACAGACTAACAGAACAACAGCTGCTTCCTGTGTAATAATGCAGACTTTAACTCAACAACAGCTGCTTCCTCTGTAATAATACAGACTTTAACTCAACAGCTGCTTCCTCTGTAATAATACAGACTTTAACTCAACAGCTGCTTCCTCTGTAATAATACAGACTTTAACAGAACAACAGCTGCTTCCTGTGTAATAATGCAGACTTTAACTCAACAACAGCTGCTTCCTCTGTAATAATACAGACTTTAACTCAACAGCTGCTTCCTCCGTAATAATGCAGACTTTAACTCAACAGTTGCTTCCTGTGTAATAATGCAGACTTTAACTCAACAACAGCTGCTTCCTGTGTAATAATGCAGACTTTAACTCAACAGCTGCTTCCTGTGTAATAATGCAGACTTTAACTCAACAGCTGCTTCCTCTGTAATAATGCAGACTTTAACAGAACAACAGCTGCTTCCTCCGTAATAATGCAGACTTTAACTCAACAGCTGCTTACTGTGTAATAATGCAGACTTTAACAGAACAACAGCTGCTTCCTCTGTAATAATACAGACTTTAACTCAACAGCTGCTTCCTCTGTAATAATACAGACTTTAACTCAACAGCTGCTTCCTGTGTAATAATGCAGACTTTAACTCAACAACAGCTGCTTCCTCTGTAATAATGCAGACTTTAACTCAACAGCTGCTTCCTCTGTAATAATGCAGACTTTAACAGAACAACAGCTGCTTCCTCTGTAATAATGCAGACTTTAACAGAACAACAGCTGCTTCCTCTGTAATAATGCAGACTTTAACAGAACAACAGCTGCTTCCTGTGTAATAATGCAGACTTTAACAGAACAACAGCTGCTTCCTGTGTAATAATGCGGACTTTAACAGAACAACAGCTGCTTCCTCCGTAATAATGCAGACTTTAACAGAACAACAGCTGCTTCCTCTGTAATAATGCAGACTTTAACTCAACAACAGCTGCTTCCTCCGTAATAATGCAGACTTTAACTCAACAACAGCTGCTTCCTCTGTAATAATGCAGACTTTAACAGAACAACAGCTGCTTCCTCTGTAATAATGCAGACTTTAACAGAACAACAGCTGCTTCCTGTGTAATAATGCAGACTTTAACAGAACAACAGCTGCTTCCTCTGTAAAACTGCAGACTTTAACAGAACAGCTGCTTCCTCTGTAATAATGCAGACTTTAACAGAACAACAGCTGCTTCCTCTGTAATAATGCAGACTTTAACTCAACAGCTGCTTCCTCTGTAATAATGCAGACTTTAACTCAACAGCTGCTTCCTCTGTAATAATGCAGACTTTAACTCAACAGCTGCTTCCTCTGTAATAATGCAGACTTTAACTCAACAACAGCTGCTTCCTCTGTAATAATGCAGACTTTAACAGAACAACAGCTGCTTCCTCTGTAATAATGCAGACTTTAACAGAACAACAGCTGCTTCCTCTGTAATAATGCAGACCAACAGAACAACAGCTGCTTCCTCTGTAATAATGCAGACTTTAACTCAACAGCTGCTTCCTCTGTAATAATGCAGACTTTAACAGAACAACAGCTGCTTCCTCTGTAATAATGCAGACTTTAACAGAACAACAGCTGCTTCCTGTGTAATAATGCAGACTTTAACAGAACAACAGCTGCTTCCTCTGTAATAATACAGACTTTAACTCAACAGCTGCTTCCTCTGTAATAATACAGACTTTAACTCAACAGCTGCTTCCTCTGTAATAATGCAGACTTTAACAGAACAACAGCTGCTTCCTCTGTAATAATACAGACTTTAACTCAACAGCTGCTTCCTGTGTAATAATGCAGACTTTAACGCAACAACAGCTGCTTCCTCTGTAATAATACAGACTTTAACTCAACAGCTGCTTCCTCTGTAATAATGCAGACTTTAACAGAACAACAGCTGCTTCCTGTGTAATAATGCAGACTTTAACAGAACAACAGCTGCTTCCTCTGTAATAATGCAGACTTTAACTCAACAACAGCTGCTTCCTCCGTAATAATGCAGACTTTAACTCAACAACAGCTGCTTCCTCCGTAATAATGCAGACTTTAACTCAACAACAGCTGCTTCCTCCGTAATAATGCAGACTTTAACTCAACAACAGCTGCTTCCTCTGTAATAATGCAGACTTTAACAGAACAACAGCTGCTTCCTCTGTAATAATGCAGACTTTAACAGAACAACAGCTGCTTCCTGTGTAATAATGCAGACTTTAACAGAACAACAGCTGCTTCCTCTGTAATAATGCAGACTTTAACTCAACAACAGCTGCTTCCTCTGTAATAATGCAGACTTTAACTCAACAACAGCTGCTTCCTCTGTAATAATGCAGACTTTAACAGAACAACAGCTGCTTCCTCTGTAATAATGCAGACTTTAACAGAACAACAGCTGCTTCCTGTGTAATAATGCAGACTTTAACTCAACAACAGCTGCTTCCTGTGTAATAATGCAGACTTTAACAGAACAACAGCTGCTTCCTCTGTAATAATGCAGACTTTAACAGAACAACAGCTGCTTCCTCCGTAATAATGCAGACTTTAACTCAACAACAGCTGCTTCCTCCGTAATAATGCAGACTTTAACTCAACAACAGCTGCTTCCTCTGTAATAATGCAGACTTTAACAGAACAACAGCTGCTTCCTCTGTAATAATACAGACTAACAGAACAACAGCTGCTTCCTGTGTAATAATGCAGACTTTAACTCAACAACAGCTGCTTCCTCTGTAATAATACAGACTTTAACTCAACAGCTGCTTCCTCTGTAATAATACAGACTTTAACTCAACAGCTGCTTCCTCTGTAATAATACAGACTTTAACAGAACAACAGCTGCTTCCTGTGTAATAATGCAGACTTTAACTCAACAACAGCTGCTTCCTCTGTAATAATGCAGACTTTAACTCAACAACAGCTGCTTCCTCTGTAATAATACAGACTTTAACTCAACAGCTGCTTCCTCCGTAATAATGCAGACTTTAACTCAACAGCTGCTTCCTGTGTAATAATGCAGACTTTAACTCAACAACAGCTGCTTCCTGTGTAATAATGCAGACTTTAACTCAACAGCTGCTTCCTGTGTAATAATGCAGACTTTAACTCAACAGCTGCTTCCTCTGTAATAATGCAGACTTTAACAGAACAACAGCTGCTTCCTCCGTAATAATGCAGACTTTAACTCAACAACAGCTGCTTCCTCTGTAATAATGCAGACTTTAACAGAACAACAGCTGCTTCCTCTATAATAATGCAGACTAACAGAACAACAGCTGCTTCCTCTGTAATAATGCAGACTTTAACAGAACAACAGCTGCTTCCTCTGTAATAATGCAGACTTTAACTCAACAGCTGCTTCCTCTGTAATAATGCAGACTTTAACAGAACAACAGCTGCTTCCTCTGTAATAATGCAGACTTTAACAGAACAACAGCTGCTTCCTGTGTAATAATGCAGACTTTAACAGAACAACAGCTGCTTCCTCTGTAATAATGCAGACTTTAACAGAACAACAGCTGCTTCCTCTGTAATAATGCAGACTTTAACAGAACAACAGCTGCTTCCTGTGTAATAATGCAGACTTTAACTCAACAGCTGCTTCCTCCGTAATAATGCAGACTTTAACTCAACAACAGCTGCTTCCTCTGTAATAATACAGACTTTAACAGAACAACAGCTGCTTCCTCCGTAATAATGCAGACTTTAACTCAACAGCTGCTTCCTCTGTAATAATGCAGACTTTAACAGAACAACAGCTGCTTCCTCCGTAATAATGCAGACTTTAACTCAACAGCTGCTTCCTGTGTAATAATGCAGACTTTAACAGAACAACAGCTGCTTCCTCCGTAATAATGCAGACTTTAACTCAACAGCTGCTTCCTCTGTAATAATGCAGACTTTAACAGAACAACAGCTGCTTCCTCCGTAATAATGCAGACTTTAACAGAACAACAGCTGCTTCCTATGTAATAATGCAGACTTTAACAGAACAACAGCTGCTTCCTCTGTAATAATACAGACTTTAACTCAACAGCTGCTTCCTCTGTAATAATGCAGACTTTAACTCAACAACAGCTGCTTCCTGTGTAATAATGCAGACTTTAACAGAACAACAGCTGCTTCCTCCGTAATAATGCAGACTTTAACTCAACAGCTGCTTCCTCTGTAATAATGCAGACTTTAACTCAACAACAGCTGCTTCCTGTGTAATAATGCAGACTTTAACAGAACAACAGCTGCTTCCTCCGTAATAATGCAGACTTTAACTCAACAGCTGCTTACTGTGTAATAATGCAGACTTTAACAGAACAACAGCTGCTTCCTCTGTAATAATACAGACTTTAACTCAACAGCTGCTTCCTCTGTAATAATACAGACTTTAACTCAACAGCTGCTTCCTCTGTAATAATGCAGACTTTAACAGAACAACAGCTGCTTCCTCTGTAATAATACAGACTTTAACTCAACAGCTGCTTCCTGTGTAATAATGCAGACTTTAACGCAACAACAGCTGCTTCCTCTGTAATAATACAGACTTTAACTCAACAGCTGCTTCCTCTGTAATAATGCAGACTTTAACAGAACAACAGCTGCTTCCTCTGTAATAATGCAGACTTTAACAGAACAACAGCTGCTTCCTGTGTAATAATGCAGACTTTAACAGAACAACAGCTGCTTCCTCTGTAATAATGCAGACTTTAACTCAACAACAGCTGCTTCCTCCGTAATAATGCAGACTTTAACTCAACAACAGCTGCTTCCTCCGTAATAATGCAGACTTTAACTCAACAACAGCTGCTTCCTCCGTAATAATGCAGACTTTAACTCAACAACAGCTGCTTCCTCTGTAATAATGCAGACTTTAACAGAACAACAGCTGCTTCCTCTGTAATAATACAGACTAACAGAACAACAGCTGCTTCCTGTGTAATAATGCAGACTTTAACTCAACAACAGCTGCTTCCTCTGTAATAATACAGACTTTAACTCAACAGCTGCTTCCTCTGTAATAATACAGACTTTAACTCAACAGCTGCTTCCTCTGTAATAATACAGACTTTAACAGAACAACAGCTGCTTCCTGTGTAATAATGCAGACTTTAACTCAACAACAGCTGCTTCCTCTGTAATAATACAGACTTTAACTCAACAGCTGCTTCCTCCGTAATAATGCAGACTTTAACTCAACAGCTGCTTCCTGTGTAATAATGCAGACTTTAACTCAACAACAGCTGCTTCCTGTGTAATAATGCAGACTTTAACTCAACAGCTGCTTCCTGTGTAATAATGCAGACTTTAACTCAACAGCTGCTTCCTCTGTAATAATGCAGACTTTAACAGAACAACAGCTGCTTCCTGTGTAATAATGCAGACTTTAACTCAACAACAGCTGCTTCCTGTGTAATAATGCAGACTTTAACAGAACAACAGCTGCTTCCTCTGTAATAATGCAGACTTTAACAGAACAACAGCTGCTTCCTCCGTAATAATGCAGACTTTAACTCAACAACAGCTGCTTCCTCTGTAATAATGCAGACTTTAACAGAACAACAGCTGCTTCCTCTGTAATAATACAGACTAACAGAACAACAGCTGCTTCCTGTGTAATAATGCAGACTTTAACTCAACAACAGCTGCTTCCTCTGTAATAATACAGACTTTAACTCAACAGCTGCTTCCTCTGTAATAATACAGACTTTAACTCAACAGCTGCTTCCTCTGTAATAATACAGACTTTAACAGAACAACAGCTGCTTCCTGTGTAATAATGCAGACTTTAACTCAACAACAGCTGCTTCCTCTGTAATAATACAGACTTTAACTCAACAGCTGCTTCCTCCGTAATAATGCAGACTTTAACTCAACAGCTGCTTCCTGTGTAATAATGCAGACTTTAACTCAACAACAGCTGCTTCCTGTGTAATAATGCAGACTTTAACTCAACAGCTGCTTCCTGTGTAATAATGCAGACTTTAACTCAACAGCTGCTTCCTCTGTAATAATGCAGACTTTAACAGAACAACAGCTGCTTCCTCCGTAATAATGCAGACTTTAACTCAACAACAGCTGCTTCCTCTGTAATAATGCAGACTTTAACAGAACAACAGCTGCTTCCTCTGTAATAATGCAGACTAACAGAACAACAGCTGCTTCCTCTGTAATAATGCAGACTTTAACAGAACAACAGCTGCTTCCTCTGTAATAATGCAGACTTTAACTCAACAGCTGCTTCCTCTGTAATAATGCAGACTTTAACAGAACAACAGCTGCTTCCTCTGTAATAATGCAGACTTTAACAGAACAACAGCTGCTTCCTCTGTAATAATGCAGACTTTAACAGAACAACAGCTGCTTCCTCTGTAATAATGCAGACTTTAACAGAACAACAGCTGCTTCCTCTGTAATAATGCAGACTTTAACAGAACAACAGCTGCTTCCTCTGTAATAATGCAGACTTTAACTCAACAGCTGCTTCCTCTGTAATAATGCAGACTTTAACTCAACAACAGCTGCTTCCTCTGTAATAATGCAGACTTTAACAGAACAACAGCTGCTTCCTCTGTAATAATGCAGACTTTAACTCAACAGCTGCTTCCTCTGTAATAATGCAGACTTTAACAGAACAACAGCTGCTTCCTCTGTAATAATGCAGACTTTAACAGAACAACAGCTGCTTCCTCTGTAATAATGCAGACTTTAACAGAACAACAGCTGCTTCCTCTGTAATAATGCAGACTTTAACTCAACAGCTGCTTCCTCTGTAATAATGCAGACTTTAACAGAACAACAGCTGCTTCCTCTGTAATAATGCAGACTTTAACAGAACAACAGCTGCTTCCTCTGTAATAATGCAGACTTTAACAGAACAACAGCTGCTTCCTCTGTAATAATGCAGACTTTAACAGAACAACAGCTGCTTCCTCTGTAATAATGCAGACTTTAACAGAACAACAGCTGCTTCCTCTGTAATAATGCAGACTTTAACAGAACAACAGCTGCTTCCTCTGTAATAATGCAGACTTTAACTCAACAGCTGCTTCCTCTGTAATAATGCAGACTTTAACTCAACAACAGCTGCTTCCTCTGTAATAATGCAGACTTTAACAGAACAACAGCTGCTTCCTCTGTAATAATGCAGACTTTAACAGAACAACAGCTGCTTCCTCTGTAATAATGCAGACTTTAACTCAACAGCTGCTTCCTCTGTAATAATGCAGACTTTAACAGAACAACAGCTGCTTCCTCTGTAATAATGCAGACTTTAACTCAACAGCTGCTTCCTCTGTAATAATGCAGACTTTAACAGAACAACAGCTGCTTCCTCTGTAATAATGCAGACTTTAACTCAACAGCTGCTTCCTCTGTAATAATGCAGACTTTAACAGAACAACAGCTGCTTCCTCTGTAATAATGCAGACTTTAACTCAACAGCTGCTTCCTCTGTAATAATGCAGACTTTAACAGAACAACAGCTGCTTCCTCTGTAATAATGCAGACTTTAACAGAACAACAGCTGCTTCCTCTGTAATAATGCAGACTTTAACAGAACAACAGCTGCTTCCTCTGTAATAATGCAGACTTTAACAGAACAACAGCTGCTTCCTCTGTAATAATGCAGACTTTAACAGAACAACAGCTGCTTCCTCTGTAATAATGCAGACTTTAACAGAACAACAGCTGCTTCCTCTGTAATAATGCAGACTTTAACTCAACAGCTGCTTCCTCTGTAATAATGCAGACTTTAACAGAACAACAGCTGCTTCCTCTGTAATAATGCAGACTTTAACTCAACAGCTGCTTCCTCTGTAATAATGCAGACTTTAACAGAACAACAGCTGCTTCCTCTGTAATAATGCAGACTTTAACTCAACAACAGCTGCTTCCTCTGTAATAATGCAGACTTTAACTCAACAACAGCTGCTTCCTCTGTAATAATGCAGACTTTAACAGAACAACAGCTGCTTCCTCTGTAATAATGCAGACTTTAACAGAACAACAGCTGCTTCCTCTGTAATAATGCAGACTTTAACAGAACAACAGCTGCTTCCTCTGTAATAATGCAGACTTTAACAGAACAACAGCTGCTTCCTCTGTAATAATGCAGACTTTAACAGAACAACAGCTGCTTCCTCTGTAATAATGCAGACTTTAACAGAACAACAGCTGCTTCCTCTGTAATAATGCAGACTTTAACAGAACAACAGCTGCTTCCTCTGTAATAATGCAGACTTTAACAGAACAACAGCTGCTTCCTCTGTAATAATGCAGACTTTAACAGAACAACAGCTGCTTCCTCTGTAATAATGCAGACTTTAACAGAACAACAGCTGCTTCCTCTGTAATAATGCAGACTTTAACAGAACAACAGCTGCTTCCTCTGTAATAATGCAGACTTTAACAGAACAACAGCTGCTTCCTCTGTAATAATGCAGACTTTAACAGAACAACAGCTGCTTCCTCTGTAATAATGCAGACTTTAACAGAACAACAGCTGCTTCCTCTGTAATAATGCAGACTTTAACAGAACAACAGCTGCTTCCTCTGTAATAATGCAGACTTTAACAGAACAACAGCTGCTTCCTCTGTAATAATGCAGACTTTAACAGAACAACAGCTGCTTCCTCTGTAATAATGCAGACTTTAACAGAACAACAGCTGCTTCCTCTGTAATAATGCAGACTTTAACAGAACAACAGCTGCTTCCTCTGTAATAATGCAGACTTTAACAGAACAACAGCTGCTTCCTCTGTAATAATGCAGACTTTAACTCAACAGCTGCTTCCTCTGTAATAATGCAGACTTTAACAGAACAACAGCTGCTTCCTCTGTAATAATGCAGACTTTAACAGAACAACAGCTGCTTCCTCTGTAATAATGCAGACTTTAACTCAACAGCTGCTTCCTCTGTAATAATGCAGACTTTAACAGAACAACAGCTGCTTCCTCTGTAATAATGCAGACTTTAACAGAACAACAGCTGCTTCCTCTGTAATAATGCAGACTTTAACAGAACAACAGCTGCTTCCTCTGTAATAATGCAGACTTTAACTCAACAGCTGCTTCCTCTGTAATAATGCAGACTTTAACTCAACAACAGCTGCTTCCTCTGTAATAATGCAGACTTTAACAGAACAACAGCTGCTTCCTCTGTAATAATGCAGACTTTAACTCAACAGCTGCTTCCTCTGTAATAATGCAGACTTTAACAGAACAACAGCTGCTTCCTCTGTAATAATGCAGACTTTAACAGAACAACAGCTGCTTCCTCTGTAATAATGCAGACTTTAACTCAACAGCTGCTTCCTCTGTAATAATGCAGACTTTAACTCAACAACAGCTGCTTCCTCTGTAATAATGCAGACTTTAACAGAACAACAGCTGCTTCCTCTGTAATAATGCAGACTTTAACTCAACAGCTGCTTCCTCTGTAATAATGCAGACTTTAACTCAACAACAGCTGCTTCCTCTGTAATAATGCAGACTTTAACAGAACAACAGCTGCTTCCTCTGTAATAATGCAGACTTTAACTCAACAGCTGCTTCCTCTGTAATAATGCAGACTTTAACAGAACAACAGCTGCTTCCTCTGTAATAATGCAGACTTTAACTCAACAGCTGCTTCCTCTGTAATAATGCAGACTTTAACAACAACAGCTGCTTCCTCTGTAATAATGCAGACTTTAACAGAACAACAGCTGCTTCCTCTGTAATAATGCAGACTTTAACAGAACAACAGCTGCTTCCTCTGTAATAATGCAGACTTTAACAGAACAACAGCTGCTTCCTCTGTAATAATGCAGACTTTAACAGAACAACAGCTGCTTCCTCTGTAATAATGCAGACTTTAACAGAACAACAGCTGCTTCCTCTGTAATAATGCAGACTTTAACAGAACAACAGCTGCTTCCTCTGTAATAATGCAGACTTTAACAGAACAACAGCTGCTTCCTCTGTAATAATGCAGACTTTAACACAACAGCTGCTTCCTCTGTAATAATGCAGACTTTAACAGAACAACAGCTGCTTCCTCTGTAATAATGCAGACTTTAACAGAACAACAGCTGCTTCCTCTGTAATAATGCAGACTTTAACAGAACAGCTGCTTCCTCTGTAATAATGCAGACTTTAACACAACAGCTGCTTCCTCTGTAATAATGCAGACTTTAACAGAACAACAGCTGCTTCCTCTGTAATAATGCAGACTTTAACAGAACAACAGCTGCTTCCTCTGTAATAATGCAGACTTTAACAGAACAACAGCTGCTTCCTCTGTAATAATGCAGACTTTAACAGAACAGCTGCTTCCTCTGTAATAATGCAGACTTTAACAGAACAACAGCTGCTTCCTCTGTAATAATGCAGACTTTAACAGAACAACAGCTGCTTCCTCTGTAATAATGCAGACTTTAACA
Organism: Ophthalmolycus amberensis; assembly: GCA_024529925.1. NCBI lineage: Eukaryota > Metazoa > Chordata > Actinopteri > Perciformes > Zoarcidae > Ophthalmolycus > Ophthalmolycus amberensis. The sequence continues at coordinate 721,478 of JAFEUB010001381.1, read as the reverse complement.
GAACAACAGCTGCTTCCTCTGTAATAATGCAGACTTTAACTCAACAACAGCTGCTTCCTCTGTAATAATGCAGACTTTAACTCAACAACAGCTGCTTCCTCTGTAATAATGCAGACTTTAACAGAACAGCTGCTTCCTCTGTAATAATGCAGACTTTAACAGAACAACAGCTGCTTCCTCTGTAATAATGCAGACTTTAACAGAACAACAGCTGCTTCCTCTGTAATAATGCAGACTTTAACAGAACAACAGCTGCTTCCTCTGTAATAATGCAGACTTTAACAGAACAACAGCTGCTTCCTCTGTAATAATGCAGACTTTAACAGAACAACAGCTGCTTCCTCTGTAATAATGCAGACTTTAACTCAACAGCTGCTTCCTCTGTAATAATGCAGACTTTAACAGAACAACAGCTGCTTCCTCTGTAATAATGCAGACTTTAACAGAACAACAGCTGCTTCCTCTGTAATAATGCAGACTTTAACAGAACAACAGCTGCTTCCTCTGTAATAATGCAGACTTTAACAGAACAACAGCTGCTTCCTCTGTAATAATGCAGACTTTAACAGAACAACAGCTGCTTCCTCTGTAATAATGCAGACTTTAACTCAACAGCTGCTTCCTCTGTAATAATGCAGACTTTAACAGAACAACAGCTGCTTCCTCTGTAATAATGCAGACTTTAACTCAACAACAGCTGCTTCCTCTGTAATAATGCAGACTTTAACAGAACAACAGCTGCTTCCTCTGTAATAATGCAGACTTTAACAGAACAACAGCTGCTTCCTCTGTAATAATGCAGACTTTAACAGAACAACAGCTGCTTCCTCTGTAATAATGCAGACTTTAACAGAACAACAGCTGCTTCCTCTGTAATAATGCAGACTTTAACTCAACAGCTGCTTCCTCTGTAATAATGCAGACTTTAACTCAACAACAGCTGCTTCCTCTGTAATAATGCAGACTTTAACAGAACAACAGCTGCTTCCTCTGTAATAATGCAGACTTTAACAGAACAACAGCTGCTTCCTCTGTAATAATGCAGACTTTAACAGAACAACAGCTGCTTCCTCTGTAATAATGCAGACTTTAACAGAACAACAGCTGCTTCCTCTGTAATAATGCAGACTTTAACAGAACAACAGCTGCTTCCTCTGTAATAATGCAGACTTTAACAGAACAACAGCTGCTTCCTCTGTAATAATGCAGACTTTAACAGAACAACAGCTGCTTCCTCTGTAATAATGCAGACTTTAACTCAACAACAGCTGCTTCCTCTGTAATAATGCAGACTTTAACTCAACAACAGCTGCTTCCTCTGTAATAATGCAGACTTTAACAGAACAACAGCTGCTTCCTCTGTAATAATGCAGACTTTAACTCAACAACAGCTGCTTCCTCTGTAATAATGCAGACTTTAACAGAACAACAGCTGCTTCCTCTGTAATAATGCAGACTTTAACAGAACAACAGCTGCTTCCTCTGTAATAATGCAGACTTTAACAGAACAACAGCTGCTTCCTCTGTAATAATGCAGACTTTAACAGAACAACAGCTGCTTCCTCTGTAATAATGCAGACTTTAACTCAACAACAGCTGCTTCCTCTGTAATAATGCAGACTTTAACTCAACAACAGCTGCTTCCTCTGTAATAATGCAGACTTTAACAGAACAACAGCTGCTTCCTCTGTAATAATGCAGACTTTAACTCAACAACAGCTGCTTCCTCTGTAATAATGCAGACTTTAACAGAACAACAGCTGCTTCCTCTGTAATAATGCAGACTTTAACTCAACAACAGCTGCTTCCTCTGTAATAATGCAGACTTTAACTCAACAACAGCTGCTTCCTCTGTAATAATGCAGACTTTAACAGAACAACAGCTGCTTCCTCTGTAATAATGCAGACTTTAACTCAACAACAGCTGCTTCCTCTGTAATAATGCAGACTTTAACAGAACAACAGCTGCTTCCTCTGTAATAATGCAGACTTTAACAGAACAACAGCTGCTTCCTCTGTAATAATGCAGACTTTAACTCAACAACAGCTGCTTCCTCTGTAATAATGCAGACTTTAACAGAACAACAGCTGCTTCCTCTGTAATAATGCAGACTTTAACTCAACAACAGCTGCTTCCTCTGTAATAATGCAGACTTTAACAGAACAACAGCTGCTTCCTCTGTAATAATGCAGACTTTAACTCAACAACAGCTGCTTCCTCTGTAATAATGCAGACTTTAACAGAACAACAGCTGCTTCCTCTGTAATAATGCAGACTTTAACTCAACAACAGCTGCTTCCTCTGTAATAATGCAGACTTTAACAGAACAACAGCTGCTTCCTCTGTAATAATGCAGACTTTAACAGAACAACAGCTGCTTCCTCTGTAATAATGCAGACTTTAACTCAACAACAGCTGCTTCCTCTGTAATAATGCAGACTTTAACAGAACAACAGCTGCTTCCTCTGTAATAATGCAGACTTTAACAGAACAACAGCTGCTTCCTCTGTAATAATGCAGACTTTAACTCAACAACAGCTGCTTCCTCTGTAATAATGCAGACTTTAACTCAACAACAGCTGCTTCCTCTGTAATAATGCAGACTTTAACAGAACAACAGCTGCTTCCTCTGTAATAATGCAGACTTTAACAGAACAACAGCTGCTTCCTCTGTAATAATGCAGACTTTAACAGAACAGCTGCTTCCTCTGTAATAATGCAGACTTTAACAGAACAGCTGCTTCCTCTGTAATAATGCAGACTTTAACAGAACAGCTGCTTCCTCTGTAATAATGCAGACTTTAACAGAACAACAGCTGCTTCCTCTGTAATAATGCAGACTTTAACAGAACAACAGCTGCTTCCTCTGTAATAATGCAGACTTTAACAGAACAACAGCTGCTTCCTCTGTAATAATGCAGACTTTAACAGAACAACAGCTGCTTCCTCTGTAATAATGCAGACTTTAACAGAACAACAGCTGCTTCCTCTGTAATAATGCAGACTTTAACTCAACAGCTGCTTCCTCTGTAATAATGCAGACTTTAACTAAACAGCTGCTTCCTCTGTAATAATGCAGACTTTAACAGAACAACAGCTGCTTCCTCTGTAATAATGCAGACTTTAACAGAACAACAGCTGCTTCCTCTGTAATAATGCAGACTTTAACTCAACAGCTGCTTCCTCTGTAATAATGCAGACTTTAACTAAACAGCTGCTTCCTCTGTAATAATGCAGACTTTAACAGAACAACAGCTGCTTCCTCTGTAATAATGCAGACTTTAACAGAACAGCTGCTTCCTCTGTAATAATGCAGACTTTAACAAAACAGCTGCTTCCTCTGTAATAATGCAGACTTTAACAGAACAACAGCTGCTTCCTCTGTAATAATGCAGACTTTAACTCAACAGCTGCTTCCTCTGTAATAATGCAGACTTTAACTCAACAGCTGCTTCCTCTGTAATAATGCAGACTTTAACAGAACAACAGCTGCTTCCTCTGTAATAATGCAGACTTTAACTCAACAGCTGCTTCCTCTGTAATAATGCAGACTTTAACTCAACAGCTGCTTCCTCTGTAATAATGCAGACTTTAACTCAACAGCTGCTTCCTCTGTAATAATGCAGACTTTAACTCAACAGCTGCTTCCTCTGTAATAATGCAGACTTTAACTCAACAGCTGCTTCCTCTGTAATAATGCAGACTTTAACAGAACAACAGCTGCTTCCTCTGTAATAATGCAGACTTTAACTCAACAGCTGCTTCCTCTGTAATAATGCAGACTTTAACTCAACAGCTGCTTCCTCTGTAATAATGCAGACTTTAACTCAACAGCTGCTTCCTCTGTAATAATGCAGACTTTAACAGAACAACAGCTGCTTCCTCTGTAATAATGCAGACTTTAACAGAACAACAGCTGCTTCCTCTGTAATAATGCAGACTTTAACTCAACAACAGCTGCTTCCTCTGTAATAATGCAGACTTTAACTCAACAGCTGCTTCCTCTGTAATAATGCAGACTTTAACAGAACAACAGCTGCTTCCTCTGTAATAATGCAGACTTTAACTCAACAGCTGCTTCCTCTGTAATAATGCAGACTTTAACTCAACAGCTGCTTCCTCTGTAATAATGCAGACTTTAACAGAACAACAGCTGCTTCCTCTGTAATAATGCAGACTTTAACTCAACAGCTGCTTCCTCTGTAATAATGCAGACTTTAACAGAACAACAGCTGCTTCCTCTGTAATAATGCAGACTTTAACTCAACAGCTGCTTCCTCTGTAATAATGCAGACTTTAACAGAACAACAGCTGCTTCCTCTGTAATAATGCAGACTTTAACTCAACAGCTGCTTCCTCTGTAATAATGCAGACTTTAACTCAACAGCTGCTTCCTCTGTAATAATGCAGACTTTAACTCAACAGCTGCTTCCTCTGTAATAATGCAGACTTTAACTCAACAGCTGCTTCCTCTGTAATAATGCAGACTTTAACAGAACAACAGCTGCTTCCTCTGTAATAATGCAGACTTTAACTCAACAGCTGCTTCCTCTGTAATAATGCAGACTTTAACTCAACAGCTGCTTCCTCTGTAATAATGCAGACTTTAACTCAACAGCTGCTTCCTCTGTAATAATGCAGACTTTAACAGAACAACAGCTGCTTCCTCTGTAATAATGCAGACTTTAACTCAACAGCTGCTTCCTCTGTAATAATGCAGACTTTAACAGAACAACAGCTGCTTCCTCTGTAATAATGCAGACTTTAACAGAACAACAGCTGCTTCCTCTGTAATAATGCAGACTTTAACAGAACAACAGCTGCTTCCTCTGTAATAATGCAGACTTTAACAGAACAACAGCTGCTTCCTCTGTAATAATGCAGACTTTAACAGAACAACAGCTGCTTCCTCTGTAATAATGCAGACTTTAACTCAACAACAGCTGCTTCCTCTGTAATAATGCAGACTTTAACTCAACAACAGCTGCTTCCTCTGTAATAATGCAGACTTTAACAGAACAACAGCTGCTTCCTCTGTAATAATGCAGACTTTAACAGAACAACAGCTGCTTCCTCTGTAATAATGCAGACTTTAACTCAACAACAGCTGCTTCCTCTGTAATAATGCAGACTTTAACAGAACAACAGCTGCTTCCTCTGTAATAATGCAGACTTTAACTCAACAACAGCTGCTTCCTCTGTAATAATGCAGACTTTAACAGAACAACAGCTGCTTCCTCTGTAATAATGCAGACTTTAACAGAACAACAGCTGCTTCCTCTGTAATAATGCAGACTTTAACTCAACAACAGCTGCTTCCTCTGTAATAATGCAGACTTTAACTCAACAACAGCTGCTTCCTCTGTAATAATGCAGACTTTAACTCAACAACAGCTGCTTCCTCTGTAATAATGCAGACTTTAACAGAACAACAGCTGCTTCCTCTGTAATAATGCAGACTTTAACAGAACAACAGCTGCTTCCTCTGTAATAATGCAGACTTTAACAGAACAACAGCTGCTTCCTCTGTAATAATGCAGACTTTAACAGAACAACAGCTGCTTCCTCTGTAATAATGCAGACTTTAACTCAACAGCTGCTTCCTCTGTAATAATGCAGACTTTAACTCAACAACAGCTGCTTCCTCTGTAATAATGCAGACTTTAACAGAACAACAGCTGCTTCCTCTGTAATAATGCAGACTTTAACTCAACAACAGCTGCTTCCTCTGTAATAATGCAGACTTTAACTCAACAACAGCTGCTTCCTCTGTAATAATGCAGACTTTAACAGAACAACAGCTGCTTCCTCTGTAATAATGCAGACTTTAACAGAACAACAGCTGCTTCCTCTGTAATAATGCAGACTTTAACAGAACAACAGCTGCTTCCTCTGTAATAATGCAGACTTTAACTCAACAACAGCTGCTTCCTCTGTAATAATGCAGACTTTAACTCAACAACAGCTGCTTCCTCTGTAATAATGCAGACTTTAACAGAACAACAGCTGCTTCCTCTGTAATAATGCAGACTTTAACAGAACAACAGCTGCTTCCTCTGTAATAATGCAGACTTTAACAGAACAGCTGCTTCCTCTGTAATAATGCAGACTTTAACAGAACAACAGCTGCTTCCTCTGTAATAATGCAGACTTTAACTCAACAACAGCTGCTTCCTCTGTAATAATGCAGACTTTAACTCAACAGCTGCTTCCTCTGTAATAATGCAGACTTTAACAGAACAACAGCTGCTTCCTCTGTAATAATGCAGACTTTAACAGAACAACAGCTGCTTCCTCTGTAATAATGCAGACTTTAACAGAACAACAGCTGCTTCCTCTGTAATAATGCAGACTTTAACAGAACAACAGCTGCTTCCTCTGTAATAATGCAGACTTTAACAGAACAGCTGCTTCCTCTGTAATAATGCAGACTTTAACAGAACAACAGCTGCTTCCTCTGTAATAATGCAGACTTTAACAGAACAGCTGCTTCCTCTGTAATAATGCAGACTTTAACAGAACAACAGCTGCTTCCTCTGTAATAATGCAGACTTTAACAGAACAGCTGCTTCCTCTGTAATAATGCAGACTTTAACAGAACAGCTGCTTCCTCTGTAATAATGCAGACTTTAACAGAACAACAGCTGCTTCCTCTGTAATAATGCAGACTTTAACTCAACAACAGCTGCTTCCTCTGTAATAATGCAGACTTTAACTCAACAGCTGCTTCCTCTGTAATAATGCAGACTTTAACAGAACAACAGCTGCTTCCTCTGTAATAATGCAGACTTTAACAGAACAACAGCTGCTTCCTCTGTAATAATGCAGACTTTAACAGAACAGCTGCTTCCTCTGTAATAATGCAGACTTTAACAGAACAGCTGCTTCCTCTGTAATAATGCAGACTTTAACAGAACAACAGCTGCTTCCTCTGTAATAATGCAGACTTTAACTCAACAACAGCTGCTTCCTCTGTAATAATGCAGACTTTAACTCAACAGCTGCTTCCTCTGTAATAATGCAGACTTTAACAGAACAACAGCTGCTTCCTCTGTAATAATGCAGACTTTAACTCAACAGCTGCTTCCTCTGTAATAATGCAGACTTTAACTCAACAGCTGCTTCCTCTGTAATAATGCAGACTTTAACAGAACAACAGCTGCTTCCTCTGTAATAATGCAGACTTTAACTCAACAGCTGCTTCCTGTAATAATGCAGACTTTAACTCAACAGCTGCTTCCTCTGTAATAATGCAGACTTTAACTCAACAACAGCTGCTTCCTGTGTAATAATGCAGACTTTAACAGAACAACAGCTGCTTCCTCTGTAATAATGCAGACTTTAACTCAACAACAGCTGCTTCCTCTGTAATAATGCAGACTTTAACTCAACAGCTGCTTCCTCTGTAATAATGCAGACTTTAACTCAACAGCTGCTTCCTCTGTAATAATGCAGACTTTAACTCAACAACAGCTGCTTCCTCTGTAATAATGCAGACTTTAACAGAACAACAGCTGCTTCCTCTGTAATAATGCAGACTTTAACTCAACAGCTGCTTCCTCTGTAATAATGCAGACTTTAACTCAACAGCTGCTTCCTCTGTAATAATGCAGACTTTAACTCAACAACAGCTGCTTCCTCTGTAATAATGCAGACTTTAACAGAACAACAGCTGCTTCCTCTGTAATAATGCAGACTTTAACAGAACAACAGCTGCTTCCTCTGTAATAATGCAGACTTTAACAGAACAACAGCTGCTTCCTCTGTAATAATGCAGACTTTAACAGAACAACAGCTGCTTCCTCTGTAATAATGCAGACTTTAACTCAACAGCTGCTTCCTCTGTAATAATGCAGACTTTAACAGAACAACAGCTGCTTCCTCTGTAATAATGCAGACTTTAACTCAACAACAGCTGCTTCCTCTGTAATAATGCAGACTTTAACAGAACAACAGCTGCTTCCTCTGTAATAATGCAGACTTTAACTCAACAGCTGCTTCCTCTGTAATAATGCAGACTTTAACTCAACAGCTGCTTCCTCTGTAATAATGCAGACTTTAACAGAACAACAGCTGCTTCCTCTGTAATAATGCAGACTTTAACTCAACAGCTGCTTCCTCTGTAATAATGCAGACTTTAACTCAACAGCTGCTTCCTCTGTAATAATGCAGACTTTAACTCAACAGCTGCTTCCTCTGTAATAATGCAGACTTTAACTCAACAGCTGCTTCCTCTGTAATAATGCAGACTTTAACTCAACAGCTGCTTCCTCTGTAATAATGCAGACTTTAACTCAACAGCTGCTTCCTCTGTAATAATGCAGACTTTAACTCAACAACAGCTGCTTCCTCTGTAATAATGCAGACTTTAACAGAACAACAGCTGCTTCCTCTGTAATAATGCAGACTTTAACAGAACAACAGCTGCTTCCTCTGTAATAATGCAGACTTTAACTCAACAGCTGCTTCCTCTGTAATAATGCAGACTTTAACTCAACAACAGCTGCTTCCTCTGTAATAATGCAGACTTTAACAGAACAACAGCTGCTTCCTCTGTAATAATGCAGACTTTAACAGAACAACAGCTGCTTCCTCTGTAATAATGCAGACTTTAACAGAACAACAGCTGCTTCCTCTGTAATAATGCAGACTTTAACAGAACAACAGCTGCTTCCTCTGTAATAATGCAGACTTTAACAGAACAACAGCTGCTTCCTCTGTAATAATGCAGACTTTAACAGAACAACAGCTGCTTCCTCTGTAATAATGCAGACTTTAACTCAACAACAGCTGCTTCCTCTGTAATAATGCAGACTTTAACAGAACAACAGCTGCTTCCTCTGTAATAATGCAGACTTTAACAGAACAACAGCTGCTTCCTCTGTAATAATGCAGACTTTAACAGAACAACAGCTGCTTCCTCTGTAATAATGCAGACTTTAACAGAACAACAGCTGCTTCCTCTGTAATAATGCAGACTTTAACTCAACAACAGCTGCTTCCTCTGTAATAATGCAGACTTTAACTCAACAACAGCTGCTTCCTCTGTAATAATGCAGACTTTAACAGAACAACAGCTGCTTCCTCTGTAATAATGCAGACTTTAACAGAACAACAGCTGCTTCCTCTGTAATAATGCAGACTTTAACAGAACAACAGCTGCTTCCTCTGTAATAATGCAGACTTTAACTCAACAACAGCTGCTTCCTCTGTAATAATGCAGACTTTAACAGAACAACAGCTGCTTCCTCTGTAATAATGCAGACTTTAACAGAACAACAGCTGCTTCCTCTGTAATAATGCAGACTTTAACTCAACAGCTGCTTCCTCTGTAATAATGCAGACTTTAACAGAACAACAGCTGCTTCCTCTGTAATAATGCAGACTTTAACTCAACAGCTGCTTCCTCTGTAATAATGCAGACTTTAACTCAACAGCTGCTTCCTCTGTAATAATGCAGACTTTAACAGAACAACAGCTGCTTCCTCTGTAATAATGCAGACTTTAACTCAACAACAGCTGCTTCCTCTGTAATAATGCAGACTTTAACAGAACAACAGCTGCTTCCTCTGTAATAATGCAGACTTTAACAGAACAACAGCTGCTTCCTCTGTAATAATGCAGACTTTAACAGAACAACAGCTGCTTCCTCTGTAATAATGCAGACTTTAACTCAACAACAGCTGCTTCCTCTGTAATAATGCAGACTTTAACAGAACAACAGCTGCTTCCTCTGTAATAATGCAGACTTTAACAGAACAACAGCTGCTTCCTCTGTAATAATGCAGACTTTAACTCAACAACAGCTGCTTCCTCTGTAATAATGCAGACTTTAACTCAACAACAGCTGCTTCCTCTGTAATAATGCAGACTTTAACAGAACAACAGCTGCTTCCTCTGTAATAATGCAGACTTTAACAGAACAACAGCTGCTTCCTCTGTAATAATGCAGACTTTAACTCAACAACAGCTGCTTCCTCTGTAATAATGCAGACTTTAACAGAACAACAGCTGCTTCCTCTGTAATAATGCAGACTTTAACAGAACAACAGCTGCTTCCTCTGTAATAATGCAGACTTTAACTCAACAACAGCTGCTTCCTCTGTAATAATGCAGACTTTAACAGAACAACAGCTGCTTCCTCTGTAATAATGCAGACTTTAACTCAACAACAGCTGCTTCCTCTGTAATAATGCAGACTTTAACTCAACAACAGCTGCTTCCTCTGTAATAATGCAGACTTTAACAGAACAACAGCTGCTTCCTCTGTAATAATGCAGACTTTAACAGAACAACAGCTGCTTCCTCTGTAATAATGCAGACTTTAACTCAACAACAGCTGCTTCCTCTGTAATAATGCAGACTTTAACAGAACAACAGCTGCTTCCTCTGTAATAATGCAGACTTTAACAGAACAACAGCTGCTTCCTCTGTAATAATGCAGACTTTAACTCAACAACAGCTGCTTCCTCTGTAATAATGCAGACTTTAACTCAACAACAGCTGCTTCCTCTGTAATAATGCAGACTTTAACAGAACAACAGCTGCTTCCTCTGTAATAATGCAGACTTTAACAGAACAACAGCTGCTTCCTCTGTAATAATGCAGACTTTAACTCAACAACAGCTGCTTCCTCTGTAATAATGCAGACTTTAACAGAACAACAGCTGCTTCCTCTGTAATAATGCAGACTTTAACAGAACAACAGCTGCTTCCTCTGTAATAATGCAGACTTTAACTCAACAACAGCTGCTTCCTCTGTAATAATGCAGACTTTAACTCAACAACAGCTGCTTCCTCTGTAATAATGCAGACTTTAACAGAACAACAGCTGCTTCCTCTGTAATAATGCAGACTTTAACAGAACAACAGCTGCTTCCTCTGTAATAATGCAGACTTTAACTCAACAACAGCTGCTTCCTCTGTAATAATGCAGACTTTAACTCAACAACAGCTGCTTCCTCTGTAATAATGCAGACTTTAACAGAACAACAGCTGCTTCCTCTGTAATAATGCAGACTTTAACTCAACAACAGCTGCTTCCTCTGTAATAATGCAGACTTTAACTCAACAACAGCTGCTTCCTCTGTAATAATGCAGACTTTAACAGAACAACAGCTGCTTCCTCTGTAATAATGCAGACTTTAACAGAACAACAGCTGCTTCCTCTGTAATAATGCAGACTTTAACTCAACAACAGCTGCTTCCTCTGTAATAATGCAGACTTTAACAGAACAACAGCTGCTTCCTCTGTAATAATGCAGACTTTAACAGAACAACAGCTGCTTCCTCTGTAATAATGCAGACTTTAACTCAACAACAGCTGCTTCCTCTGTAATAATGCAGACTTTAACAGAACAACAGCTGCTTCCTCTGTAATAATGCAGACTTTAACAGAACAACAGCTGCTTCCTCTGTAATAATGCAGACTTTAACTCAACAACAGCTGCTTCCTCTGTAATAATGCAGACTTTAACTCAACAACAGCTGCTTCCTCTGTAATAATGCAGACTTTAACAGAACAACAGCTGCTTCCTCTGTAATAATGCAGACTTTAACAGAACAACAGCTGCTTCCTCTGTAATAATGCAGACTTTAACTCAACAACAGCTGCTTCCTCTGTAATAATGCAGACTTTAACAGAACAACAGCTGCTTCCTCTGTAATAATGCAGACTTTAACAGAACAACAGCTGCTTCCTCTGTAATAATGCAGACTTTAACTCAACAACAGCTGCTTCCTCTGTAATAATGCAGACTTTAACTCAACAACAGCTGCTTCCTCTGTAATAATGCAGACTTTAACAGAACAACAGCTGCTTCCTCTGTAATAATGCAGACTTTAACAGAACAACAGCTGCTTCCTCTGTAATAATGCAGACTTTAACTCAACAACAGCTGCTTCCTCTGTAATAATGCAGACTTTAACAGAACAACAGCTGCTTCCTCTGTAATAATGCAGACTTTAACAGAACAACAGCTGCTTCCTCTGTAATAATGCAGACTTTAACTCAACAACAGCTGCTTCCTCTGTAATAATGCAGACTTTAACAGAACAACAGCTGCTTCCTCTGTAATAATGCAGACTTTAACAGAACAACAGCTGCTTCCTCTGTAATAATGCAGACTTTAACTCAACAACAGCTGCTTCCTCTGTAATAATGCAGACTTTAACTCAACAGCTGCTTCCTCTGTAATAATGCAGACTTTAACTCAACAGCTGCTTCCTCTGTAATAATGCAGACTTTAACAGAACAACAGCTGCTTCCTCTGTAATAATGCAGACTTTAACTCAACAACAGCTGCTTCCTCTGTAATAATGCAGACTTTAACTCAACAGCTGCTTCCTCTGTAATAATGCAGACTTTAACTCAACAGCTGCTTCCTCTGTAATAATGCAGACTTTAACTCAACAACAGCTGCTTCCTCTGTAATAATGCAGACTTTAACTCAACAGCTGCTTCCTCTGTAATAATGCAGACTTTAACTCAACAGCTGCTTCCTCTGTAATAATGCAGACTTTAACAGAACAACAGCTGCTTCCTCTGTAATAATGCAGACTTTAACTCAACAGCTGCTTCCTCTGTAATAATGCAGACTTTAACAGAACAACAGCTGCTTCCTCTGTAATAATGCAGACTTTAACTCAACAGCTGCTTCCTCTGTAATAATGCAGACTTTAACTCAACAGCTGCTTCCTCTGTAATAATGCAGACTTTAACTCAACAACAGCTGCTTCCTCTGTAATAATGCAGACTTTAACTCAACAACAGCTGCTTCCTCTGTAATAATGCAGACTTTAACAGAACAACAGCTGCTTCCTCTGTAATAATGCAGACTTTAACAGAACAACAGCTGCTTCCTCTGTAATAATGCAGACTTTAACAGAACAGCTGCTTCCTCTGTAATAATGCAGACTTTAACAGAACAACAGCTGCTTCCTCTGTAATAATGCAGACTTTAACTCAACAACAGCTGCTTCCTCTGTAATAATGCAGACTTTAACTCAACAGCTGCTTCCTCTGTAATAATGCAGACTTTAACAGAACAACAGCTGCTTCCTCTGTAATAATGCAGACTTTAACAGAACAACAGCTGCTTCCTCTGTAATAATGCAGACTTTAACAGAACAACAGCTGCTTCCTCTGTAATAATGCAGACTTTAACAGAACAACAGCTGCTTCCTCTGTAATAATGCAGACTTTAACAGAACAGCTGCTTCCTCTGTAATAATGCAGACTTTAACAGAACAACAGCTGCTTCCTCTGTAATAATGCAGACTTTAACAGAACAGCTGCTTCCTCTGTAATAATGCAGACTTTAACAGAACAACAGCTGCTTCCTCTGTAATAATGCAGACTTTAACAGAACAGCTGCTTCCTCTGTAATAATGCAGACTTTAACAGAACAGCTGCTTCCTCTGTAATAATGCAGACTTTAACAGAACAACAGCTGCTTCCTCTGTAATAATGCAGACTTTAACTCAACAACAGCTGCTTCCTCTGTAATAATGCAGACTTTAACTCAACAGCTGCTTCCTCTGTAATAATGCAGACTTTAACAGAACAACAGCTGCTTCCTCTGTAATAATGCAGACTTTAACAGAACAACAGCTGCTTCCTCTGTAATAATGCAGACTTTAACAGAACAGCTGCTTCCTCTGTAATAATGCAGACTTTAACAGAACAGCTGCTTCCTCTGTAATAATGCAGACTTTAACAGAACAACAGCTGCTTCCTCTGTAATAATGCAGACTTTAACTCAACAACAGCTGCTTCCTCTGTAATAATGCAGACTTTAACTCAACAGCTGCTTCCTCTGTAATAATGCAGACTTTAACAGAACAACAGCTGCTTCCTCTGTAATAATGCAGACTTTAACTCAACAGCTGCTTCCTCTGTAATAATGCAGACTTTAACTCAACAGCTGCTTCCTCTGTAATAATGCAGACTTTAACAGAACAACAGCTGCTTCCTCTGTAATAATGCAGACTTTAACTCAACAGCTGCTTCCTCTGTAATAATGCAGACTTTAACTCAACAGCTGCTTCCTCTGTAATAATGCAGACTTTAACTCAACAACAGCTGCTTCCTCTGTAATAATGCAGACTTTAACAGAACAACAGCTGCTTCCTCTGTAATAATGCAGACTTTAACTCAACAACAGCTGCTTCCTCTGTAATAATGCAGACTTTAACTCAACAGCTGCTTCCTCTGTAATAATGCAGACTTTAACTCAACAGCTGCTTCCTCTGTAATAATGCAGACTTTAACTCAACAACAGCTGCTTCCTCTGTAATAATGCAGACTTTAACAGAACAACAGCTGCTTCCTCTGTAATAATGCAGACTTTAACTCAACAGCTGCTTCCTCTGTAATAATGCAGACTTTAACAGAACAACAGCTGCTTCCTCTGTAATAATGCAGACTTTAACAGAACAGCTGCTTCCTCTGTAATAATGCAGACTTTAACAGAACAACAGCTGCTTCCTCTGTAATAATGCAGACTTTAACAGAACAGCTGCTTCCTCTGTAATAATGCAGACTTTAACAGAACAACAGCTGCTTCCTCTGTAATAATGCAGACTTTAACAGAACAGCTGCTTCCTCTGTAATAATGCAGACTTTAACAGAACAGCTGCTTCCTCTGTAATAATGCAGACTTTAACAGAACAACAGCTGCTTCCTCTGTAATAATGCAGACTTTAACTCAACAACAGCTGCTTCCTCTGTAATAATGCAGACTTTAACTCAACAGCTGCTTCCTCTGTAATAATGCAGACTTTAACAGAACAACAGCTGCTTCCTCTGTAATAATGCAGACTTTAACAGAACAACAGCTGCTTCCTCTGTAATAATGCAGACTTTAACAGAACAGCTGCTTCCTCTGTAATAATGCAGACTTTAACAGAACAGCTGCTTCCTCTGTAATAATGCAGACTTTAACAGAACAACAGCTGCTTCCTCTGTAATAATGCAGACTTTAACTCAACAACAGCTGCTTCCTCTGTAATAATGCAGACTTTAACTCAACAGCTGCTTCCTCTGTAATAATGCAGACTTTAACAGAACAACAGCTGCTTCCTCTGTAATAATGCAGACTTTAACTCAACAGCTGCTTCCTCTGTAATAATGCAGACTTTAACTCAACAGCTGCTTCCTCTGTAATAATGCAGACTTTAACAGAACAACAGCTGCTTCCTCTGTAATAATGCAGACTTTAACTCAACAGCTGCTTCCTGTGTAATAATGCAGACTTTAACTCAACAGCTGCTTCCTCTGTAATAATGCAGACTTTAACTCAACAACAGCTGCTTCCTCTGTAATAATGCAGACTTTAACAGAACAACAGCTGCTTCCTCTGTAATAATGCAGACTTTAACTCAACAACAGCTGCTTCCTCTGTAATAATGCAGACTTTAACTCAACAGCTGCTTCCTCTGTAATAATGCAGACTTTAACTCAACAGCTGCTTCCTCTGTAATAATGCAGACTTTAACTCAACAACAGCTGCTTCCTCTGTAATAATGCAGACTTTAACAGAACAACAGCTGCTTCCTCTGTAATAATGCAGACTTTAACTCAACAGCTGCTTCCTCTGTAATAATGCAGACTTTAACTCAACAGCTGCTTCCTCTGTAATAATGCAGACTTTAACTCAACAACAGCTGCTTCCTCTGTAATAATGCAGACTTTAACAGAACAACAGCTGCTTCCTCTGTAATAATGCAGACTTTAACAGAACAACAGCTGCTTCCTCTGTAATAATGCAGACTTTAACAGAACAACAGCTGCTTCCTCTGTAATAATGCAGACTTTAACAGAACAACAGCTGCTTCCTCTGTAATAATGCAGACTTTAACTCAACAGCTGCTTCCTCTGTAATAATGCAGACTTTAACAGAACAACAGCTGCTTCCTCTGTAATAATGCAGACTTTAACTCAACAACAGCTGCTTCCTCTGTAATAATGCAGACTTTAACAGAACAACAGCTGCTTCCTCTGTAATAATGCAGACTTTAACTCAACAGCTGCTTCCTCTGTAATAATGCAGACTTTAACTCAACAGCTGCTTCCTCTGTAATAATGCAGACTTTAACAGAACAACAGCTGCTTCCTCTGTAATAATGCAGACTTTAACTCAACAGCTGCTTCCTCTGTAATAATGCAGACTTTAACTCAACAGCTGCTTCCTCTGTAATAATGCAGACTTTAACTCAACAGCTGCTTCCTCTGTAATAATGCAGACTTTAACTCAACAGCTGCTTCCTCTGTAATAATGCAGACTTTAACTCAACAGCTGCTTCCTCTGTAATAATGCAGACTTTAACTCAACAGCTGCTTCCTCTGTAATAATGCAGACTTTAACTCAACAACAGCTGCTTCCTCTGTAATAATGCAGACTTTAACAGAACAACAGCTGCTTCCTCTGTAATAATGCAGACTTTAACAGAACAACAGCTGCTTCCTCTGTAATAATGCAGACTTTAACTCAACAGCTGCTTCCTCTGTAATAATGCAGACTTTAACTCAACAACAGCTGCTTCCTCTGTAATAATGCAGACTTTAACAGAACAACAGCTGCTTCCTCTGTAATAATGCAGACTTTAACAGAACAACAGCTGCTTCCTCTGTAATAATGCAGACTTTAACAGAACAACAGCTGCTTCCTCTGTAATAATGCAGACTTTAACTCAACAACAGCTGCTTCCTCTGTAATAATGCAGACTTTAACAGAACAACAGCTGCTTCCTCTGTAATAATGCAGACTTTAACAGAACAACAGCTGCTTCCTCTGTAATAATGCAGACTTTAACTCAACAACAGCTGCTTCCTCTGTAATAATGCAGACTTTAACAGAACAACAGCTGCTTCCTCTGTAATAATGCAGACTTTAACAGAACAACAGCTGCTTCCTCTGTAATAATGCAGACTTTAACAGAACAACAGCTGCTTCCTCTGTAATAATGCAGACTTTAACAGAACAACAGCTGCTTCCTCTGTAATAATGCAGACTTTAACTCAACAACAGCTGCTTCCTCTGTAATAATGCAGACTTTAACTCAACAACAGCTGCTTCCTCTGTAATAATGCAGACTTTAACAGAACAACAGCTGCTTCCTCTGTAATAATGCAGACTTTAACAGAACAACAGCTGCTTCCTCTGTAATAATGCAGACTTTAACAGAACAACAGCTGCTTCCTCTGTAATAATGCAGACTTTAACTCAACAACAGCTGCTTCCTCTGTAATAATGCAGACTTTAACAGAACAACAGCTGCTTCCTCTGTAATAATGCAGACTTTAACAGAACAACAGCTGCTTCCTCTGTAATAATGCAGACTTTAACTCAACAACAGCTGCTTCCTCTGTAATAATGCAGACTTTAACAGAACAACAGCTGCTTCCTCTGTAATAATGCAGACTTTAACAGAACAACAGCTGCTTCCTCTGTAATAATGCAGACTTTAACTCAACAGCTGCTTCCTCTGTAATAATGCAGACTTTTAACTCAACAACAGCTGCTTCCTCGTGTAATAATGCAGACTTTAACAGAACAACAGCTGCTTCCTGTGTAATAATGCAGACTTTACTCAACAACAGCTGCTTCCTTTAATAATGCAGACTTAACAGCACAACGCTGCTTCCTCTGTAATAATGCAGACTTTAACAGAACAACAGCTGCTTCCTTTGTAATAATGCAGACTTTAACAGAACAAACAGCTGCTTCCTCTGTAATAATGCAGACTTTAACTCAACAACAGCTGCTTCCTGTGTAATAATGCAGACTTTAACTCAACAACAGCTGCTTCCTCTGTAATAATGCAGACTTTAACAGAACAACAGCTGCTTCATATGTATAATGCAGACTTTAACAGAACAACAGCTGCTTCCTCTGTAATAATGCAGACTTTAACAGAACAACAGCTGCTTCCTGTGTAATAATGCAGACTTTAACTCAACAACAGCTGCTTCCTCTGTAATAATGCAGACTTTAACAGAACAACAGCTGCTTCCTCTGTAATAATGCAGACTTTAACAGAACAACAGCTGCTTCCTCTGTAATAATGCAGACTTTAACTCAACAACAGCTGCTTCCTCTGTAATAATGCAGACTTTAACAGAACAACAGCTGCTTCCTGTGTAATAATGCAGACTTTAACAGAACAACAGCTGCTTCCTGTATAATAATGCAGACTTTAACTCAACAGCTGCTTCCTCTGTAATAATGCAGACTTTAACATACAACAGCTGCTTCCTGTGTAATAATGCAGACTTTAACAGAACAACAGCTGCTTCCTGTGTAATAATGCAGACTTTAACTCAACAGCTGCTTCCTCTGTAATAATGCAGACTTTAACTCAAACCAGCTGCTTCCTCTGTAATAATGCAGACTTTAACATAACAACAGCTGCTTCCTGTGTAATAATGCAGACTTTAACAGAACAACAGCTGCTTCCTCCGTTAATAATGCAGACTTTAACTCAACAACAGCTGCTTCTCTGTAATAATGCAGACTTTAACAGAACAACAGCTCTTCCTCTGTAATAATGCAGACTTTAACAGAACAACTGCTGCTTCCTGTGTAATAATGCAGACTTTAACAGAACAACAGCTGCTTCCTGTGGTACTAATGCAGACTTTAACTCAACAACAGCTGCTTCCTCTGTAATAATGCAGACTTAACAGAACAACAGCTGCTTCCTATGTAATAATGCAGACTTTAACAGAACACAGCTGCTTCCTCTGTAATAATGCAGACTTTAACTCAACAACAGCTGCTCCTCTGTAATAATGCAGACTTTAACTCAACAACAGCTGCTTCCTCTGTAATAATACAGACTTTAACAGAACAACAGCTGCTTCCTCTGTAATAATGCAGGACTTTAACAGAACAACAGCTGCTTCCTGTGTAATAATGCAGACTTTAACTCAACAACAGCTGCTTCCTGTGTAATAATGCAGACTTTAACAGAACAACAGCTGCTTCCTCTGTAAGTAATGCAGACTTTAACAGAACAACAGCTGCTTCCTCCGTAATAATGCAGACTTTAACTCACAACAGCTGCTTCCTCCGTAATAATGCAGACTTTAACTCAACAACAGCTGCTTCCTCTGTAATAATGCAGACTTTAACAGAACAACAGCTGCTTCCTCTGTAATAATACAGACTAACAGAACAACAGCTGCTTCCTGTGTAATAATGCAGACTTTAACTCAACAACAGCTGCTTCCTCTGTAATAATACAGACTTTAACTCAACAGCTGCTTCCTCTGTAATAATACAGACTTTAACTCCAACAGCTGCTTCCTCTGTAATAATACAGACTTTAACAGAAACAACAGCTGCTTCCTGTGTAATAATGCAGACTTTAACTCAACAACAGCTGCTTCCTCTGTAATAATACAGACTTTAACTCAACAGCTGCTTCCTCCGTAATAATGCAGACTTTAACTCAACAGCTGCTTCCTGTGTAATAATGCAGACTTTAACTCAACAACAGCTGCTTCCTGTGTAATAATGCAGACTTTAACTCAACAGCTGCTTCCTGTGTAATAATGCAGACTTTAACTCAACAGCTGCTTCCTCTGTAATAATGCAGACTTTAACAGAACAACAGCTGCTTCCTCTGTAATAATGCAGACTTTAACAGAACAACAGCTGCTTCCTCTGTAATAATGCAGACTTTAACTCAACAACAGCTGCTTCCTGTGTAATAATGCAGACTTTAACTCAACAGCTGCTTCCTGTGTAATAATGCAGACTTTAACTCAACAGCTGCTTCCTCCGTAATAATGCAGACTTTAACTCAACAGCTGCTTACTGTGTAATAATGCAGACTTTAACAGAACAACA
This sequence comes from Ophthalmolycus amberensis, assembly GCA_024529925.1. Classification (NCBI taxonomy): domain Eukaryota; kingdom Metazoa; phylum Chordata; class Actinopteri; order Perciformes; family Zoarcidae; genus Ophthalmolycus; species Ophthalmolycus amberensis. Next base: position 701,621 of record JAFEUB010001381.1, on the reverse strand, counting down.
GCTGCTTCCTCTGTAATAATGCAGACTTTAACTCAACAGCTGCTTACTGTGTAATAATGCAGACTTTAACAGAACAACAGCTGCTTCCTCTGTAAATAATACAGACTTTAACTCAACAGCTGCTTCCTCTGTAATAATACAGACTTTAACTCAACAGCTGCTTCCTGTGTAATAATGCAGACTTTAACTCAACAACAGCTGCTTCCTCTGTAATAATGCAGACTTTAACTCAACAGCTGCTTCCTCTGTAATAATGCAGACTTTAACAGAACAACAGCTGCTTCCTCTGTAATAATGCAGACTTTAACAGAACAACAGCTGCTTCCTCTGTAATAATGCAGACTTTAACTCAACAACAGCTGCTTCCTCCGTAATAATGCAGACTTTAACAGAAACAGCTGCTTCCTGTGTAATAATGCAGACTTTAACAGAACAACAGCTGCTTCCTGTGTAATAATGCGGACTTTAACAGAACAACAGCTGCTTCCTCCGTAATAATGCAGACTTTAACAGAACAACAGCTGCTTCCTCTGTAATAATGCAGACTTTAACTCAACAACAGCTGCTTCCTCCGTAATAATGCAGACTTTAACTCAACACAGCTGCTTCCTCTGTAATAATGCAGACTTTAACAGAACAACAGCTGCTTCCTCTGTAATAATGCAGACTTTAACATACAACAGCTGCTTCCTGTGTAATAATGCAGACTTTAACAGAACAACAGCTGCTTCCTCTGTAATAATGCAGACTTTAACAGAACAACAGCTGCTTCCTCTGTAATAATGCAGACTTTAACAGAACAACAGCTGCTTCCTCTGTAATAATGCAGACTTTAACAGAACAGCTGCTTCCTCTGTAATAATGCAGACTTTAACAGAACAACAGCTGCTTCCTGTGTAATAATGCAGACTTTAACAGAACAGCTGCTTCCTCTGTAATAATGCAGACTAACAGAACAACAGCTGCTTCCTCTGTAATAATGCAGACTTTAACAGAACAGCTGCTTCCTGTGTAAAAATGCAGACTTTAACTCAACAGCTGCTTCCTGTGTAATAATGCAGACTTTAACAGAACAGCTGCTTCCTCTGTAATAATGCAGACTTTAACAGAACAACAGCTGCTTCCTGTGTAATAATGCAGACTTTAACTCAACAACAGCTGCTTCCTCTGTAATAATGCAGACTTTAACAGAACAGCTGCTTCCTCTGTAATAATGCAGACTTTAACTCAACAACAGCTGCTTCCTCTGTAATAATGCAGACTTTAACAGAACAGCTGCTTCCTCTGTAATAATGCAGACTTTAACTCAACAACAGCTGCTTCCTCTGTAATAATGCAGACTTTAACAGAACAACAGCTGCTTCCTCTGTAATAATGCAGACTTTAACTCAACAGCTGCTTCCTCTGTAATAATGCAGACTTTAACTCAACAACAGCTGCTTCCTCTGTAATAATGCAGACTTTAACAGAACAGCTGCTTCCTGTGTAATAATGCAGACTAACAGAACAGCTGCTTCCTCTGTAATAATGCAGACTTAACAGAACAACAGCTGCTTCCTGTGTAATAATGCAGACTTTAACAGAACAGCTGCTTCCTGTGTAATAATGCAGACTTTAACAGAACAGCTGCTTCCTCTGTAATAATGCAGACTTTAACAGAACAACAGCTGCTTCCTCTGTAATAATGCAGACTTTAACAGAACAGCTGCTTCCTGTGTAATAATGCAGACTTTAACAGAACAGCTGCTTCCTCTGTAATAATGCAGACTTTAACAGAACAACAGCTGCTTCCTGTGTAATAATGCAGACTTTAACTCAACAACAGCTGCTTCCTCTGTAATAATGCAGACTTTAACAGAACAGCTGCTTCCTCTGTAATAATGCAGACTTTAACTCAACAACAGCTGCTTCCTCTGTAATAATGCAGACTTTAACAGAACAGCTGCTTCCTCTGTAATAATGCAGACTTTAACTCAACAGCTGCTTCCTCTGTAATAATGCAGACTTTAACTCAACAACAGCTGCTTCCTCTGTAATAATGCAGACTTTAACAGAACAGCTGCTTCCTGTGTAATAATGCAGACTTTAACAGAACAGCTGCTTCCTCTGTAATAATGCAGACTTAACAGAACAACAGCTGCTTCCTCTGTAATAATGCAGACTTTAACTCAACAACAGCTGCTTCCTCTGTAATAATGCAGACTTTAACAGAACAACAGCTGCTTCCTCTGTAATAATGCAGACTTTAACAGAACAGCTGCTTCCTGTGTAATAATGCAGACTTTAACAGAACAACAGCTGCTTCCTCTGTAATAATGCAGACTTTAACAGAACAGCTGCTTCCTGTGTAAAAATGCAGACTTTAACAGAACAGCTGCTTCCTCTGTAATAATGCAGACTTTAACAGAACAACAGCTGCTTCCTCTGTAATAATGCAGACTTTAACAGAACAGCTGCTTCCTGTGTAAAAATGCAGACTTTAACAGAACAGCTGCTTCCTCTGTAATAATGCAGACTTCAACTCAACAACAGCTGCTTCCTCTGTAATAATGCAGACTTTAACAGAACAGCTGCTTCCTGTGTAATAATGCAGACTTTAACAGAACAACAGCTGCTTCCTGTGTAATAATGCAGACTTTAACTCAACAACAGCTGCTTCCTCTGTAATAATGCAGACTTTAACTCAACAACAGCTGCTTCCTGTGTAATAATGCAGACTTTAACAGAACAGCTGCTTCCTCTGTAATAATGCAGACTTTAACTCAACAACAGCTGCTTCCTCTGTAATAATGCAGACTTTAACAGAACAGCTGCTTCCTCTGTAATAATGCAGACTTCAACTCAACAACAGCTGCTTCCTGTGTAATAATGCAGACTTTAACAGAACAGCTGCTTCCTCTGTAATAATGCAGACTTCAACTCAACAGCTGCTTCCTCTGTAATAATGCAGACTTTAACTCAACAGCTGCTTCCTCTGTAATAATGCAGACTTTAACTCAACAGCTGCTTCCTCTGTAATAATGCAGACTTTAACAGAACAACAGCTGCTTCCTCTGTAATAATGCAGACTTTAACAGAACAGCTGCTTCCTCTGTAATAATGCAGACTTTAACAGAACAACAGCTGCTTCCTGTGTAATAATGCAGACTTTAACAGAACAGCTGCTTCCTGTGTAATAATGCAGACTTAACAGAACAACAGCTGCTTCCTCTGTAATAATGCAGACTTTAACAGAACAGCTGCTTCCTGTGTAAAAATGCAGACTTTAACTCAACAGCTGCTTCCTGTGTAATAATGCAGACTTTAACAGAACAACAGCTGCTTCCTCTGTAATAATGCAGACTTTAACAGAACAGCTGCTTCCTGTGTAAATAATGCAGACTTTAACTACAACAGCTGCTTCCTGTGTAATAATGCAGACTTTAACAGAACAACAGCTGCTTCCTCTGTAATAATGCAGACTTTAACAGAACAGCTGCTTCCTGTGTAATAATGCAGACTTTAACTACAACAGCTGCTTCCTGTGTAATAATGCAGACTTTAACAGAACAGCTGCTTCCTGTGTAATAATGCAGACTTTAACAGAACAGCTGCTTCCTGTGTAAAAATGCAGACTTTAACTCAACAGCTGCTTCCTGTGTAATAATGCAGACTTTAACAGAACAGCTGCTTCCTCTGTAATAATGCAGACTTTAACAGAACAACAGCTGCTTCCTGTGTAATAATGCAGACTTTAACTCAACAACAGCTGCTTCCTCTGTAATAATGCAGACTTTAACAGAAACAGCTGCTTCCTCTGTAATAATGCAGACTTTAACTCAACAACAGCTGCTTCCTCTGTAATAATGCAGACTTTAACAGAAACAGCTGCTTCCTCTGTAATAATGCAGACTTTAACTCAACAACAGCTGCTTCCTCTGTAATAATGCAGACTTTAACAGAACAACAGCTGCTTCCTCTGTAATAATGCAGACTTTAACTCAACAGCTGCTTCCTCTGTAATAATGCAGACTTTAACTCAACAACAGCTGCTTCCTCTGTAATAATGCAGACTTTAACAGCAACAGCTGCTTCCTGTGTAATAATGCAGACTTTAACAGAACAACAGCTGCTTCCTCTGTAATAATGCAGACTTAACAGAACAACAGCTGCTTCCTCTGTAATAATGCAGACTTTAACAGAACAGCTGCTTCCTCTGTAATAATGCAGACTTAACAGAACAACAGCTGCTTCCTCTGTAATAATGCAGACTTTAACAGAACAACAGCTGCTTCCTCTGTAATAATGCAGACTTTAACAGAACAGCTGCTTCCTCTGTAATAATGCAGACTTTAACAGAACAACAGCTGCTTCCTCTGTAATAATGCAGACTTTAACAGAACAACAGCTGCTTCCTCGTGTAATAATGCAGACTTTAACTCAACAACAGCTGCTTCCTCTGTAATAATGCAGACTTTAACAGAACAACAGCTGCTTCCTCTGTAATAATGCAGACTTTAACTCAACAACAGCTGCTTCCTCTGTAATAATGCAGACTTTAACAGAACAGCTGCTTCCTCTGTAATAATGCAGACTTTAACTCAACAGCTGCTTCCTCTGTAATAATGCAGACTTTAACAGAACAACAGCTGCTTCCTCTGTAATAATGCAGACTTTAACATCAACAGCTGCTTCCTCTGTAATAATGCAGACTTTAACAGAACAACAGCTGCTTCCTCTGTAATAATGCAGACTTTAACAGAACAACAGCTGCTTCCTCTGTAATAATGCAGACTTTAACAGAAACAGCTGCTTCCTCTGTAATAATGCAGACTTTAACAGACAACAGCTGCTTCCTCTGTAATAATGCAGACTTTAACTCAACAACAGCTGCTTCCTGTGTAATAATGCAGACTTTAACAGAACAACAGCTGCTTCCTCTGTAATAATGCAGACTTTAACAGCAACAGCTGCTTCCTCTGTAATAATGCAGACTTTAACTCAACAACAGCTGCTTCCTGTGTAATAATGCAGACTTTAACAGAACAACAGCTGCTTCCTCTGTAATAATGCAGACTTTAACTCAACAGCTGCTTCCTGTGTAATAATGCAGACTTTAACAGAACAACAGCTGCTTCCTCTGTAATAATGCAGACTTTAACATCAACAGCTGCTTCCTGTGTAATAATGCAGACTTTAACAGAACAACAGCTGCTTCCTCTGTAATAATGCAGACTTTAACTCAACAGCTGCTTCCTGTGTAATAATGCAGACTTTAACAGACAACAGCTGCTTCCTCTGTAATAATGCAGACTTTAACAGAACAACAGCTGCTTCCTCTGTAATAATGCAGACTTTAACAGAACAACAGCTGCTTCCTGTGTAATAATGCAGACTTTAACAGAACAACAGCTGCTTCCTGTGTAATAATGCAGGACTTTAACAGAACAACAGCTGCTTCCTGTGTAATAATGCAGACTTTAACAGAACAACAGCTGCTTCCTCTGTAATAATGCAGACTTTAACAGAACAACAGCTGCTTCCTCTGTAATAATGCAGACTTTAACAGAACAACAGCTGCTTCCTGTGTAATAATGCAGACTTTAACAGAACAACAGCTGCTTCCTCTGTAATAATGCAGACTTTAACAGAACAACAGCTGCTTCCTCTGTAATAATGCAGACTTTAACTCAACAACAGCTGCTTCCTCTGTAATAATGCAGACTTTAACTCAGAACAGCTGCTTCCTCTGTAATAATGCAGACTTTAACTCAACAACAGCTGCTTCCTCTGTAATAATGCAGACTTTAACTCAACAACAGCTGCTTCCTCTGTAATAATGCAGACTTTAACAGACAACAGCTGCTTCCTCTGTAATAATGCAGACTTTAACAGAACAACAGCTGCTTCCTGTGTAATAATGCAGACTTTAACAGAACAACAGCTGCTTCCTCTGTAATAATGCAGACTTAACAGAACAACAGCTGCTTCCTCTGTAATAATGCAGACTTTAACAGAACAACAGCTGCTTCCTCTGTAATAATGCAGACTTAACAGAAACAGCTGCTTCCTCTGTAATAATGCAGACTTTAACAGAACAACAGCTGCTTCCTCTGTAATAATGCAGACTTTAACTCAACAGCTGCTTCCTCTGTAATAATGCAGACTTTAACAGAACAACAGCTGCTTCCTCTGTAATAATGCAGACTTTAACAGACAACAGCTGCTTCCTGTGTAATAATGCAGACTTTAACAGACAACAGCTGCTTCCTCTGTAATAATGCAGACTTTAACAGAACAACAGCTGCTTCCTCTGTAATAATGCAGACTTTAACAGAACAACAGCTGCTTCCTGTGTAATAATGCAGACTTTAACTCAACAGCTGCTTCCTCTGTAATAATGCAGACTTTAACTCAGACAACAGCTGCTTCCTGTGTAATAATGCAGACTTTAACAGAACACAGCTGCTTCCTCTGTAATAATGCAGACTTTAACTCAACAGCTGCTTCCTCTGTAATAATGCAGACTTTAACAGAACAACAGCTGCTTCCTCGTGTAATAATGCAGACTTTAACAGAACAACAGCTGCTTCCTCTGTAATAATGCAGACTTTAACTCAACAGCTGCTTCCTCTGTAATAATGCAGACTTTAACTCAACAACAGCTGCTTCCTGTGTAATAATGCAGACTTTAACAGAACAACAGCTGCTTCCTCCGTAATAATGCAGACTTTAACAGAACAACAGCTGCTTCCTCCGTAATAATGCAGACTTTAACTCAACAGCTGCTTCCTCTGTAATAATGCAGACTTTAACTCAACAACAGCTGCTTCCTGTGTAATAATGCAGACTTTAACAGAACAACAGCTGCTTCCTCTGTAATAATACAGACTTTAACTCAACAGCTGCTTCCTGTGTAATAATGCAGACTTTAACAGAACAACAGCTGCTTCCTCTGTAATAATACAGACTTTAACTCAACAGCTGCTTCCTGTGTAATAATGCAGACTTTAACTCAACAACAGCTGCTTCCTCTGTAATAATACAGACTTTAACAGAACAACAGCTGCTTCCTCTGTAATAATGCAGACTTTAACAGAACAACAGCTGCTTCCTGTGTAATAATGCAGACTTTAACAGAACAACAGCTGCTTCCTCTGTAATAATGCAGACTTTAACAGAACAACAGCTGCTTCCTCTGTAATAATGCAGACTTTAACAGAACAACAGCTGCTTCCTGTGTAATAATGCAGACTTTAACAGAACAACAGCTGCTTCCTCTGTAATAATGCAGACTTTAACAGAACAACAGCTGCTTCCTGTGTAATAATGCAGGACTTTAACAGAACAACAGCTGCTTCCTGTGTAATAATGCAGACTTTAACAGAACAACAGCTGCTTCCTCTGTAATAATGCAGACTTTAACAGAACAGCTGCTTCCTGTGTAATAATGCAGACTTTAACAGAACAACAGCTGCTTCCTGTGTAATAATGCAGACTTTAACAGAACAACAGCTGCTTCCTCCGTAATAATGCAGACTTTAACAGAACAGCTGCTTCCTGTGTAATAATGCAGACTTTAACAGAACAGCTGCTTCCTGTGTAATAATGCAGACTTTAACAGAACAACAGCTGCTTCCTGTGTAATAATGCAGGACTTTAACAGAACAACAGCTGCTTCCTCTGTAATAATGCAGACTTTAACAGAACTACAGCTGCTTCCTCTGTAATAATGCAGACTTTAACAGAACAGCTGCTTCCTGTGTAATAATGCAGACTTTAACAGAACAACAGCTGCTTCCTGTGTAATAATGCGGACTTTAACAGAACAACAGCTGCTTCCTCTGTAATAATGCAGACTTTAACAGAACACAGCTGCTTCCTCTGTAATAATGCACACTTTAACTCAACAACAGCTGCTTCCTCTGTAATAATGCACACTTTAACTCAACAACAGCTGCTTCCTCTGTAATAATGCAGACTTTAACAGAACAGCTGCTTCCTCTGTAATAATGCAGACTTTAACAGAACAACAGCTGCTTCCTCTGTAAAACTGCAGACTTAACAGAACAACAGCTGCTTCCTCTGTAATAATGCAGACTTTAACAGAACAACAGCTGCTTCCTCTGTAATAATGCAGACTAACAGAACAACAGCTGCTTCCTCTGTAATAATGCAGACTTTAACAGAACAACAGCTGCTTCCTCTGTAATAATGCAGACTTTAACTCAACAGCTGCTTCCTCTGTAATAATGCAGACTTTAACAGAACAACAGCTGCTTCCTCTGTAATAATGCAGACTTAACAGAACAACAGCTGCTTCCTCTGTAATAATGCAGACTTTAACAGAACAACAGCTGCTTCCTCTGTAATAATGCAGACTAACAGAACAACAGCTGCTTCCTCTGTAATAATGCAGACTTTAACAGAACAACAGCTGCTTCCTCTGTAATAATGCAGACTTTAACTCAACAGCTGCTTCCTCTGTAATAATGCAGACTTTAACAGAACAACAGCTGCTTCCTGTGTAATAATGCAGACTTTAACTCAACAACAGCTGCTTCCTCTGTAATAATGCAGACTTTAACAGAACAACAGCTGCTTCCTCTGTAATAATGCAGACTTTAACAGAACAACAGCTGCTTCCTCTGTAATAATGCAGACTTTAACAGACAACAGCTGCTTCCTGTGTAATAATGCAGACTTTAACAGAACAACAGCTGCTTCCTCTGTAATAATGCAGACTTTAACTCAACAGCTGCTTCCTCTGTAATAATGCAGACTTTAACTCAACAACAGCTGCTTCCTCTGTAATAATGCAGACTTTAACATAACAACAGCTGCTTCCTCTGTAATAATGCAGACTTTAACATACAACAGCTGCTTCCTCTGTAATAATGCAGACTTAACAGAACAACAGCTGCTTCCTCTGTAATAATGCAGACTTAACAGAACACAGCTGCTTCCTCTGTAATAATGCAGACTTTAACAGAACAACAGCTGCTTCCTGTGTAATAATGCAGACTTTAACTCAACAACAGCTGCTTCCTCTGTAATAATGCAGACTTTAACAGCAACAACAGCTGCTTCCTATGTAATAATGCAGACTTTAACAGAACACAGCTGCTTCCTCTGTAATAATGCAGACTTTAACTCAACAACAGCTGCTTCCTGTGTAATAATGCAGACTTTAACAGAACAACAGCTGCTTCCTCTGTAATAATGCAGACTTTAACTCAACAACAGCTGCTTCCTCTGTAATAATGCAGACTTTAACTCAACAACAGCTGCTTCCTGTGTAATAATGCAGACTTTAACAGAACAACAGCTGCTTCCTCTGTAATAATGCAGACTTTAACTCAACAACAGCTGCTTCCTGTGTAATAATGCAGACTTTAACAGAACAACAGCTGCTTCCTCTGTAATAATGCAGACTTTAACAGAACAACAGCTGCTTCCTCTGTAATAATGCAGACTTTAACTCAACAACAGCTGCTTCCTGTGTAATAATGCAGACTTTAACAGAACAACAGCTGCTTCCTCTGTAATAATGCAGACTTTAACTCAACAACAGCTGCTTCCTGTGTAATAATGCAGACTTTAACAGAACAACAGCTGCTTCCTCTGTAATAATGCAGACTTTAACTCACAACAGCTGCTTCCTCTGTAATAATGCAGACTTTAACAGAACAACAGCTGCTTCCTGTGTAATAATGCAGACTTTAACTCAACAACAGCTGCTTCCTCTGTAATAATGCAGACTTTAACGCAACAACAGCTGCTTCCTCTGTAATAATGCAGACTTTAACAGAACAACAGCTGCTTCCTCTGTAATAATGCAGACTTTAACTCAACAACAGCTGCTTCCTCTGTAATAATGCAGACTTTAACAGAACAACAGCTGCTTCCTGTGTAATAATGCAGACTTTAACAGAACAACAGCTGCTTCCTGTGTAATAATGCAGACTTTAACTCAACAACAGCTGCTTCCTCTGTAATAATGCAGACTTTAACGCAACAACAGCTGCTTCCTCTGTAATAATGCAGACTTTAACAGAACAACAGCTGCTTCCTCTGTAATAATGCAGACTTTAACAGAACAACAGCTGCTTCCTCTGTAATAATGCAGACTTTAACAGAACAGCTGCTTCCTGTGTAATAATGCAGACTTTAACTCAACAGCTGCTTCCTCTGTAATAATGCAGACTTTAACTCAACAGCTGCTTCCTCTGTAATAATGCAGACTTTAACAGAACAACAGCTGCTTCCTCTGTAATAATGCAGACTTCAACTACAACAGCTGCTTCCTCTGTAATAATGCAGACTTTAACAGAACAACAGCTGCTTCCTCTGTAATAATGCAGACTTCAACTCAACAGCTGCTTCCTCTGTAATAATGCAGACTTTAACAGAACAACAGCTGCTTCCTCTGTAATAATGCAGACTTTAACAGAACAACAGCTGCTTCCTCTGTAATAATGCAGACTTCAACTCAACAGCTGCTTCCTCTGTAATAATGCAGACTTTAACAGAACAACAGCTGCTTCCTCTGTAATAATGCAGACTTCAACTCAACAGCTGCTTCCTCTGTAATAATGCAGACTTTAACAGAACAACAGCTGCTTCCTCTGTAATAATGCAGACTTCAACTCAACAGCTGCTTCCTCTGTAATAATGCAGACTTTAACAGAACAACAGCTGCTTCCTCTGTAATAATGCAGACTTTAACTCAACAGCTGCTTCCTCTGTAATAATGCAGACTTTAACAGAACAGCTGCTTCCTCTGTAATAATGCAGACTTTAACTCAACAGCTGCTTCCTCTGTAATAATGCAGACTTTAACAGAACAACAGCTGCTTCCTCTGTAATAATGCAGACTTTAACTACAACAGCTGCTTCCTCTGTAATAATGCAGACTTTAACAGAACAACAGCTGCTTCCTCTGTAATAATGCAGACTTTAACAGAACAACAGCTGCTTCCTCTGTAATAATGCAGACTTTAACAGAAACAGCTGCTTCCTCTGTAATAATGCAGACTTTAACATACAACAGCTGCTTCCTCTGTAATAATGCAGACTTTAACATACAACAGCTGCTTCCTCTGTAATAATGCAGACTTTAACAGAACAACAGCTGCTTCCTCTGTAATAATGCAGACTTTAACTCAACAGCTGCTTCCTCTGTAATAATGCAGACTTCAACTCAACAGCTGCTTCCTCTGTACTAATGCAGACTTTAACTCAACAGCTGCTTCCTCTGTAATAATGCAGACTTTAACTCAACAGCTGCTTCCTGTGTAATAATGCAGACTTTAACAGAACAACAGCTGCTTCCTCTGTAATAATGCAGACTTTAACAGAACAGCTGCTTCCTCTGTAATAATGCAGACTTAACAGAACAACAGCTGCTTCCTCTGTAATAATGCAGACTTTAACTCAACAGCTGCTTCCTCTGTAATAATGCAGACTTTAACAGAACAACAGCTGCTTCCTCTGTAATAATGCAGACTTCAACTCAACAGCTGCTTCCTCTGTAATAATGCAGACTTTAACAGAACAACAGCTGCTTCCTCTGTAATAATGCAGACTTTAACTCAACAGCTGCTTCCTCTGTAATAATGCAGACTTTAACAGAACAACAGCTGCTTCCTCTGTAATAATGCAGACTTTAACATACAACAGCTGCTTCCTCTGTAATAATGCAGACTTTAACAGAACAACAGCTGCTTCCTCTGTAATAATGCAGACTTTAACAGACAACAGCTGCTTCCTCTGTAATAATGCAGACTTCAACTCAACAGCTGCTTCCTCTGTACTAATGCAGACTTTAACATACAACAGCTGCTTCCTCTGTAATAATGCAGACTTTAACTACAACAGCTGCTTCCTGTGTAATAATGCAGACTTTAACAGAACAACAGCTGCTTCCTCTGTAATAATGCAGACTTTAACAGAAACAGCTGCTTCCTCTGTAATAATGCAGACTAACAGAACAACAGCTGCTTCCTCTGTAATAATGCAGACTTTAACATACAACAGCTGCTTCCTCTGTAATAATGCAGACTTTAACAGAACAACAGCTGCTTCCTCTGTAATAATGCAGACTTCAACATACAACAGCTGCTTCCTCTGTAATAATGCAGACTTTAACAGAACAACAGCTGCTTCCTCTGTAATAATGCAGACTTTAACTCAACAGCTGCTTCCTCTGTAATAATGCAGACTTTAACAGAACAACAGCTGCTTCCTCTGTAATAATGCAGACTTTAACTCAACAGCTACTTCCTCTGTAATAATGCAGACTTCAACTCAACAGCTGCTTCCTCTGTAATAATGCAGACTTTAACTCAACAGCTGCTTCCTCTGTAATAATGCAGACTTTAACAGAACAACAGCTGCTTCCTCTGTAATAATGCAGACTTCAACTCAACAGCTGCTTCCTCTGTAATAATGCAGACTTTAACAGAACAACAGCTGCTTCCTCTGTAATAATGCAGACTTTAACAGAACAACAGCTGCTTCCTCTGTAATAATGCAGACTTTAACTACAACAGCTGCTTCCTCTGTAATAATGCAGACTTTAACTCAACAGCTGCTTCCTCTGTAATAATGCAGACTTTAACAGAACAACAGCTGCTTCCTCTGTAATAATGCAGACTTTAACTCAACAGCTGCTTCCTCTGTAATAATGCAGACTTTAACTCAACAGCTGCTTCCTCTGTAATAATGCAGACTTTAACTCAACAACAGCTGCTTCCTCTGTAATAATGCAGACTTTAACTCAACAGCTGCTTCCTCTGTAATAATGCAGACTTTAACTAAACAGCTGCTTCCTCTGTAACAATGCAGACTTTAACAGAACAACAGCTGCTTCCTCTGTAATAATGCAGACTTTAACTAAACAGCTGCTTCCTCTGTAACAATGCAGACTTTAACTAAACAGCTGCTTCCTCTGTAACAATGCAGACTTTAACAGAACAACAGCTGCTTCCTCTGTAATAATGCAGACTTTAACTCAACAGCTGCTTCCTCTGTAATAATGCAGACTTTAACTAAACAGCTGCTTCCTCTGTAACAATGCAGACTTTAACAGAACAACAGCTGCTTCCTCTGTAATAATGCAGACTTTAACTCAACAGCTGCTTCCTCTGTAATAATGCAGACTTTAACTAAACAGCTGCTTCCTCTGTAACAATGCAGACTTTAACAGAACAACAGCTGCTTCCTCTGTAATAATGCAGACTTTAACAGAACAACAGCTGCTTCCTCTGTAATAATGCAGACTTTAACTCAACAACAGCTGCTTCCTCTGTAATAATGCAGACTTTAACAGAACAACAGCTGCTTCCTCTGTAATAATGCAGACTTTAACTCAACAACAGCTGCTTCCTCTGTAATAATGCAGACTTTAACTCAACAACAGCTGCTTCCTCTGTAATAATGCAGACTTTAACAGAACAACAGCTGCTTCCTCTGTAATAATGCAGACTTTAACAGAACAGCTGCTTCCTCTGTAATAATGCAGACTTTAACAGAACAACAGCTGCTTCCTCTGTAATAATGCAGACTTTAACAGAACAACAGCTGCTTCCTCTGTAATAATGCAGACTAACAGAACAACAGCTGCTTCCTCTGTAATAATGCAGACTTTAACAGAACAACAGCTGCTTCCTCTGTAATAATGCAGACTTTAACAGAACAACAGCTGCTTCCTCTGTAATAATGCAGACTTTAACAGAACAACAGCTGCTTCCTCTGTAATAATGCAGACTTTAACAGAACAACAGCTGCTTCCTGTGTAATAATGCAGACTTTAACTCAACAACAGTTGCTTCCTCTGTAATAATGCAGACTTTAACAGAACAACAGCTGCTTACTGTGTAATAATGCAGACTTTAACAGAACAACAGCTGCTTCCTCTGTAATAATGCAGACTTTAACTCAACAGCTGCTTCCTCTGTAATAATGCAGACTTTAACAGAACAACAGCTGCTTCCTCTGTAATAATGCAGACTTTAACTACAACAGCTGCTTCCTCTGTAATAATGCAGACTTTAACTCAACAACAGCTGCTTCCTCTGTAATAATGCAGACTTTAACTCAACAACAGCTGCTTCCTCTGTAATAATGCAGACTTTAACTCAACAACAGCTGCTTCCTCTGTAATAATGCAGACTTTAACTCAACAGCTGCTTCCTCTGTAATAATGCAGACTTTAACTCAACAGCTGCTTCCTCTGTAATAATGCAGACTTTAACTCAACAACAGCTGCTTCCTCTGTAATAATGCAGACTTTAACTCAACAGCTGCTTCCTCTGTAATAATGCAGACTTTAACTCAACAACAGCTGCTTCCTCTGTAATAATGCAGACTTTAACAGAACAACAGCTGCTTCCTCTGTAATAATGCAGACTTTAACTCAACAGCTGCTTCCTCTGTAATAATGCAGACTTTAACAGAACAGCTGCTTCCTGTGTAATAATGCAGACTTTAACAGAACAACAGCTGCTTCCTCTGTAATAATGCAGACTTTAACAGAACAACAGCTGCTTCCTCTGTAATAATGCAGACTTTAACAGAACAACAGCTGCTTCCTGTGTAATAATGCAGACTTTAACTCAACAACAGCTTGCTTCCTCTGTAATAATGCAGACTTTAACAGAACAACAGCTGCTTCCTGTGTAATAATGCAGACTTTAACAGAACAACAGCTGCTTCCTCTGTAATAATGCAGACTTTAACTCAACAGCTGCTTCCTCTGTAATAATGCAGACTTTAACTCAACAACAGCTGCTTCCTGTGTAATAATGCAGACTTTAACAGAACAACAGCTGCTTCCTCTGTAATAATGCAGACTTTAACTCAACAGCTGCTTCCTGTGTAATAATGCAGACTTTAACTCAACAACAGCTGCTTCCTCTGTAATAATGCAGACTTTAACAGAACAACAGCTGCTTCCTCTGTAATAATGCAGACTTTAACAGAACAACAGCTGCTTCCTCTGTAATAATGCAGACTTTAACTCAACAACAGCTGCTTCCTCTGTAATAATGCAGACTTTAACAGAACAACAGCTGCTTCCTCCGTAATAATGCAGACTTTAACAGAACAACAGCTGCTTCCTCTGTAATAATGCAGACTTTAACAGAACAACAGCTGCTTCCTCTGTAATAATGCAGACTTTAACAGAACAACAGCTGCTTCCTCCGTAATAATGCAGACTTTAACAGAACAACAGCTGCTTCCTCTGTAATAATGCAGACTTTAACAGAACAACAGCTGCTTCCTCTGTAATAATGCAGACTTTAACAGAACAACAGCTGCTTCCTCCGTAATAATGCAGACTTTAACAGAACAACAGCTGCTTCCTCTGTAATAATGCAGACTTTAACAGAACAACAGCTGCTTCCTCTGTAATAATGCAGACTTTAACAGAACAACAGCTGCTTCCTCTGTAATAATGCAGACTTTAACAGAACAGCTGCTTCCTGTGTAATAATGCAGACTTTAACAGAACAGCTGCTTCCTCTGTAATAATGCAGACTTTAACAGAACAGCTGCTTCCTGTGTAATAATGCAGACTTTAACAGAACAACAGCTGCTTCCTCTGTAATAATGCAGACTTTAACAGAACAACAGCTGCTTCCTCTGTAATAATGCAGACTTTAACAGAACAACAGCTGCTTCCTCTGTAATAATGCAGACTTTAACTAAACAGCTGCTTCCTCTGTAACAATGCAGACTTTAACAGAACAACAGCTGCTTCCTCTGTAATAATGCAGACTTTAACTCAACAACAGCTGCTTCCTCTGTAATAATGCAGACTTTAACAGAACAACAGCTGCTTCCTCTGTAATAATGCAGACTTTAACAGAACAACAGCTGCTTCCTCTGTAATAATGCAGACTTTAACTAAACAGCTGCTTCCTCTGTAACAATGCAGACTTTAACAGAACAGCAGCTGCTTCCTCTGTAATAATGCAGACTTTAACTAAACAGCTGCTTCCTCTGTAATAATGCAGACTTTAACAGAACAACAGCTGCTTCCTCTGTAATAATGCAGACTTTAACAGAACAACAGCTGCTTCCTCTGTAATAATGCAGACTTTAACTAAACAGCTGCTTCCTCTGTAATAATGCAGACTTTAACAGAACAACAGCTGCTTCCTCTGTAATAATGCAGACTTTAACTCAACAACAGCTGCTTCCTCTGTAATAATGCAGACTTTAACAGAACAACAGCTGCTTCCTCTGTAATAATGCAGACTTTAACTAAACAGCTGCTTCCTCTGTAATAATGCAGACTTTAACAGAACAACAGCTGCTTCCTCTGTAATAATGCAGACTTTAACTCAACAACAGCTGCTTCCTCTGTAATAATGCAGACTTTAACAGAACAACAGCTGCTTCCTCTGTAATAATGCAGACTTTAACTCAACAACAGCTGCTTCCTCTGTAATAATGCAGACTTTAACAGAACAACAGCTGCTTCCTCTGTAATAATGCAGACTTTAACAGAACAACAGCTGCTTCCTCTGTAATAATGCAGACTTTAACTAAACAGCTGCTTCCTCTGTAACAATGCAGACTTTAACAGAACAACAGCTGCTTCCTCTGTAATAATGCAGACTTTAACATACAACAGCTGCTTCCTGTGTAATAATGCAGACTTAACAGAACAACAGCTGCTTCCTCTGTAATAATGCAGACTTTAACAGAACAACAGCTGCTTCCTCTGTAATAATGCAGACTTAACAGAACAACAGCTGCTTCCTCTGTAATAATGCAGACTTTAACATACAACAGCTGCTTCCTGTGTAATAATGCAGACTTTAACTCAACAACAGCTGCTTCCTCTGTAATAATGCAGACTTAACAGAACAACAGCTGCTTCCTCTGTAATAATGCAGACTTTAACAGAACAACAGCTGCTTCCTCTGTAATAATGCAGACTTTAACAGAACAACAGCTGCTTCCTCTGTAATAATGCAGACTTTAACAGAAACAGCTGCTTCCTGTGTAATAATGCAGACTTTAACTCAACAACAGCTGCTTCCTCTGTAATAATGCAGACTTTAACAGAACAACAGCTGCTTCCTCTGTAATAATGCAGACTTTAACAGAACAACAGCTGCTTCCTCTGTAATAATGCAGACTTTAACAGAACAACAGCTGCTTCCTCTGTAATAATGCAGACTTTAACATAAAACAGCTGCTTCCTCTGTAACTAATGCAGACTTAACAGAACAACAGCTGCTTCCTCTGTAATAATGCAGACTTTAACATACAACAGCTGCTTCCTGTGTAATAATGCAGACTTAACAGAACAACAGCTGCTTCCTCTGTAATAATGCAGACTTTAACAGAACAACAGCTGCTTCCTCTGTAATAATGCAGACTAACAGAACAACAGCTGCTTCCTGCTGTAATAATGCAGACTTTAACAGAACAACAGCTGCTTCCTCTGTAATAATGCAGACTTTAACATACAACAGCTGCTTCCTCTGTAATAATGCAGACTTAACATACAACAGCTGCTTCCTCTGTAATAATGCAGACTTTAACATACAACAGCTGCTTCCTCTGTAATAATGCAGACTTTAAGCTCAACAGCTGCTTCCTCTGTAATAATGCAGACTTTAACTCAACAACAGCTGGAAAAGACAACAAGGTGAGCATCGCCTGTAATCAGTTGTCCATGTTGAATTAAGCTGGTAGTCGATCGGTAATCAATGTTGTTTGTGAGCTTCCGGGTTAAGGGTCACGTGATAGGCGTGTGACGAATCAGTGAAGGACACGTCATGACTGCTAAGAACCAATCAAGTAGCGAACGCGGGTGTGGGCGTCATCGTTTCCAAACTTATCCGTTTACGACCGTCCACACGAATACGCAACTCCGCCGTTTTCAAACTTGTCCGTCCTTGGGAGCGTTTTCAAACTTCTCCGTTTTCGGTGCTCGAAAACGCCGGCGTAGTGTAGACGCTGAGTGTAAACGTAGCAAAACATGAGTTTATAAATGGAAACGGAGTAGAGTGGACGTGGCCTCAGTGTGTGAATAATAATAATTCTCCTTCTCTTGTTGACCTGTCTGTCTGTCTGTCTGTCTGTCTGTCTGTGTGTTGTAGACCCTGACCACTGGGATTGTAATCTCATCACAATCAATAAAAAGCTGATAATGTAAGAAAAGAAGCAAACAATGACATCATTCCACAGCTCAGAGGTGTGACGTCACGGTGCACTGGAGTACAGAGTACTCACCTACTTCCTTATCTTTTTTTCTGGGATACTATTGATTACATTTGTCGACATATTATTCATTTACTTTCTTCATGACTTCTTTCCACACAGTGACAGTGGGCTTATCAAACCTGCAGTACAACACATTCCGGTCGTCAGCCGGTTTCGGGGGGGGGGGGGGGGGGTCTCTTGTAGTTGGTCACACTGACGAAGGGGTCGTTGGCTGAAAACCTGTTTTCCAACTCATCGGTGTAGCCCCTCTTTGTTACCCTGATCTCCCTCGTCAGTGTGTTTTTGTAGGCCTCCTCCAGTGAGCTCATCCAGGTCTGTAGCCTCAAAAACACTCAAAGCTGGACTGTAGCTCCAGCTTTGCCTCGTTGGTCCACCTCCTCAGTCTTCACCACAGGCTCTGCAGATTGTAGTTTCTGCCTGTAGGTCGGGAGGAGATGAACCAGACTGATCAGAGAGTCCCAAAGCTGCGCGGGGGACTGAGCGATACAAGCAGAAATAAGAAGTGACCTATAAAAATTACTGATATAATATATTATCCAGGTGTATAGGCCCCCTGCTGAGCTGGGGGAAGGGGACCTGGTGGTCTGGAGCTTGTGGATGGAATCACGGGGGGTGGGGTCAGGACTGTCCCGTTGTCTTTCAAAGCAACAGTGAAACTCGTTCGGCTCATTTGTTGGTTGGAGGTTTTTAATCCATGTGCCCCTCCCCTTGGGCTGTGCTTATCTTTAAGAGACTTGACCCAAACAGTCACAAAGCTGAAGGCAGAAGGAAGTGTATTTCATCAGTGCAGTGAGCTCTTCAAGAAACTTTGTGAAAAGTCATGGGGATGTTAGATCTGCTCCTCCAGTCCTCCAGCTCTGTCTCCCTGTTGGGGGCTCTGGTGGTCCTGCTGCTCGTCTACCTTGTTTCCTCTTTCAGCTTCAGCTCCCAGGGGGACAGGAAGGAACCTCCAGGACCAAAACCACTTCCCCTACTCGGGAACCTGCTGCTAGCTGGACCTCAAGAGACCCTACAACACACTACATGAAGGTAAGGCAGTGCGTAAGAGTAGCTTCCTCGTAGGGTGGTTTGTTGTTTCTGCCTCTTCGTCAGCTCTTTCATCCTGACTTCCTTCTCATGTTGGTGTCTTATATCAGGAAATGCCATGACATTATGCTGTTGTTCTAGCTTTCCAAGAAATATGGATCAGTGTTCACCGTCTATATGGGACCCCAAAAAGTGGTGGTCCTGTCTGGATACAAGACGGTGAAGGAGGCACTCGTTAATCATGCTGATGAGTTTGGAGACAGGGATCAAAGTCAAATCCAGCATGAATTCAATCAAGGACATGGTAAGGAAAGAAAAACAGAAAAGATCTCCTCCTTAAAACTGTATCATTTTGCAAAGCCTTTACACATTTTGTTGACCCACTTCTACTCAGGTATTATATGGTCCAACAGGGACTCATGGAAAGAGATGAGACGCTTTGCTTTGACGAACCTGAAAGACTTTGGGATGGGCAAGAGGGCGATCGAGGAAGAAATCATTGAGGAAAGTCAGCACCTCATTGGAGTGCTTAAGAACTTCAAAGGTTAATGTCTTATCATGATAATGAATTATGTGAGCAACATCTTCTGTGAAAAACTGTGTAGAAATGATCATTTTCTTTTACCACAGGACAAGCTTTTGATACGACCCAACCGATACGTTTTGCGGTCTCTAACATCATCTGCTCCATGGTCTATGGCAGCAGATTTCAATATGATGATCCAGATTTTACATCCCTGGTACATAATATGAGCTCACGAAATCAACTGTTTGGCTCCCCGTCAATCACGGTATAATTTTACATTTTATGAAACTTCTAATTTTAACATATATGAGCAAATAAACTAAAATAAAGTAATTGATTAATTTTCATTTTTCTCTCGCCTAATAAAATGTATCATGAACTTTATTATTTGACAGGTGTACAACATGTTCCCTTGGTTCTTCAAATGGATTCCAAACAGGAAGCTTTTCTTCAGATTTGGTGCTGCCGTCAAAAAACAGAACTTGCAGCTGTTTAGTCGTTTGAAAGAGACCCTCAATCCACAGATGAGCAGAGGCTTTGTGGACGCTTTCCTGGTCCAGAAGCAAAATCTGGAGGTTAGAAAACAAATCTATTAAAATGTATATTTTGGGTTTAGGTAGTCAGTGATCAAGAAAGTGCATCATTTAGAATTACTTCAGTCAATTGCCAGTAAATAGAGTAATTTATTCAGTGTGGCGTTGTAAAGTAAAACTGCCTGTGTCAAAGCACACTGGATATAATCCATCGGGTTCAACAATAATCTTGATCCAAAAAGTTTGGTACGCTTCTCCTCACACAGCGTTGCCAACACCTGGCGCAAAAAATACATCAAAACGTGCGGCCTGATCGGGAATCGTGTGCAATGACTTTTATAAGCGATTCGCCCAGCGGTTTTCCCGAAAATCCCGAAAAACTGAGCAAAATTTCTCCATTCACTTGAATGGGGTTTCGGCGTGAAGAGAGCTAAAAAAACACTTAACTTTGGGTACATATTGAGTAGCCATACTTTAACGTAGAAACATGATTCAAAGTTTAAAACGTAGACAAAACGCTGGAGTTTATTGAGCCAAACGGACATTTTCATAGCTAGCACAGTTTTCATTAAGTCACAGATTAAGTTTCAGGAAAGGTCTGTTTGTGACTTTATAATGGGTGTGTATTGCGCAGCTCAGAGTGCGTGATGTTACCGCTAGAGTGAAGAGCAGCTTGAGATTCTTGGGAAAAAACATTTGTCTTTTGCCACTGAATCCACAATTTTCACTCTTCATGCATAATTTTTGGATGGAAAAGTAGCTAATCTTGTCCTTGTCGTAGACAAATGACTGTGGAATCCAACAGACTTACACATTTGGCTCAAAGAGCCACAGAGCGACATGAACTCCAACCAACTGCTCCATTAGACTCCATGTTAAATCTCACCACTCATTTCTCAAAGAAAGCAGACGGTACCAGTTTTGTATATTGCTCTGGAGCTCACATTTTCAACACCACAAACATAAAAACCACATCAGCGCGTTCGGCAGAGTCTTCTCTTTCTCACGGTATCCATATTGGCCATATATATGGCACTAAGACTCCTGATTTTTGTTAAAAGGAGTTAGGGGTTTTCTTCAAAATCACTGTTTACTGTAATGTTTCTTAATCAGTCTGCCTCTAACAACAGGTGCGTCCTCGCCATGGCAACCAGTTACACACACGCACGCAGGCTCTCTCTCTGTCTCTGTCTGTCTCTCTACACACACACGACTTGGAGGCATTGTTAGACCTCCTGTCTGTCTCTCTCTCTCTGTCTCTCTGTCTGTCTGTCTGTCTGTCTGTCTCTCTGTCTGTCTGTCTGTCTGTCTCTCTGTCTCTATCTCTCTCTCTCTCTCTCTCTCTCTCTCTCTCTATGTCTCTGTCTGTCTGTCTGTCTGTCTGTCTGTCTGTCTGTCTGTCTGTCTGTCTGTCTGTCTGTCTGTCTGTCTGTCTGTCTGTCTGTCTGTCTCGTCTCTCTCTCTCTCTCTCTCTCTCTCTCTCTCTCTCTCTCTCTCTCTCTCTCTCTCTCTCTCTCTCTCTCTCTCTCTCTCTCTCTCTCTCATACAGTCATTCAGGTCTTACATATTTTTAGAGAACCCCCCCCCCCCCTCCCATTTCAAAATAAAAGCCCCACAGAGTGAATTCGAACTGGAATGCTTGTGATGAAGCCTGTCATTTAATAACCTCTGTGTTCGTGTGTCAAATATTATGAATATGTCTCCTCTCCCCCTCTCTCACCCACCCAGTCCCACCCTTTCAAAATAAAAGCCCCATAGAGTAACTGTATCTTAACATGAAGCTCAGAATGAGGTTTGTACAGAAATGATGGGAACGTTAGCTCCCATCATTTCCAAAGGCTTCTCAAACGAAGGTGTACATGTCCAGTACAGAAATGACGGGAGCCATTTGTGGACTGTCCATCACGAATCCAAGATTCAATGCAAGAGTATGAATCTAAAATGCAGAAAAGATAAAAGCGATATCTCAATCAAACCTCAACGATACTACCGGTAACATCAGCGTGTGGAGGTATATATTGCGACGTCTTCGGGCAGTAGAAGCCACACTGTCAAAAATAGACCCGGATAGGGAGGCAGGAAAAGAACTACGTGTGAAGTGCTCCGGACACGGACCAACAGGTGTAAATACACACCTGTTGATGTTTACTATGGGCCCACAATTATGAAAGGTGCTGAGTCAGCTCCAGAAATTTCAAAACCAAAAAGTATTAAGGAAGATCTCTTTGCTTTCCTTTTTGAAATATATTGACAATAGAAATGTGAAGTCGCAATTTCACTAACAACTGACGGTTAATGTACTGGACAACTTTTTCTTTAAGGATGCAGTAAACCTCAATAATGACTTCTTTTAGACAAATTGAAACAAGAAAACAACAACTTAGCATCAGATTTGTTTGAATAAATGCTGACTCATCTTTCCCTGCAGGAATCTGGGATTACCAACAGTCACTTCCATGATGACAACCTCATGATATCAGTTCTGAATCTGTTCAGTGCTGGTACTGACACAACAGCAATTACACTAAGATGGGGACTTCTGCTCATGGCCAAGTATCCAAAAATACAAGGTGAGGCACAAGTTCCACAGAAAGACATACAGTCCAAGCCACAACATGTGGATACATTGTCTTTGTGATACCAAAGCTTTTTCATGTTCCAGACCAGGTCCAGGAGGAGCTGAACAGGGTGATAGGAAGTCGTGAAGTGCAGGCGGAGGACAGGAAGAACCTGCACTTCACCAACGCTGTCATCCATGAGACACAGAGACTAGCCAGCATTGTCCCAATGTCCCTTCCTCACAAAACGACCCAGGATGTGATCTTCCAGGGTCACTTCATCAAGAAGGTCTGAATAAAACGCATAATATCACTTTATACTCATCTTCATGCTCTAAAACAAATGTGACAATTGTTACATCGAGCAGGTATTTTCTGGGTGTGAGACATTTGAAGGTGTTCTGTAAGAATACTTTACCTTCATGTAAAACTATTTCCAATGTTTGTATCGTCTACAGGGAACCGCAGTGATTCCTCTCTTGATATCTATCCTGTATGATGAGAGTGAGTGGGAGAACCCACACAGCTTTCATCCTGCTCACTTCCTGGACAAAGATGAGAAGTTCATCAAGCGAGAAGCCTTCATGCCTTTTTCTGCAGGTTTGTGGGCTGAGGGGTAACTTTCTGTTCAGTGTTAGTTTACTTGATGACCTGAAGCCTTTCCCTTCTTCTCTCTTGCAGGTCGCAGAGCTTGTCCCGGAGAGAGTTTGGCCAGGATGGAGCTCCTCATCTTCTTCACCAGCCTCCTGCAGAACTTTCGTTTCACTCCTCCACCTGGAGTCTCAGAGGATGAACTGGATCTGACTCCACAATTACGCCTCGGTCTCAACCCATCACCTCATAAACTGTGTGCTGCCCCCCGAACATGAGCACGATGGGGGCTTGAAAATATAAAAAGTGTTTTAACAGTAGTTAAAATGTCCAACTTCATTGATTTCATTCAGAAAATGTTTGCTGAATTAATGCTCTAGAATCGCTCATGTCACAGCAATTGTAATTCTTCATTAACTACTTAAGAACAATCATCTTGAAACTATTACGTCTTTTATTAACTTGAGGTGTGAAATAGAAATGTAACATTTTGACGTAGTCAATAAACAAGAGCTCAACATATCTGACCTTTGGGACAGTAACTCTCTCTAAACCTGAAGTGTGAAGTTTTCTAACAGACCACAGCACTAAAGTTGGAGGTGCTGACCTCTTATTAAACGGTTCAAAATCAAAGCTGCAGATCGTTCTGGTGCATCTACTAAGAGGCTCCGTGACTGGGTGGGCATATCTGGCATAGCGTGAGACTGGTTTACATCTTACCTGCTGACAGATGTTTTACGTCTGTGGGGGACTTTGTGTCTGTTAGCTCACAGGGCTCGGTTCTGGGGCCTCTATTATTTTCCCTATATGTTGCCTTTGGGACAGATTATAAAGATCATAATGTGTCCTATCATTTATATGCAGATGATATTCAACTCTATCTCTCATTCAAACCCAGTAAGGCCTTCCCACTAACAGGCTCCAGGACTGTGTCACTGCCATCAGAGACTGGACGACAGAAAACTGCTTAGAATCAGAATCAGAACCGTTTATTGCCAAGCAAGTTTTCACCTGCAAGGAATTTGTCGTGGCGGAACTCAACGGCACCAAGACGGAGGTTCTGGTTATTGCACCAGATGAAGTTGTCCCTACGATCAAGCAGAGTATTGGTCCACTCTCCTCTGCTGCCCACTGCTACCTGCGTAATCTAGGGCTAATATCTGACCGATCAGTGTCGTTTGAGCCCCATGTGAAGCAGCTGTCCAGATGCTGTTTCTTCCACCTAAGAAATATCAGCAAACTGAGATCTGTGGTATCAACAGCTGAACTAGAGATGGTCAAACACGCCTTCATCTCTTCACGCATTGATTATTGTAACTCACTCTTCTCCTCACTCAGTGTATCTGCTCTCAACCGTTTACAGGTAAACGCTGCCGCCAGATTACTCCCCAGGACAAATCGACGGTCTCACATCAGCCCCGTACTCCGATCTCTCCACTGGCTCCCTAGCATTAAGGATCCACTTTAAAATTCTCACCATCACTCACAGAGCACTACGGTCAGACTCCTACATGTGGCTGAACTACGTCACCCACATTCACCCGCCCACGCTCTCAGGTCACATGTTAAATCATCTGTCTGTCCCACGCACTCACCTTAAGACCCGTGGTGACCGAGCTGTTGAGGCAGTAGCACCGAGGCTGTGGACTGCTCTGTGTGTGTGTGTGTGTGTGTGTGGTGTCTCCAGAGCGCCATCGTGAGGTCAGTCTGTGCTTCTTTTTCTTTTAAATTTCAGGTTATTTTTCTGTTTTGATTCTAATTGTGATATATTTTTAATTTGTTGAATCTACTTAATATTTGTATTAGTGCTGATTTACTGTGATATTGTTCCACCCTCCTTTAGTGTCTTCATACATTAAAAAGTACAGTTTTACTTTTTAATATCTTCCATCTGACTCTCTCTGCGGTTAAGAAGACTCTATGTGAATATGGTCATAAATGTAACTAATAGATATCAACATGAAGCTCTCCCAGTTGATTATTACAAGTTTTCTGAGATTCTACTTCTAAATATACAAATGGAGCATTATGTTATCAAAGATGTGCTAACATTAGATAAAGCCAGGGTCAAACCTCCTGCTTTATGTTGTTGACATATTAGAGTCAAAGGTTTTTACAGAAGGAATTATGATATCTCTTTTTCATCACACCATGAATCAGAAAATACTGTCAAACAATGAAGAGCTGCTGAAGTGGAGATTTCTGGATCAGAGTCTGAGAAAAAACTCATTCAGAGAAAACGTGCATACCAGGAGTCAACATGGTGACTTCCTGTTCACTGGTTGCAGGAAAAAATTGCCAAACTCGAGGTTGCATTGGGTGACTTCTTATATACAGTCGTTTCCACCCACAATCCTTTGCGCAGCAGATATATGAGCAAGAGGGTCAAAGTTGAAGGTGCCATGTTAAGAGGAAGTAGTTTGTCCTGTTTGAATTCTGCATAAAACAAGATGAAAAAAAATCTGGAACGCATCTTGAGTCTCTGTTTGTGTCCGAGCACTTCGCCTCCAGGCCAGGAGGAGGCGATGATGAGCTGGACTGTGATCACATCAGAACGCACCTGAGCTCCGAGAGGCTTTCAGGTGGAGGTGAAGTTTCTTCCAACTGGTGAAAAATCAATGACGAAGAGTCAAACTTCCTGTGAGTCTTCTTCATCACACTGACAGGAAATCATCTTCTTCAGGTTAGTGAACACACACACACACACACACACACTGCAGTTTATTCTGACTCAATCACACACACAAATACTCACTGGAGCACCAAACGGGGATTCATCCGCCACTGAAAACTAGTCCCAAAACAAATGCACTATCTCCTCCTGATTGTTTGTTTGATAATAAACTACAACAACCAGCTGTTTTTTAAACATGAAACTACTTATTTGGTCATATTTTATGAATACATTCTATATAAAAAGCTTCAGTTTCCAGTTTCAGTCCATCCAGACATTTAAAAATGATTATTGTAGGGGATATGCTGGTGTGTGTGTGTGTGTGTTGGCAAAAGCCAGTTTTGATCAATCTTTTGCTGCCACCTGCTGCCGGCAGGATGAACATCACAAATGATGTTTGCTGCATCCAAAAAATAATTATATGAGTTCAAAATAAAAAGTACAATAAAAAATACTTATCATTAAACAGTGCTAGTGACAAAGCCCGATAGATGTACACATACTGAAATAATAAAAAGATTAAGATAAACTAAAGTATGAGACATGTCATAGAGATAGAGATCATCAAAATAATGTTTGTTTACTTTCGTATAAGTATATAAAATGAGACTAGAAATTAGCTTAATGAAATATATAACTATATAATACACTAATGATGTATATAACACGAATCAAACGGATTAGATAAAATAAGAGAGGAGAGAAAATGACAAAGAAATAGTTTCAAATATGCAGAAAAACATGTTTTATTAAAGAACCAATGTTGTTTATTAAAGGATTCAACCAACTTACTGCAAATCACACCTGATATAAAATCACATCTGATATAAAATCACATCTGATATAGAATCACATCTGATATAAAATCACATCTGATATAGAATCACACCTGATATAAAATCACACCTGATATAAAATCACACCTGATATAAAATCACATCTGATATAAAATCACATCTGATATAAAATCACACCTGATATAGAATCACACCTGATATAAAATCACACCTGATATAAAATCACACCTGATATAGAATCACACCTGATATAAAATCACATCTGATATAAAATCACACCTGATATAGAATCACACCTGATATAAAATCACACCTGATATAGAATCACACCTGATATAAAATCACACCTGATATAGAATCACACCTGATATAAAATCACATCTGATATAAAATCACACCTGATATAGAATCACACCTGATATAAAATCACACCTGATATAGAATCACACCTGATATAAAATCACACCTGATATAAAATCACACCTGATATAGAATCACATCTGATATAAAATCACACCTGATATAGAATCACACCTGATATAGAATCACACCTGATATAAAATCACACCTGATATAGAATCACACCTGATATAGAATCACACCTGATATAGAATCACACCTGATATAAAATCACACCTGATATAAAATCACACCTGATATAGAATCACATCTGATATAAAATCACATCTGATATAAAATCACACCTGATATAGAATCACACCTGATATAAAATCACACCTGATATAGAATCACATCTGATATAAAATCACACCTGATATAGAATCACATCTGATATAGAATCACACCTGATATAAAATCACACCTGATATAGAATCACATCTGATATAGAATCACACCTGATATAAAATCACACCTGATATAGAATCACATCTGATATAAAATCACACCTGATATAGAATCACACCTGATATAGAATCACATCTGATATAGAATCACATCTGATATAGAATCACATCTGATATAAAATCACACCTGATATAGAATCACATCTGATATAAAATCACACCTGATATAGAATCACATCTGATATAGAATCACACCTGATATAAAATCACACCTGATATAGAATCACATCTGATATAGAATCACACCTGATATAAAATCACACCTGATATAGAATCACATCTGATATAAAATCACACCTGATATAGAATCACACCTGATATAGAATCACATCTGATATAGAATCACACCTGATATAAAATCACACCTGATATAACATCACACCTGATATAAAATCACACCTGATATAGAATCACATCTGATATAAAATCACATCTGACATAGAATCACACCTGATATAGAATCACATCTGATATAAAATCACATCTGATATAAATCACATCTGATATAAAATCACACCTGATATAAAATCACACCTGATATAAAATCACATCTGATATAGAATCACATCTGATATAAAATCACACCTGATATAGAATCACACCTGATATAAAATCACATCTGATATAGAATCACACCTGATATAAAATCACACCTGATATAGAATCACACCTGATATAAAATCACACCTGATATAGAATCACACCTGATATAAAATCACATCTGATATAGAATCACACCTGATATAAAATCACACCTGATATAGAATCACACCTGATATAGAATCACATCTGATATAGAATCACATCTGATATAAAATCACACCTGATATAGAATCACATCTGATATAGAATCACATCTGATATAAAATCACACCTGATATAGAATCACATCTGATATAGAATCACATCTGATATAGAATCACATAGAATCACATCTGATATAGAATCACATCTGATATAGAATCACACCTGATATAAAATCACACCTGATATAGAATCACATCTGATATAGAATCACACCTGATACAGAATCACATCTGATATAGAATCACATCTGATATAGAATCACATAGAATCACATCTGATATAGAATCACATCTGATATAGAATCACACCTGATATAAAATCACACCTGATATAAAATCACACCTGATATAGAATCACTGCTGATTAGAGTCTAAACAGAGCTTTCATTATTTTAAGAATGTTTTCACTTCCCGTTCATTAAAGTTCTGCATTAAATGTCCATTTATTTATTTAATAAAGTCTCAATAAATTGGTCTCTGTAGTTTCTGTTAAACATGTTTGAGAAAGTCTGTTTGTTAGATTTGATTTGTTGGGGACTATTTTCAGCGGCGGATGAATCCACGTTTGGTGTATAGTGAGTATTAGTATGTGTGATTGAGTGAGAATAAACTCGTGTGATGATGATGATGATGATGAAGGAACAGTGAGGCTCATTGATGTGTTTTAATGGAACTATAAGAGGTATCAGGACACTTTTTAATCAAATCTTTCTCTGCTGGTTTGAATCTGAACACGAGGTTTGTTTTTGACGACATGAATGTGTTGAAACGAGACAAAAACAAACGACTCCTTCTAACCTGTTCATCTGTTTCTACTCTGTTCTTCATCCTGGTGTCTTCCTGCTTCTCTTCTTCTTCTCCTCTTTTATTGCAGCAGGTGACACATTATAACTGTCTCAAAGCTTTGACACCCCCCCCCCCCCCTCTCTTGTGACATCATCCCTCTGAGATGAGCCGGCCTTTGACCCCCCCGACACACACACACACACACACACACACACACACAGGGGGGTCTTTCTTTCCTTTGTCACAACACAGTAAATAGCTGCTTTTCTTTGGGTGAATGAAGTCGTCTGCTGCAGTGAAGATGTTTTAATCCGGTCAGATGTTTGAAATAGAAAAACAAAAACATTCAGTCTGAAGACTATAAAAGCACCAACTTAAGAGACCTGCAACACATCTGATGCTCTTATTGTGAAATACCATTTCCACTTCTCAGAAGTGAGTTTCAGTGACATTTTGCTGTTTTCATATTTATTTTGTTTGAAAAACACAAATAACTAAGTAACTAATATTAAAACGAGGAGTTAATAAACGTAAACTTTTCATAACTTCATGGAGATTAAGGTGAAATAGTCAGTTAATGAGCAACTTTAAAGGAATCGTTAGAAATATGTTTATCCACTGACGTCGATCTCAAGTCGAGACAATAAATGTGAATTTAGTTTGTTTAACTTTGCACCAACAGCAGGAAACAACCTGGTTCTGCCCAAAGGAAACAAAATCCACCAACTAGAACCTGGAGAACTCAAGTGTTTGTCTCACAGGGACACACCAGAACCTCAAGCTGCTTTTTAACTGAGGAACCAGGAACTAAACCTGGAATCTAACGAGAACCAGGAACTAAACCTGGATTCCAACTAGAACCAGGACCTAAACCTGGAATCCAACTAGAACCAGGAACTAAACCTGGATTCCAACTGGAGGAACCAGGAACTAAACCTGCATGTCAACCAGAAGAACCAGGACCTAAACCTGGAATCCAACTAGAACCAGGAACTAAACCTGGACTCTAACTAGAACCAGGAACTAAACCTGGATTCCAACTAGAACCAGGACCTAAACCTGGAATCCAACTAGAACCAGGAACTAAACCTGGATTCCAACTAGAACCAGGAACTAAAGCTGGATTCCAACTAGAACTAGGAACTAAACCTGGATTCCAACTAGAACCAGGAACTAAACCTGGATTCCAACTAGAACCAGGAACTAAACCTGGATTCCAACTAGAACCAGGAACTAAACCTGGATTCCAACTAGAACCAGGACCTAAACCTGGATTCCAACTAGAACCAGGACCTAAACCTGGATTCCAACCAGGACCTAAACCAGGAACCAGGAACTAAACCTGCATGTCAACCGGAAGAACCAGGAACTAAACCTGGAATCCAACTATAACCAGGACCTAAACCTGGATTCCAACTCGAGGAACCAGGACCTAAACCTGGAATCCAACTAGAACCAGGAACTAAACCTGGAATCCAACTAGAGCCAGGAACTAAACCTGGATTCCAACTAGAACCAGGAACTAAACCTGGAATCCAACCAGGACCTAAACCTGGATTCCAACTAGAACCAGGACCTAAACCTGGAATCCAACCAGGACCTAAACCTGGATTCCAACTTGAACCAGGAACTAAACCTGGATTCCAACTAGAACCAGGAACTAAACCTGGATTCTAACTGGAGGAACCAGGAACTAAACCTGGATTCCAACTGGAGGAACCAGGAACTAAACCTGGATTCCAACCAAGAACCAGGAACTAAACCTGGATTCCAACCAAGAACCAGGAACTAAACCTGGATTCCAACTAGAACCAGGAACTAAACCTGGATTCCAACTAGAACCAGGAACCGTGACTGTTACGTAAAAGAAGAATTAAATAACTATCAAACGCTCAGCAGATCTCGGCTGTGGAGACAGACGCTCTGAAGTTGTCTCTCTCCTCTTTTGCATTTCTTTATTGAGGAGTCAAAGTCAAACACCAGAATGAGGCGACAGTAAATACAAAGAGCAACATGAACGTGTTGCTTCCTTATATGTGAGAAGTCAAACGCCGCTGTGGTTCTTTGTCTAACCTTTATATCTTGTTTGTTAAATCTCTACAAAAGCTTAACATTTGAAGTTGTCTTTGGGGTTTATGTGCCGGACTATTTCTTGATCGTGAGCTTTGGAGTTACTAAAGCCAGGCTAACTGTTTCCCCTCGTTTCCAGTCATTATGCTAAGCTAAGCTAACCGCCTCCAGCTGTCGGATTGATCTTCTTGACTAATGCTGCGTTCACACCGGTCGCGTTGATTTTTTGACGCACTGCAAAATCGCGTCCAACGCGCCGCCGGTCGTGTTCACACCAAACGCCGCAAAATCGCGTAGCGCCGGAGAGGGGGCGTGGTTTATCGACTGGAAGCCGTTTACCTGGCCGTCATTTCTTTCCGCTTTCAACCGTGAAAGGAATAAGGACAATTGCTGCTTTGTACGTGTTGTGGAAGTCCCTCAAACGTCAGAATGCCAAACGCCGTCATGTCTGGTTCATAATATTGTTCAGAGGAGCTCCGTGGATTTCATCGAGCTGTATTCACTGTCTAGCAAGCCACCGGTCGCTGTTTACTACAGCTGTAGGAACACAACATAAACTGATTTGGCTGTGATTCAACGGAAAATAAACCGACAAAAAGGGACTCCGAAATAACTACATAATGATGCCGATTTGTACTTGTCTTCTCCGACAAAAAGGGACTCCGAAATAACTACGTAATGATACCGATTTGTAGGCTACTTGTCTTCTCAATGAAGCTCTGATGGATCGGTGCTAGGCTATGCTACCATCGTAGCAGCTCCACCAGCACTCAATAACGTCATGTAGACGTAAATACGGCAGCGTCTATTCATTGTTTGTACCATATGGTTTACACACACACATGTATACACATAGTTTGGTCCGGTCTCTGTTGATATGAGGTATCGTAGAGCTCTGGGTGAACACAGACGGCTACAGGATTTATTTCCTGATTCAACAACGGCAGGAAGTCAGTGATGACAGGGGGAGCAACTCAACGCTGATAGGCTATCGCGCCACAGCGTCACGCGATTATTTCGCAGAAGTTGAAAAATTTCAACTCGCGCGTTGGAGATTTTGCGGCGTCCAACGCAAAAACGCGGCGCGCCAGTCTCATCGCGTCTGTGCATAGACTTTGTAAGTAATCTCGACGTGCGTCAAAAAATCAACGCGACCGGTGTGAACGCAGCATAACTCTGCAAGAAAGTAAATCATATTCCCAAACTATTCTTTTTAAAATACTAGTTTTACACCCCCGGTCCTCCTCTCAATGTTTACGCTGTGAGGTCATTTAATTAAACACAAATTAATTTAGGAGTACACGATAAACTCAGTCGATGAAATAATGAATGCCTGTGTGAAGTAGATTCATGATGAGGGGCTTATTGATCTGCTAGAGGGGCTTTCTCTGATTTTGGGCTTTGGTGTAAATTCTCTTTATGTCGAAACAAAGTTATAATGAATAAAAACTTTATGCTTCTGTTGTTCACTTTGCCCAGAAAGTCCTCCAGCCTTGACTTTAAAGTAACAACAAAACAACAAACCGAAGACGTGACGCCTCATAAACCTTGTTAAGATGAGGCGAAGTCTATGTGAAGACTCTTTGAGGGTTTTTAAAAATATCAAATATATTGTTGTAATAATGCTACAGATTGAAGGACATGTCTTTTTTTACGAGTTGAATCACTTGTTGTAAACGCTGAGATTTCTGATGCTGATCTCCAGGTTGGGAGCCGCTGCATTAAATAGTGCTGCTGCTGATGTTTATGGCACATGAACTCCAACGACTTTTACAATTGTTTTAGGGACATTATTAATTTAGCTGAAATACTAAATTTCTTCTTAAAATATCATTTCTATTGAAGGAGCTTCTCTTTGTCAGACATGTTATTTATCTGTCCAAATAAATATTATAATGTGACATACTGTAAGCGCTCAATATAGAAACATATAGTGAATAAGGATGCACATTTTTGCAGGAATAATATATAAATATTATAGGAACATGAAAGGACATTTAATCTCAAATGTATTCTAAATATTTATACATCGTGACTCATAATTAAGTATTTCAGAATAGAATAATAATTCAACTTT
Organism: Ophthalmolycus amberensis; assembly: GCA_024529925.1. Classification (NCBI taxonomy): domain Eukaryota; kingdom Metazoa; phylum Chordata; class Actinopteri; order Perciformes; family Zoarcidae; genus Ophthalmolycus; species Ophthalmolycus amberensis. Next base: position 668,083 of record JAFEUB010001381.1, on the reverse strand, counting down.
GTATTGTGTTTTGGCATATGCATGATTTAAATAATATATATATTGTACATATCGTTTTATTAGATTATAATATTATTATGAATCATGATCAGGTTCAACACAGACTGAAATATAAACAGACTCACAGCTGCTCCAACTTTTATTCACCATCATAAATATCCAGTTTATTACAAAACAACACATTATAAATAGATTTATAAAACACACGGAAACATTTTCTCGCGATAAAAGTGACACGTTTGCAGAAGAAAACACCACACAACAAAAACAGAACTCACAAAGTCCCAAATAAACACGACCACGTTTGGTTTGACCTGTTTTATGATCCGGTGGACTTTTTCATCCATAAATTAACAATGAGTGAAGTATTAGTTCGTTATCTGATGAGGATAAGAATAGAAATCAATAAATCTTCCAATATATATGCAACAGAAAGGGGAACTCGCTGTGACTCGAGTACATATACCATAAAAACGGGTTATTTGAATTTAAGAAAAGACTGAAAACTAAATTAAAAAGTGACTTAAGTTAAAAAAAAATGTTTCTTCACTTTAAAATTCAATTATTCTCACGTTTTATTCTGTAATGTTTGAAAACTGACATCTTTTCTGGAAAATACTATTTTTTTCTGGCATAAACCAAACTCCATTAAAGAAAGACGTCATTATCTTACTCTTCCAAAAGTGGCACTTATCATTTAAGGGGCTGTTTTAAATTTTAAACATTCATTTTTAAGCCGAACACGAGCTTATAAAGTGGAACTTCTTCAGGCTTTTACGCATTGTGTCCCTCAGTCAAAGTGTTTGCTTCACCAGCTCCAGTGGTACATGTGCGCCAGCTGCCGCACCCCTGGATGCTGCCTGCGGCAGTCCGGGGTAGTCTGCGCCGTACGCGGGGTGCAGCAGCGGGGAGTAGGCGCACAGAGGCAGGCTCAGGCCGGACCTGAGCGTCACCTCCAGGTCCTGCGCTGTGATCCGGTCGCAGGGCTTCCCGTCCCACACCAGCAGCGGGATGGCGACCCGACGCGCCGCCGGCAGCAGCTGCAGCGTCTCGAAGCTGCTGTGCTCGGCCCGCTTCATCTTGTAGCGGTGGTTCTGGAACCAGATCTTCACCTGGTTCGGAGTGAGGCGGATCAGCCCGGCCAGGTGCTCCCGCTCCGGGGCGGACAGGTAGCGCTGCTGCCGGAAGCGGCGCTCCAGCTCGAAGGTCTGCGCCTTGGAGAAGAGCACGCGCCGCTTCCTGCCACGGCTCTTCTGCGCCGCGCCGCCCGCCGCATCCCGCTCCGCGTCCGGGGACTCGTTCGTGGAGAGCTCCGGGGATTTGGTCCCGGTACGGGACTCTAGGGAAATACCGTGTACTGCAGGGGGAGACAGGACAAGTAATCTGATTACTCTCAGTACTCTGAATACTCTGAAACAGACTGGAACACAGAAATAACTTTCACCACAAACATACTGAAATCATTCCTCTAAATCAATGAAGGTTTCCATGTTTGTTTATAATCACTCAGCTCACATTTTTATTTAGTTTCCTTCAAACGGAAATGTCACAAAGCTGGAAACCTTCATTCACAAAAATACTTTCATGAAGTTCAACATTCATGGGTCTGAATGACGTGACAGCTCTCATCATCGGCAACAGCTTTGACACTTTAACAGTTAATATTAATAACGAGGCAGTGACGTAATTGGTGATTAAATAAAAACAATCCGACATACAGTCACAGAAAAGAGGATTAAATGATGATCTAATTTGTGATATATTAATAGTAAACATGAATTTGCATTTAGTAAATTATATATTTGAAGTATACGTCAATTTATAAGCAGATAAATACAATTAATTAGCCAATTGATTTGGTAATTACGCACGAGCAGAAGTGTCAGAATCAGGAGTTTAGAGTCAGAAATGAGATATAAATATATAACTTCTATATGAATATGCTAAATATTCATATTTCTTTTTAAATAGTCCTCACATGAGAAGTGCATGTTACCGGATCCGCGGCTCCACCGGCCGTAGCTTCCTCCGCCTCTGCCGCACAAACTCCGGCCACTAAATCCCAACTTCTGCGCGTTTCCCGCCCCAGATGACGCCTCCGCGGAGGCCTCCTCGTCCTCCTCGGTCCCGGAGCCGCACCTCCCGTTCGGGTCCGGGAGATCCAGGATCTCGCGCACGGAGAAGCCCGTTTTTGTCGACATGACGTGCGCGGGGGGAAGGAGAGAAAAGTTCCAGCGGTGATTCAGCCTCTGCTGCCCGTTAAAGAGGAGCAGTCAGCGGAGGGTTTGGGTCCATTAATGCCGTTAAACGGAGCGGGAGCCCGGAGCTGCGCGGGGGCGACCGGAGAGGATTTAACGGCATGAAAAAAACATGAGGGAAGACATTTAGAGACTGTGTCCTCCGTCCCTTTCACCGGCCGTTAAAAAGGACGGAGGCGGGTCAAGTGGTCGAGGGGGGGTGGTGGGGGGAGCAGCACGTGAAGAGATGCTGGAGCTTCAGGGAGGAGGAGAATGTTTAATGATGGAGGGTTCAGAGAGAAAGAAGCGACTCATTTACATTTATTAGAGTCTCTGATCCGCTTCCTGTTGACATGTTTAGTCTCAGAGCTTTCAGACATTAAAGACAGGAAGTGGAATAAATATAATATTAGTGTTGTTTTGTCACTATATGTGAGGAGATCCATTATGCAGTGTAAAACATAAGCATTGTGATTAAAAATCTATTTTAATTTACAAAACTAGAAAATATTTATATATTTTTTAACACAATTTTGTGTTGAAAACACAAAGAAAAAGGTGAAAAAAATGATTATTTTAAATGTAAAATAAAAAGTTAAATAGCTCAAGATAACATGAGGTCAAGTTCAATGAACCATTGACAACAAATAAGAACATATGAGTTCCCCAATTCAATTAAATTCCATTACTTTAGTTTACTTTAATTTACTTTTATCTATATATATCTATATATATATATATATATATATATATATAGATATTATTTTGTTGTATATAATATATCATATTATAAATGCACTCAGTGTCTTCTGCAGCCTTTGAACAGAATAGAATAAAACTTTATGA
>JAFEUB010001381.1:570000-657500 GCA_024529925.1 Ophthalmolycus amberensis | reverse complement strand
TACTCAGGCACAAACTCGGGGCTGTTTCTCCGCCGAACGAGAGCAGCAAACCGGGCCCGGCTCAGCTCCAGTACGGACACGGTGTCTACCCGTACTCCTACACCACCGGGCCCGCAGTGATGAGCCACACCGGGACCAGGACCGGCAGCGGGCACCCCGGACACGTCGGCCTGCCGCGGGGCTGGCACAACATCCTGGGCATCCGAGCCTTCATGGACCCGACAGGTCGGTGGAGACACTTTAAAAAACACTTTTACAAAACCTTTCTCACTTTATTGTATCACATTATGATTATCTGATTAAACTTGATTCATGTTTACAATGAAGACGAATAGCCTCAATAAAGTAAAATATTCTAAAACTTCGATTGATCATTTCTGATCTCACTTAGTCGTTAAAACAAAGTTATGTTTGTTTTGTGAATGTTTCTTTGAACGTTTTTAAAGATCATAATAAAACTCAACTAATTTAGGAGCAAAAAAGACAATATTGTAGTTTCAAGATTTAAAAAAACAGAGTTTGATTTACACCAAAAATATAGTTTTTAAATTACAAGATTTTTTTAAAGACATATTTATTTATTTATTGTTGGTTTAAAAGTATTCAAACTTAAATATACTTGAATTAGCCAACTAAATATCGAGAAAGAGAAGAAACATTAAAATAAACAAATTCATAAAATCATATTTGGTTGGAAAGAAAGTTAATGCCGCAAGAAATAACATAATTCATAGAAAGCTATACAATAATATGAATAATAATTGAAGTATTATTATCATAACTCATGTTTTAATGCACTTGTCATTTTAATTACGTCTGTTTTAAATTAATCTTCCTCGTCTATAATCACATATTATTATTATATTGGGATTTTTGAGCCCATATTATTTTTGAAGTTTTTCATAAATTCTTGTGTTTATAATGTTTGACATTAAATCAGCTGCTCATGCTTCTACTCTTTCATTTAGTTTTATTCCACAAACGATATTCATGATTTCTGATTCTCCTCATATACAAACTCACAGAAGTGTAACTGTACCAGCGCTGGTTTATTTTAACCCTGAAAGAATATCATCTTCATCTTAATGTCAGACATTGTTCAGACCTACAGAACTTTACACATGTTTGTATATAAAGACAGATAAATATGAGTTATCCAATCTGCTGATTAAAACAAGTAAATATTAAAGAAAGTTAGAACAACAAATGATGAGCTTATAATAAAGGTTCTCACATACAGTTTTATGGCCTTTATGACATCCAGACACTAAAAATGTCACTGAATACATTTGAAGTTTGCAGGTCTGCTCTATATAAAATATCTAATATATTTTACTGTTTTTCTAATATATTTTCATCCCTCTTTATTCGTTTTGTTACATTTTTGTTATCATGACATGTTCATCAGTCTGAAATTGTTTTTGTTTATAATCTCTGTCTTAAAATCAGCTTAGCATCTAAATCTTTATGGGAAATATTAAAGTGGGCAAAAACAATGATCGAGAGGATATGAAGAAAGTTTGAATGAATTAAAATATCTTTGTGTTTACCTGTGGTCTGCAGAAAAAAACCCACTTTTGTTGAGTACAAACAAATCTGGATATTTCCATTATTTACTATTTATTTCATCAGAATTTTCTCAAGTAAAACAGGAAACTTGTCCCGTAAATAAATATATTTGAATGTTGAATACATGTTTGAACTGGACGGATCTTTTGTCGAACTAACAGCTGCAGATATGAGCCCAAAATGTCAAATGAATAATTGTTAATTCAGTGTCAACGTTTTCTTCTTCAGCTCTGTGTGGACCTGATGGACACTCGGCTAAAGTGGAGGACTGGACCAGTTTGAGCAGTTTGAGCAGCAGCAGAGCGTTTCCCTCTGGAGTCAATGGAGCGGAGAAAAGCAACCACGAGCCGGACATCAAATACCATCAGCAGGTTAATAACATATACATTAATAAGTGATGGTAAAGGAAACAAGTAAAATGAATCCGTCCACGAGAGAAAAGGTTCAATTAAAGAGGGATTTATAAACAAATAGATATAAAATTGATTATTAAATTAAATATGTGGTAGAATTTAGACCTCAATTTGATAATAAAGTTATTAAAACAGACAATGGCTCAATTTATACAAAAATACTTCCTTTTAAAAAAAATGGAAAAAATCAAACGTAAGATTCGTATTTCTATTTTGTTGAGCTGTTTTTCTTCCATCTGTTTTTATGTTGTGGCTCACATGAGGCATTAATGTAACCAGAGCTCTGATTTGCTGTCATCGAGGCCCACTTCCTGTTTTACAGCTGGTTTATAGGAGTAAACTACAAACAGACTGTGGATCAGTGTTAAACAGAGAGTCGACAGTATACTGATGATGCTGTTCTATACATCAGTGAGTAAAATAAAGGCTGAGTTTGTAGTCGACTTTAACGTTTAATGAACCCTGAGATCTGATTTTAAAACGGTGACCAATCAGTGGATCAGAACCCGTGTTGTGTTGGTTGTATGTTTGTGAGGACCAATTTGAGTTTTGGACCTCAGAAGTGATGACGATTTGTAGAAAATAACGTTTGGAAAAGACATTTGTGTGGCATTTTTGGAACGTGTTGAAATTGTATGGGAAAGTGAAGGCAAGTTTTGGACTTTTTTGTGCATTCGCGGACAATTTTTGAAAGTCTGGATATTTTTGAAAGTGAGGATTGTTTGGATGGTTTTTGAAGGTTTGGACACTTTTGGAATGTGAAGATAATTTTGGACAATTTTTGGAAAGTGAAGATATTATGACATTTTTGGAAAGTCAGGCAATTTTTGGGACATTTTTGGAAAGTTGGATTATTTTTGGACAATTTTGGAAAGTCAGGATTTACTTTTCTTTTTTAAACATGAAATTCTCTGGGTTTCGAAGATATTTTTGTGAAGTGAGGACTTTAAAAAAAAAAAAAGTGGATATTTGGGCAACATGTTAGCGGAATGGTCAGGGCGTGAAACACATGGGCGCCCTGAGCAGTGAGTCACCGGTTTGATTCCCGGCTGGCTGGACCGTTAACTGCATGTTTGGTGATTCTCTCGTCCCCACATGTCTCCACTAACACTGTCAAATACAGCCATCAAATGCACAAAAGATATGAACTTTTTGTGGATTCGAGAAAATATGAGTTATAAATTATATCGGAAATTTTGTTTTCGACAGGATCATTTTCCAGAGTGAGGACGTTTTTAGATTTGAAGACATTCATGAAAAGTAAAGACATTCGGGGGGTTAAAACTTCAGGATTACTGTTCGAATAAGATTCAACTTTAAGTTAAGGTTCAACTTCAAGTTAAGAAGGTAAAGTTCTATTTCGTGAACAGGTTTAAACATATAGATTCATTGTTCTTTCTTAATTGTTTTCCCCCCTCAGTCTTCCTCCAGTCTGCCTGGTTACGTCTCAGCTTGTGCGTATTCTCCACCGCACCAGTACGGCATGTACGGAGGTCCAGCAGCCAACTACGTGAGCACTGGACACCACTGGCAGCCCCAGTCCTCCAGTCTCACTCCCAGTCTCACTCCCAGTCTCACTCCCAGTGTCACACAGAGTCCTGCAGATTTTAACCCTGCAACATCATTTAAACTTCCACAAAGAGACGGTGAGACTGATTTCAACACTTGTTTCAATGACGATAACCTGATAGATCCTGATCATTTAGCTTAAAATCAATATCATGTTTTTTGAAATATCTTTGTCCCACAAAATCCCAGTTATTCCTCCAGACCTGTGTTGATATATTCCCAGATGTATTTCAGTCTTCATACACTGCAAAGGAAGAAGAATCACAGAACAGTCGTCTAAAAAGCTGCAGTACTTTCATGTTTTAAGCTATAAAAACACATTTATGTTCTGCTAAATGCTGCGTTTCTCTGCTCAACAACCACTAATGTTTGTGTGAAACAAGGGTGAGTTTAAAACGGTCACAAATTACACAGAGGAGAAACTGGTTTAGGAAAAAAAAAAAGTCTTTAGTTTGCACATTGCTGAAGCAGTAAATACAGATTATTATAAACCATATCTGCAGGCTGAATAGTGAGGTGTAGAAACTTCACCTGCATATACACCTTCAATATGTCTTTTTAAAGCTTTCTTCAGTAATATAAAATATTTTATTTCAGTTCTTAAGGACTGAAAACAAACTCGCTGTAGTTTAAACAGGAAAAGTTCAGAACAATTATCACAAATCTGATCTCCAACCAGCAGCTTCAGGCCTCATTACAGCTGCTGATAAACACACAGAACCAGAGAATAATCACCTGAGCTCAACGGGTCAGAGTTTAACATTTTCCTTTTTCTAATCTCCTGTGATGTCACTATGATACACACCTTTTATACTTAACACATTCATTCAAATTGATTCACAGCAACATGGGAAATAAAAACCAATAAAAAGTAAATATACAACAATGACCTTTTAGCGCAGTTCATGCATTCCCTATGAAAGCAAATACAAAGGTGATTGTCTTAACAATTCTAGTGAACATTTTTATTTCAATATTTTTGTAATTGTCAATTACCCTCATCTTCCATCAAAAGTGAACATATCAACTAACCAGTTGTGTGTTTGTATCACAGCCTGATATCTCTTCTTCCTCTGAGCCATAGAACTCTATTCAAACACAGCAGTGATCATCACTGTTTGCAATGAACACACTTGTAGTTTAATCTGACTCAATCCCACAACAAATACTCACTAGAGCACCAAATGTGGATTCATCCGCCGCTGAAAATAGTCCCCATGCACTATTCCCTCCTGTTTGTTTGGTTAAAAACCTAAAACCTAAAACCTTTGTTAAAGCCATAACAAAAATGTACATCTGAGACACGACAATGATGATGAATTATTTCCTCCCTGTCGTTTTCTCCGCAGAGGACCGAAAGCCTCAGAGTCCTCTGTACAAACACCACAGATTGTCTTCAACGTCGTGACGACTCTGAGGAAACACGAGAAGACGTTTGATGCGACGCTGAAAGACTAAAAGTCAGGTTTTGTTTGTGAGGAGAGCCAAAGAGAAATGTCACTGCTGCAGAAGAAGAACTAGGAAACATTCTCCTGACTGTTAAAACTCTTCCTGATCGACTCCTTTCAGGATTTTATTTGGTGATTTGTTTCTGTTTCCCAGGATGAGCAGCACACAGACATGTGGTGAAGGAAGAAATACACCAAATGCAACCAGAAATGTAAAATACATCACCTTTGTTTTTTATATTTTAACAACAAAAACTGTCCGTTTTTTCTCTCACAGTTTTAAAGCAATACATTTTACTTTCTTGAAGAGTTAGGTGAGAAGATCGATGTATCACTCTCATGCCTATCTGTTGAATATGAAGCTAGCAGCCGTTTAGCTTAGCTTAGCATAAAGACTGGAAACCGGGCGAAACAGCTGTCCAAAGGTAGCAAAATCCGCCTATACCCTCACTTCCATCACTCACTAATTAACTAATATATCTTGTTTTACAATTTGTTTTGGCCGGACACAGTTACTTCCTGGAGTCTCCCCTGCTCAGATACAATTAATAGTCTTGCACATAATCACCTCTGAAACAGCAAAATAGTTGTTTTTACACTTTGCTTTTAGTTCCCGTTAATTGATTAATTAATACCCTCACTAGCCCCCCCCACTGCTTTTCCGTAAAGCTGTCATTGAGCCCACACTGTCACTAACTGCAATCCCTGAGTAAATATTATCTAATTCTTTGGAAAATAAAAAGAGAAGCAGACAGAAGGTTCTACACTATGTGTTTGAAGGATGTCAAACTGATTCATCAGTGAAAACAGGTTAAAAAGATAAAGATAGAAGCTAAAGCTAAAGCTAACAGTGTTAAAGTGAACCACCACATCACCTGGAGCTCGAGACAAAAGACAGTGAAATTAAGAAAACAACACTGTTCCTATTTATTCACTGTTACAATCATTAAAATACAATCAGTATACCTTCAGTAGCTAGCGTAGCATAGGCGTTCTACTGCTAGCTAATGATGTGCTAACGTACTCTACTAATATTAGCTTCACAGGTAGAAACATAACGTTTTAGAAACATAACGCTTTAAAGTTGTTTGTAGCTATAATTTGTTACCTTTGGACATACTGGCTGTTTCCCCTGTCTTTATGCTAAGCTAACTGGCTGTAGCTTCATATTTAACAGACAAACAGAAGAGTGGTGTCGAGCTTCTCATCTCACTAAAGCAAATAAGTATGTTTCTCAAATTTGTCAAACTTGTTGCTTGAATCTTTTTTCCATATTTTTCTTTTCATGAAACATTTAAATTGCATTGGAATTGTATCATCTTGTAAAATATTTTGGTAAAGCTGTAAATATATTTTTCTATAATCGTGCTTAATAAAGACATGCGATAGAAAATGTATGTCGGTGGTATTGAGTTTTCCAGATGTTTAAGCAGAGCAAAGATTGATAAATGGTGAAATGTAATCATGAATACATTGTTTTGCAGAATCCCCCAAAATCGACCCTAATTCTGGCGCCAGTGTTGACGTATAATAAATCGTATTTTGTGACCCTTCCATTGAAGCTAACGGCAGCTAATCTCTCCTGCCATGTGAACCGTATAGCTCTATGTTAAATAATCAAACTACCTCAAACAAAGCAAATCCTACAGATGATATTGATATTTTTTATATGGACTCTTACAAACTGGTCATAGCTTTACCCAACTAAAAAGTCAAAATGTTCAAATTTATTTTAACCAAATTACAAGAATCCCATACAAAAATACAGAATGTTCACGATAAATAATATTACTTATATGCGAAATGTCCCGAAACACACATGTGACTGTATTGTAAATGTATTTCTCATTCGACCAGCAGTAAATGTATTAATACTACATTAGGAAGTTGGTGTTTTTGTGATATTTCACATGTGAACTACCCCATGCTCCTTTATCTAATTTATCACATTTGAAATGGTGTTCCACATGTGATACAAATGTGAAATGTCATGCTTATTTTTGTCTAAACTCTTTAGTTTAATATAACAAACAAGTAAACAGAAATTCACCAAAAACCAAGAACTCAAAAGTGCAGTTTCAGACTCATTGCAGGTGAGAAGACGAAGCTTCCAGCAGGTAAACAAACAAAAGGTGTAAGATGATCCATCAGCAAACAGCTCAAAGTAAACATCCATTAATACCTGAGCAATCTGACTGGTGCTGAGTCTGACAGAGCAAACACCAGGTCTTTGTTTAAAACGGCCTCTTTAGGAAGCGCTTGAGTCATTGAGGAAGCCGGTTAAATCCTGATTCTCTTCTCTGTGATCTGCTTTCTGTTGCTCAGTGAGTCCACCTGGACTCACTTCTGGGACATTAAAGGATCAGTTCATTGGGTCTCATTTTCATAGTTTTTCCCATCACTCCTATTAGTTATAATGAAAATGTTCTCATCAAGTTAATTTCTGAGATCTAAGGGAATGGGGCGATGCTCGGTTTTGGTGATGAAACACGATCAGACAAACAACCAGATAAACTGCAAATGTTTTTGGAAAAGAGAGAGAAGGTGAACAATAACGTTAGAGTTTGTGTCTAGTAGTTGTACTACACCTTTAACAGCTGGATTAGAGCTTGTGTCTAGTAGTTGTACTACACCTTTAACAGCTGGATTAGAGCTTGTGTCTAGTAGTTGTACTACACCTTTAACAGCTGGATTAGAGCTTGTGTCTAGTAGTTGTACTACACCTTTAACAGCTGGATTAGAGTTTGTGTCTAGTAGTTGTACTACACCTTTAACAGCTGGATTAGAGCTTGTGTCTAGTAGTTGTACTACACCTTTAACAGCTGGATTAGAGCTTGTGTCTAGTAGTTGTACTACACCTTTAACAGCTGGATTAGAGCTTGTGTCTAGTAGTTGTACTACACCTTTAACAGCTGGATTAGAGCTTGTGTCTAGTAGTTGTACTACACCTTTAACAGCTGGATTAGAGCTTGTGTCTAGTAGTTGTACTACACCTTTAACAGCTGGATTAGATCTTGTGTCTGGTAGTTGTACTACACCTTTAACAGCTGGATTAGATCTTGTGTCTGGTAGTTGTACTACACCTTTAACAGCTGGATTAGAGTTTGTGTTTTGCCCATGTACTGACTCTGCAACAGCTGGATTAGAGCTTTTGTTTTTTACTTGTATTGCAGCTTGTACTGCACCATTAACAGCTGGATTAGACCTTGTGTCTAGTAGTTGTACCGCACCTTTAACAGCTGGATTAGAGATGGCGTTTTGTATTCGAAATGCAATTTTAACAGCTGAATTTAGAGTTTATATTTTGCTCTTGTACCGTACCTTTAAGAGCTGGATTAGAGTTTGTGTCTAGTAGTTGTACTGCATCTTTACCAGCTGGATCAGAGCTTGTGTCTAGTAGTTGTACTCCATCTTTACCAGCTGGATTAGAGTTTGTGTCTAGTAGTTGTATTACACCTTTAACAGCTGGATTAGAGCTTGTGTTTTGTTCTGCCACTGTAACTTTAACAGCTGGAATACAACTTGTGTTTTGCGCTTCTACCGCACCTTTAAGAGCTGGATTAGAGATGGCGTTTTGTATTCGAACTGGATTAGAGTTTCTATTTTGCTCTTGTACCGTACCTTCATTAGCTGGATTAGAGTTTATGTTTTGTACTGCAACTTTAACAGATGGACTAGAGCTTGTGTTTTGTATTTATACAGCAACTTTAACCGCTGGATTAGAGTGTGTTTTGGATTTGTACTGCAAATTGAACTCGATGGATTGGACTGTATGTTTTGCTCTTGTACTGCACCTTTAACCACACAATACCTTTTTGTGTTTACAGGTGTTGGAGATCAACTTATGTAATAATATGAACAGTTTAACCTTTCGGTTTAGTTGTTCTTTAGAATCTTCATGGGTGTGTGTGTGATGGTTGTGCTTCTGTGTGGTTGCTGTGTATATTTATCATTCCTGATCACTGACATCATCTCTGAAGACATTAATCACGTTGTTAACGCCTCACTTATGTTCATGACTGAACCCCGTGTAGTTTCATCTTCATGCTCGGTTGCAGTCTTTGCCAGTGTACCGTGTCAATTACTGCAAAACAACAACGTGTCGCAACATCATGAATCAATTATGACAGCTTAACTTGTCAGACAGAGAATCTTCTTTTTTTTCCTAATGTGAACAATGTTTACCGAAGTGTGATATGTTCTTTTTATCCATGATTTTTATTTATGTGGGAAAATAATCCATCTTTGCCAATTTTATGCCATTCACATACCAAATATTCCATTTGTATTTATTTATTTAACGGTTCATTAGGTACACCTAATGCAGTCGAATACAAAAGTGCAATAAATACTTCATGAAGGTTTTAATGTTTAGCTTTTGTTGAAACTGTTGGGTTTTTATTATTTACCTATCTTCACTGATAACAGGGGGTGGACAAAATAATAGAACCACTTGTCGCTATAGTGCAAAACAGTTCAACAGCAACACAAACTCCTAAATGATCATTTAGCTAAAAGGGAGGATTTACTGCAGGACTGTTGTATTAAACCGGCCACTGTGCGAACTTCTAGTTCGAGTCAGCAAATATGTTTTTCTGTCTGGAGTGGCGGTTTTAACATTAGATATCATCTTAAAGATAATATTTGTTGTATTTCTGTTGTGGGACCGTCCCCAGAGAACAGCCACAGAATTCAGGTAATGTCACAAAGTCTGAGCGCCCAAAAAACGACGCGTGATGTTCATCTGTGGCATACGTATTCTGCACATCAGAGACAATGAGCTTGCAAAAACACAAACAGAACTGACTCAGAGTCAGATTAGAGATGGTTCCCACAGATCTCACCTCGATGACCCTCCTGCTGTCTTTTGCCATCTGATAGCATCTGTGACGGACAGCTTGTACTGCCGAGTGATGACAGGCAGACTAACAAAGCTGTGAGCGAACAGGTTCATGTTGGACGGGCGCCGAAAGGAAATGCCATCTTATCTATTTGTCTGCCTTCCACGTTGCCACACAACCTGCTGACGTGACGTCTTTATTCTCAGACGACACTTTTCCTCCTGTCAGCTCATCTTTGTTGTGAATGTTTCATGTCTCCACAATCCCCACCAAGGTTGAGACCATAAAAAGGGAATAAATCCAGTGAAAAGTAGTAATTTTCTCATAGACTTCTATACAACCAGAGGAGTCGCCCCCTGGTGGACATTAGAGAGAATGCAGCTTTAACACATGAAGCTTTGACTTCACTTTTCAGAACCTGGAGGTTGCCGCCTGAAACGGATTAGATGATAATCTGAATAGACGCAATGAAATGCACACTTTGACCTCCCTTAAAAAATGGTGAATCTTAAATAATAATATGAATAACCACTTTGTTTGTAAACACTTTTAAAAGCAGACCTCATCCTGCACTAGTAGGTGTGAATATCTGAGCAAGTCTTTTGAAAACCTAAGTTTACGATCTTCTCTCACTGAGATTCGTCCTGATTAAAAGAGATCTACATCCCATTAGGGATTTAAAGATGCCATTTCTCTGTGTCTTCATATTAGTTTCCATATCCAGAACATTTGGTTAAACTAGTTGTTTTATTTACAATCTGTCTGATTGTTCGACAGCTCACATGATGCACTTCTGCTGTCCAACATGAACCAACGAACCTGATCTGTGGATCTCCGCCGATCACCTGATCTTTCACCTGTGCAGTTAATCCTTCAGATCTGAGCTCACACACATCAACAGAAACTCTCACCATATTTGACCTGAGGATTAACACTGAAAGGCTTTTAAAATACTTCGGCGGAGGTAAAGACGGGGGAGGCGGTTCTTCCGGCTGAGTAAAACTCTCAGGTTTCACGATAGAGTGGAGGTGATGGTACCTGAAGGCATCACAATGCTGATCATTAAAGCCTTCAGCACACTCTATCTCACCCTGTTTAGTGTATCACTATATAGAGAATTGGCAGTGCATTTGTTTTGTGTTTCATCCCAGCCTTTCATTTTGTTTCGTTAAACAAAAAGACGTGAAACTCTCCCCACCTGTGCAGGTTTTCCTTCTTTTAAAGGAGCAGTGAAGCGTGCCGAGCCTCCGCTGTGCTCTGCTTCTCACCAGGCATGCTGCAGCGAGTCCGGACGCCACGAAGAAGAGTGGAAGTAACTAATTACACTTACTCTTGTGGTTCATCGTAGACGTGGAGCTTTGTGGTGACTATTTTTGGAGTATTAGTTAAAGTTGTGGGTTTTAGTTTTACAGTGTTTGGGGGCTTTAAGTCTAATGTTTTTAATTCTAATTTATTTAATTGGTGCATCCCAAAAAAGATAATGAAATTGCTTTTCTAGTTGAGCTACAGAGTTACCAGTAGAAGGTCATCTTGTTTTAGGATTTGAATCAACCTCTGGTTCTGTGAAGCTGATGCGGAAGAGTCTTAAAACCTGCATTCTCTCTAGTGTCCACCAGGGGGCGACTCCTCTGGTTGTATAGAAGTCTATGAGAAAATGACTCTACTTCCCTCTTGATTTATTACCTCAGTAAACATTGTAAACATGAGTTTATGGTCTCAATCTCTAGTTTCAAGTCTTCTACAATACAGCATGATGTTCATTTAGTACATTATGGTCCATTTAGTCTAATAGACCAACGGCCGTAATCCAAGATGGGGACGGCAAAATTGCCGAACTCGAGGCTTCATAACATCAGTCCACAAACCAATGGCTGACGTCACCATGACTACGTCCACTCCTTATATACAGTCTATGGTTTGAACCAATGTAAACATCACAAACACAAGTTTCCCATCAAAGTTCCAAAGAGCACCAACCTGCTTGTTTCCACTAACTGAGAGTCAAAGGAGCTCCTGATGAAGTCAAACACGTAAAGAGACCAGGAGACTGGACCACACAGGTCAAAGCTGAATGTCTTCAGCACCTCTCGCCAGACCGTTTAAAAGCTCCCAGCAGAGGAAGACGGGGTCGCTGAGCAGCAGATCGCTGTTTTGTGAAGAAAAAAGCAACTAAAGCAGAAGTCTGTCAGGAGTGAAGATGAAGAGGAATAACAAGAGACGACATGATTGATCCAGCTGACTGCAGCTCAGGTATTTACAGTCAGTCGCTGAGCATTTTCCATTCAAGATTTCAGCAAATCACTGACAAGAATGTGTTGAAGGCAGCAGAACACGGACGATCCTAAAAGGAAGTTCGATCACCTGCTGTCCACATGTCGAAGTCTCCATGGAAAACCTGCTCTCCGAAGACGTCAAACACAGAGCCACCCTTTAGTGTCTTCATGAGAAGCAACGCTTTCAACTAACTCCAATTTAAACCCACACACGTCATTGTTAGACGCTCAGAGCAACAGGAATATAAAGAGGGAGAAAGTCTGTGTGGGGTCGATCGCACCGAGACGAGTCGCAACAAGCCTCTTGGCAAAGAATCGGGCAAAACATGTGATGGGGGCGATTAAATGTAAATAATGAGAGAAAAAATGCAGACTTTGAGCTCTTTCTGTTGCTCTGTTGAATGAGGAGGGGACATATCATATATAGCATAATTACCTGTCGCTAATATCAATGTCTGTTCCAAACACATCCTCCGACATAACAACAGGAAGTTGTTGGTAAAGAAGTAAAGCCAACCTCTCGCTTGATTTTAATTCGGTGGTTGCTTGATTCTTGGGACGAGGCAACAACCTCCAGTTCTCAAGACCTGTCAATCACAGTAGCCCCGCCCTAAAGCATCCCCTGCTTTATGGTCTGTTTGACTCTAAATGGACCATAATGTACTCAATGAACATCATGCTGTATTGAAGAAGACTTGAAACTGGAGATTGAGACCATAAACTCATGTTTACAATGTTTACTGAGGGAATAAATCAAGAGAGAAGTAGAGTCATTTTCTCATAGACTTCTATACAACCAGAGGAGTCGCCCCCTGGTGGACACTAGAGAGAATGCAGCTTTAACACTTGAAGCATTGGATTCACTCTGAAGAACCGGAGCTCCTCCGCGAGGGTTACCTACTAGAAGGCAAAGACTGCTGGTCTCTGGTCTCTGGTCTCTGGTCTGGTCTCTGGTCTCTGGTCTCTGGTAGGTGGTCTCTGGTCTCTGGTCTCTGGTGGTCTGTTGTTGGGGTCCGTGTGACCTCTGCTGGAGCCCCGTGACCCCTCCGTGACTTCCCAGGGGTCACCAGGGGAAGGAAACAGATGTCACGCGCCTTCCTCGTGAGGATCTTCATGTTTTTAGTCCCTCGGCTCCCGTTTAACTTCGGCTGCTTGTTTTCGGAAGCTTTTCTGTTTCCGTCACTTGATTGAAAACTGGTGTCTGAAAAACTGAGATTATTTCTGTGAATACGAAGTGAAAATGTCCTATCAACTACTAAAATACATGTTGCATCAACTTTAGCAGCAATTAATTAAAACCAACGGTGGAAGAAGTGCTCACATATGTTACACAAGTATAATTATGAACACCAAACCTCTGTTAAAAGTGAAAGTCCTGCATGTAAACTCTTATTGAAGTACAAAATAAATCAAATTTTGCTTAAAATACAAAAAGTAAAAGCACTAGTTCTGCAGAATAATGTATGTTATAATATTGTTGCAGCTGGTAAAGGTCGAGCTCCTTTTAATTATTTTATATTCTGCTGGGAAGCGTTTGAATTTCACCCTGGGGATCAATAAAGTTTTCTCTTAACTGATAATAATACATCATCATTTATTAGTTGATTGTATGAAGTTGTACTGAACAACTATAGTTTTAAAGTAAATATAGTGGAGTAAAAATTACAATATTTCCTTCTGAGATGTGCGGAAGGGTAAAGTAGCAGTACATGTACAGTATATGAAAAGTTGTACTTGAGTAAAATACTTGATTAAATGCACTTGGTTACGTTCCACCACTGAGTAAACACATTTGTTTGTGCAATTCAGCCAAATAAAATACTCTCATTAAATGTAGTCACCGCTGCACTCTGAAACACGAGACTCAGACAACTTGGTATTAAAAAAATAGTCTAAATCATGAAGAAAATTAAACTTAAAAGTATTTTTGAAGCCTTCAATAGCAGCTGAGTTTATTTGAGACCAACATGTCGTGAACTCAGACGTCACTTTGTCTCTTCACTCCTCAGCTTTCAGAGACGACACGAACGAACGAGGACTCTTCAGAAACACGAGAAGAATGAGAACAACTGAGTTACAGGTTTTAAATCAGTCTTGAGACACACGCACACACACACTCACACACACACACACACACACACACACGCACACACACACACACACACACGCACACACACACAGTCCACAAAATTAACATTCCTTATTATTATTATTGTTATGTTCATGTCAGCTATTTTCTTGTTCTGGGAATATTTAATGAAATAATATCTATTTGTGACGGAGAGGTGTAGAGTAATTGCAAAATGAAATATAATAAATGTTTATGCATAATGAGAATAAATAAATATGTATACAGAGATGTTAGAAACAGTAAGTACAAGTAAATAAAGTTAAAGTGACAGTGGCAGCATTAAGCACAACTGAAGATTGGCTGAGTTCATCTTGGATTCAACATCCTTTAGAACGCTTCAGATAACGAGAGTTTGTCCTCAGACGTTCATGAACGCAAATAACTAAACTTTTAAAAGCTTCCACAGTCATCAGGATAAAGAATATCTGAGTCTCACAGTGAGGACGATATGTATCCGATGTTTTTAGAGAAACAGGTCTGATGTGTTTTTTCCTTTGATAACTGCATGAAGGTGATCAGTATTCTCTATTTGAACCTCTCTCCTGCTCTCCTTGGACCATTCATCTATTGTCACCTTGATCTAAAGTCTGGCAAAACAATAAAAATTCCTCCTCTGCACTAAAGCGGCTCAGCGGCCGTCATTAGCAGAAATAGAAACGGTTGAATGTGAGCGTGAACGAACGTCTCTTTGACTCGCTGCACTACATTAACATCATGTGTGATAGAAAATGGCCTGAACAAGTGGAAACAGTAAAGAATGTCCTCATGGTGAAGTGTTACGGTGTTTGATATTCAAAAGAACTTACTGTATCTCATTTTGATTAAATTCAGTATTTCCGTTAATAAACTCCTCGAAAATCTGCTACTTGTAGTTGTAATCTAGAATATAATCAGGAAAATGGACCAGTTTTAATACAAATGATAAAAAATGACATAAAAGAAGATGCAAAAGCAAACAGCATGCACATTTTCATGTTTTTAAATCAACCTTTTTGTTCTGATTTCATGAAGTTGCTTCCTTTTTCTTGATTTGAGGATTTACCTGCTCTTACATTAATCATTTGTCTTGTCTGTAATAGATGATTTCGCCCCACATTACATCTCCCTAAACACATTTCCAACCTGTTTTTACGACCAGAGTCCGACTGAACCCGACTCCTGGAGAGCAGCAGTGAAAGTCTGATCTGAAAGACCTGAAAGAGACGACTGATCAGCAGCAGATGAGGACGAGGACGCTTTGATCCAGCATTACATGGCACTGGTTTTACAAAGGTGAGTGAAGCCCAGAAATCCGGCGCCGTTGATCTCATAAATCAGCAGGTCAGTAACTGAACACTGGTCTAATGTAGGCTATGCACTGTAACCAGGAGCCAAACGTACAACAAGAGTCGATCATACTTACACTAACATGAAGAAGATGAAGCTGTAACTTGGAAAGAAATGTTTGCGTGTTACAAAAATATAATTCCCATTGTAGTTGAAAGTGAGTAAGTACATCTACTCATGTAATGTATCATAGACTGTGAATACTATACAATCGAATGTAAGAAGTGGACGTCGTCATCGTGACCTCACCCATTGCTTTATGAGCTACAGTTTTGAAGCCATCTTGGTTTTTAGCATCTAAGTACAACTGAATAAAACATTTTCGGCGATTAAAATGTTACAATTAACTTTCATGAAGTGAAAACACACTGTGAAAGAGTTGAAGTTGTCAGACGAAAACACGGACAACTCCCAGACCGGACAACGCTGTGGTAGAGACCTGTCAATCACAGTAGCCCCGCCCTAAAGCATCCCCTGCTTTATGGTCTGTTTGACTCTAAATGGACCATAATGTACTTAAATGAACATCATGCTGTATTGAAGAAGACATTGAAACTAGAGATTGAGACCATAAACTCATGTTTACAATGTTTACTGAGGGAATAAATCAAGAGAGAAGTAGAGTCATCTTCTCATAGACTTCTATACAACCAGAGGAGTCGCCCCCTGGTGGTCACTAGAGAGAATGCAGCTTTAACACATGAAGCTTTAACTTCACTTTAAAGAACCGGAGATAAAAGGAGCCAAAATACAGAAATATTTTTGTAATATTTGGGCAAACCAGTAAAATACTTAAATGTCAAATGTTAAGCTCTTTCGTCGTGTTGTAGTTAGTTTAATAGAGAATACATTTTTTATGGCACATTGGGTTTTCTGGTCTAGAAACATTGATTTTCTTGCATTGTAACTGGTTAAAAAACGTCACATTTAATATTATTTTTACTCCTACTTTTCTGTACATGGCCCACATTTTAAAACGTTTGGCTCTAACATGATGCAGCTCTGATCTGTGAAGGTTTGTTACTGAAGACTGAGTCAGTAAATGGTTATTATATTTGAGCTTGCAGTGAAAACATCAATATTCATCAGGGAATGTTGAACATGTAAAAGTCGTTAATACGCAGACGACACCACGCAGTGTCTTTGAGATAACGAGTGAATCAATGGAGTCAAAAGCACCTTCGCATTAAACTTTAACCGCGACAGATTCATCTGCAGATAATGTTTCTTCACTTGTCAAACACAAAATTGTTTTCGTTGTGTAAAGGAGAAATGTGGGACGGACCACCCAGCCTGCCGCTGCTGGAACAGGGTCCGCTGAGGGCAGTTAAGCTGTTTCCACAGGTCACTCGTGTCCCACTTGTTAATTTGTGAAGCAGAAGGAGGACGGTGTGTGTGTTCAAACTGTGGCAGCTTGACGAAGACGTTGGCTGTACAGGAGAGAGAAACAAGCTTCTTCTTCTATTTTCAGCAGAGGGGTCGTAAATCTGCTCCGAGATGAGTTACCGCAGCTCAGGGACGCCCGGGTGTTTTGGTCGAGGGGGCATGTTGTAAAACAGCCAAGATATTCACGCCATCGCTCGTGGAAAGTATCCAACCACGCCAAGGAATAGTCCCTCTGAGGATTTTCTGACGTTCAGAGCCACGTGAACATGAGAGCCTGAATTCATGAGAGAAGAAAGCAGTTTTTGTGCAGCACAAATATTCAGATCTTAACACATCGGAATGATTCACCTGCAATGTTTCCTATTCAGTGTGGATTTAAAACAAAATGTATTTGAGTTTAAAACTAAACGTGGCTTGAATTTAAACTGTAAAATGGGATTTGTTGCATCTTTAACAACAAGGAAATATAAATGCTTAAGTATAAATGCTGCATCAAAGTACTTTTATTGTTAGTTCAACAATAACAACATTTAGAAAACACCACAGTCTAGATTTGCTTCATAGAGATCTTTACAACAAAGATCACGTTCCTTTATCCGGCTGGTCACATCCAGCTATAGGCTACCTATGAAAAATAATGCTCCATATTTCGTACGTTATCAACATAATCATGAACGAGGAGGTTTAAAGACCACAAAAACCCCCACATGGTGGGCAGGAGTGGAGGTGGAGGGTCCAACGATCTCTGACCGCTGTCTGTTCCCTGTGTGAAACAACAATGTTGATATATTTTTGTTGCCTAAACCTAACTAAGTTGTTTTCTGTGAAGACTGAAGTTCATTTTGAAAAGACTGTATTAATGTAACGAGCAGGAATTGACACGTGTTGCTGGACTAGAAAAATGAGGAGGAGTTATCTTTGATTGATTTACAATTATTGTGTCTTTTTTTGGGACTATTAACTGTAGCGTCCAGTAATCCACGGTCATGTGTCAGCAGCCCTGACTGCGTGTTTGGCCACGAGACCAGATGGAGAAGGCTGTTAAAACAAGATGTCTGCCAAACGTATTGCATCACCAGTTGTGGTCCTCTGGGTGTGCTGTGTCCAGATCCAGAGGTGGGGGGGGGATCAGAGGCAGCCTATGACAGATCTGAAGGGTTGGAACTCGTCAGCCTTGTGTTTTGTCTGCGGTCCTCTTTGTGTACGGTCACGGCGGTCCGGCGGGTCGTACTTTGACGTCGGAGGGTTCAGTCGCCATCTTCGGAGACGTCGTGAGATCAAAGACGACCAATGAGCTGCTTCCCTTAAATGCAACAGGCAGAAGTAATAACACACATGGGTGGAGCTGACTTCATGACATCATGGTGTAATAAAAGATATGTGGATCTTTTCTTTTTTTCTGCTGCTGCAAAACCAACAGAGAGGTTTAACAGACATCATCTCTAAATACTGTATGTGTGAGACACACAGCAGTCAGAGAGGATGAACAGAGTGCAGAGTTATTGGCTCGTTGACTGTGTGGTTCAATGAAAACAACCGAAATATCAGTTAACAGCACCTACCGGCTGTAATGTTCGTTACACCTAACATGTAAAACTGTGGTGACTTGGGAGCAACTTTGGGGTCAAAGGAACATCAAGTGGAAGTCAGTGGTGATTTATTTGTCACCTAACTTGCATACTTCAGTGGTTAATTTAACCCAAACAACGATCTTTTCCTCAACCTAACTAAGTATTTCACCATCCTTTCCAAACCTAACTAAGTATTTCACCATGTCTTCCTAAACCTAGCTAAGTATTTCACCATGTCTTCCTAAACCTAGCTAAGTATTTCACCATCGTTTCCTAAACCTAACTAAGTATTTCACCATGTCTTCCTAAACCTAACTAAGTATTTCACCATCTCTTCCTAAACCTAACTAATTATTTCACCATCGTTTCCTAAACCTAACTAAGTATTTCACCATGTCTTCCTAAACCTAACTAAGTATTTCACCATGTCTTCCTAAACCTAACTAAGTATTTCGCCATCTTTTCCAAACCTAACTAAGTATTTCACCATTGTTTCCTAAACCTAACTAAGTATTTCACCATGTCTTCCTAAACCTAGCTAAGTATTTCACCATCGTTTCCTAAACCTAGCTAAGTATTTCACCATCGTTTCCTAAACCTAACTAAGTATTTCACCATGTCTTCCTAAACCTAACTAAGTATTTCACCATCTCTTCCTAAACCTAACTAATTATTTCACCATCGTTTCCTAAACCTAACTAAGTATTTCACCATCGTTTCCTAAACCTAACTAAGTATTTCACCATCTCTTCCTAAACCTAACTAAGTATTTCACCATCGTTTCCTAAACCTAACTAAGTATTTCACCATCTCTTCCTAAACCTAACTAAGTATTTCACCATCTCTTCCTAAACCTAACTAAGTATTTCACCATCGTTTCCTAAACCTAACTAAGTATTTCACCATCTCTTCCTAAACCTAACTAAGTATTTCACCATCTCTTCCTAAACCTAACTAAGTATTTCACCATCTCTTCCTAAACCGAACTAAGTATTTCACCATCGTTTCCTAAACCTAACTAAGTATTTCACCATCGTTTCCTAAACCTAACTAAGTATTTCACCATCTCTTCCTAAACCTAACTAAGTATTTCACCATCGTTTCCTAAACCTAACTAAGTATTTCACCATCGTTTCCTAAACCTAACTAAGTATTTCACCATCTCTTCCTAAACCTAACTAAGTATTTCACCATCGTTTCCTAAACCTAACTAAGTATTTCACCATCGTTTCCTAAACCTAACTAAGTATTTCACCATCTCTTCCTAAACCTAACTAAGTATTTCACCATCTCTTCCTAAACCTAACTAAGTATTTCACCATCTCTTCCTAAACCGAACTAAGTATTTCACCATTGTTTCCTAAACCTAACTAAGTATTTCACTATCGTTTCCTAAACCTAACTAAGTATTTCACCATCTCTTCCTAAACCTAACTAAGTATTTCACCATCGTTTCCTAAACCTAACTAAGTATTTCACCATCGTTTCCTAAACCTAACTAAGTATTTCACCATCTCTTCCTAAACCGAACTAAGTATTTCACCATCGTTTCCTAAACCTAACTAAGTATTTTCTGGTGAAGACAGAGGTTTATTTTGAAATGGACACATGTTTTTGGGCTTTATTATGAAAACGAACACAAACTGAGGATTTACTCTTCGTGAGATATCCTAGTATGAGGCTCTGTTGTAAAGATATATCGGTATATTTAGGGCGGCTGTAGCTCAGTGGTGTTGAGCGGGTCGTCCTTTAACCACAAGGTTGGCGGTTTGATCTTCGGCTCCTATTCTGTCTTTATAGTGTCCTTAAGAGAGCCATTGAACCATAAGTTGCTCCCCGGGTGCTTTACATGTAAAATATTATAGTCTGTATAAACACACAGCAGGGTGAAAGTGTAAACAGCATGATGGATCCCTGGTTTCCTTCTTAGTGACAGACATGAAAAGTGTCCATAGAGTCACACAGAAGAGAATTTCCTGCAGAGTGATGCCACCTCGTGGCCAAACACACAACTACATGTAAATATGAGGCATCTGTTATTGAAGGTACTTTGTACTTCTACTACATTACATCTCAGAGACAAATACTGTACTTTTTACTTCACTATACATTTAATTGACGGACAACTTACTTCTCCTTTTAATATTGTTGATAATTGTTGTGTATTTGTAATAATGTTGAGGTTTAGACAAAACAAACATTGTAAAGTGTCACTTTCTGGGTTATTATGACATGAAGTATAAAAAAAACAGTTAATTGATTAATGTAGAAAACAATCAGCAGATGAATCTATAATGAAAGTTATCATTTAGTTAATAGTATAAAATGAGCTCGAGCTCATACAACTACAGTAAAATCCTGTTTTTACATGAATGAGAGACACTACAGGTGAGAAGAATAAACATGTAACTAATAGATGTCACCATACTTACCCAGTAGATTACTCACAATAAGAAAAATATTTTTTGTATTTCAAGTTTTTGGAATATTCTGTTTAAATATGCAAATGAGATATTATCATATTAAATATGTGCTAATTTGCATACAATTCAAGAAGAGAAATCTAAAGCCAGGTTCAAAATTCTCGTTTGTTTAGATATGCAAATGAAGCATTATCTAATGGTGACTTTTGGTTAAATCTACCGACGTCAGCTGTGAATTTTGCATGTTTTTTTCCATTGCTCTGAAAGTCCTGAAAGAGGGTTCGGGCTACATGTGAAAAACGTATGTGAGTTCTGACTTTAAACTCAAATGACTGATGATGATTCATGATCATTCACACGATGTCGCCATAACCGTATAAAGAGAAGACATGCAATGGAAGCAAATTAGCACAAAATCTCAAAATTGACCATGAGCATGAAAAAACAATGTTAGTGTCTCTTCATGAATGAGCAACAATAATCTAATGATATGACATATAATAGTATAACAGTTACATGTTTTTACATTTATTTTCCTGATACTTACGTACTAGTAACATTTGACAAAGTATTTTTACAGTTGTATTTAAGTAAGTTTAATTTAAAATTAACAACAAATGTGGAGCATTTAGTCCATAATTGTGGCAATTTCTCTCACAGGCACATAACTTACTGTGAAAAATAAAAAAATGCACATTGTTATGAAGTATTTAACTATGGACTTGACAACATTTTGTAAAAGCACCTGGAGGAGAAGCGAGCAAACGTCTTGTGAAGGCCGAGCTCCATCTACTTAAGATCTGACTTGATCCAAAAGGAAACAGTAAAAACAGTTGAAAAGAGGAAAAGTTCCCTCTGCGGCGGTCTGAGCTCGTCTTCATCTGTGTTTATGTTTTAGAGGGAAAGTTTCACATCGATCATGTTTGAGACACTTTGAGTGGGCTGATGGTCCAAAGATGAAAGCTTCTAATTTTACAAGTCATGTTCTGCACACAGGACGGTTATATTTTAACACAGGAGCCGTAGTGGACTCATGAGACTAACTTCATTTAATGATATAGATCATCTTAAAGTTAAATAAAGTTATCTCGAGGCAATTTTCATAGCAGGTCTAGATAATTTTAGATCCTTCAGTAATAATCTTTATTTATATTGCACATTTTACAAACACTACGTATCTCAAAGCGCTGCAGAGTTTAAAATAAATACAAACAGAAAACCTTACCTTTACAAATAAAAATAATTAAAAGTGGTTGGAAGAGTGCACTTTGCACTTACATTACAAGTGTAATTTAAAAAATGTAAACAGATGAATAAGAACTTGAAAACATTTTACATTTTAAATTAAAAAGTGTTCAGACGTAAAAGTGTTCAAAGGCGTAAAAGGTCATTTGAAAGAAGCGTGTGTTAAAAAAGAAAGGCTCTGTGAAAGAGATATGCTTATTACGAGTATTTTTACAGTGCGGTATCAGAACTTTTACTTGGACTATGATGTTCATAACTTTGTTTTCATTAGTGTATAGCTTCGAATAGTTAGCTTAGAATGAGCCCTTCATATCTACATCGGGAACTGGTCGTCTTCACTGCGTTGCACAGCCATGTTTCTACAGTGGCCTGGAATGGACAAACCAAACACTGGCTTTAGAGCGAGACTTTCATGTTGTTCAATTTCCTTGACGGCCATCATAGTTTTCAGACATGCGTGTGAAAGGGAGAGATGAGCAGAGGAGTATTCAGTTGGCTGCAATCTGCAACCTCACCACTAGATGACACTAAATCAAGGATCATTTATTGTCATTATGCAACACAGGGATGCACAAAGAACTGCAGTTGTAACACAAGAAAAACATGACAAACAAAACAAAAACAGTAGTACATTCCTGTTGTGCAGTGATTCTTAACCATGGGGCCGCGGCCCACGATTGGGCCGCGAGCGCCACCTAGACGGCCGCAAAAAAGTTTCAGTTTTGCACCTGTGGGCCGCGAGGGCCGCGGGACCGCATAGGTTATCAATTGAAGACACCAGAGATATTACTGTTATCCATGAGACGCTCAGTTACAATATGGCTTCCCACCACCTGGTGGCGGTAATGCGTCAGTCAGTTGTTTAACAAGCTCCAATATACAGAAGAAGACACTCAGCTATCCGCTAGCCCAGGGGTCGGCAACCTGCGGCTCTTCAGCCCGTCTGTTGCGGCTCCCTGAGTCTACATCAGGGGTCCCCAACTGGCGGACCGGATCCGGACCCAGGCCCTAAATCCGATAGATAATTCGGAATTATACATATTAGGCACTGAGTTTATACTTTAACCGGCGCGTCTTATTCAGCCGTTACGGCACTTGTTCGGCGGTGCAGGAAACACACCGACCAATGCGTCTAAATCACATCAGGTGATGCAGCTCAATATGAGTATTCTGACAAGTTTCCTGACTCGAGCAAGGTTTACACACACCGTGACACACGGGGGAGAGACGAGGAAATAGAAAGAAGAGCAGGGAAATTGCGCCGATCGAAGAAGATATCTCACATGACTCTCTTCAAAAAGAGAAACGTGTTCAGAGAGAATATAATTTATAAGCAAGAATGAACAGAATCTTGTATGTTAATTATTCCCACAGGCAGTTAAATCCTCTATCCCTGTCAAGCGCTTTTCCCCCGTGAACGCGAACGGCTAATCATGATTTTCAGACGCCCGCCCTCTGTAAACTATCAATGGATAAATCCAAAAAAAGAAAAGTCACGGAGGAAAATAGAGAGTTTGACTCTGCTTGGACGTCTTCATTTGCTTTCACTGGCAACGATGCTGGTTTACCTGTATGCTTCCACAACAACCACACAGCATGTGCTGAAAAGTGTCACGCTGGAGATGAGCGACAAAGAGCGATTTCTCAGCTGCTGCAGAAAACTCTCCTCTTCATAAGAGTTTGGTATTGTTATATCAGTTAAAATAGCAATAAAATGTCAAGAATTGTCTTTATTCTTCTTCTATATTTTCATAAATACAACAAACTACAGTTTTTGTACATATAATATAACTATATATAACACTTTATAAGCTGTGATATGAAATAGCTTTTGCAGCTCCAGACACGTTTTATTTGGTTTTATTTGAAGCCTTCAAAAATAAAGCGACACTTAGCGACGAAACATCTAACGCTGGTGGGAAAGCCTGTTGGGATTCTTGTTGTGTATGCAGGTTTACATACACATGATAAATAAATGTCTTTGTGATCATCACATTGTATCATCTCATTTATTTGACAAGGGTTTTGCTTGTTAAACTGTAAGTGGATTTAATATAGTTATTGAATACCAATCAAACCAAGAGTGAGATCAATTAGTTAAACTAATACAGTGTTAATATTTGAATGGGCCCCGGGACACTTTGTGCTTGAAAAGTTGGGCCCCGAGGTCAAAAAGGTTAAGAACCCCTGCTGTAGTGCATCTGTTAATTTTGCGTATTAAGGAATATAAGCAGTAGCAACAAAAACAATTCTCTGGTCAGATAATATGGCCGACATCTTCACATTAACAATTCAACATGAGTAAATTAACATTGTCCATCAACTTTGACTGTGTTTGAGCACCAAGCATCATGATCTAAACTAGAGTCCACCTCCTCTGGTCCTACTATCCGCTCGTCAAGTGCTGCTGGATCCTGGACTGCGATGGATCCAGGTCTCTGTGAAGATGTGGACTCCAGTAAAAAACACAAAAGAATAACAAATTAAGACAAAACAATGTAACGAAATGAATGGGAGCTGCCGGCCACAGCATGTATACATGCGCTATTGAAGCTATACTTGATGTTCAAAATGACTGGTTGATTCAGAAACTTTGGGGTTTGAGTGGAATTTAAAGTTTGTCCACACAAGATGAGTTGATGGCAGACCCTCTGTGAGGATGAAGAAGGTGAAGTCAGTTGAATTTCCATCTTATTAATCAGCGATGAATAAGGCAGCGGGAAAGGAAAATTCTGGGTTTGTACTCGGCCAGAACCGGACCGCACAGTCCAGTCAGCAACACAAATATCTTCGCCTCAGACCCACATGGAGACACCGCCCGCTGTATGTTTTCATTGGCAGCCGAGCGTATCTGTGTGGGAAGGGGGGGGGGGCAATACACATCACGTTCCCTCTGGAACTATTTAATGTATTGACTCAAAAAGCCCACAAATGCAGCAAGTGAAATGTTCCGAACACAAAACTGGACGACTCGTTTATCTTCTCTGTGCAGACGCTGACTTCAACAAACCTGAGGAGGGTTTTATCATTATTATTCCAGCCTAACATCACCACTTCTGTCCAGTTTGTGAGTTGGGCCCAGTATGTACTCTTTACTGGAGGCTTAAATGGGCTTCTTGGTATCTTCAACCGCCATTTGGGTGACAAGAAAAACAATAGAGGGAACAATACTGGATGTGAAAAGTGTGTCAACAAAGGCCTTTGATTTTGTTTTGTTTTTGTAGTGTAATTTTTTGGTAGGATTTGTTGCATCTCTTGGTGATAAAAAGAGTCTTTTAGAAACACAAAAATATAATTTGTGTACTTGCTGAGTTTTATGCATTTTTTTAAAGTTAATGGCACAAAATTATTTTACTGATAAATCCGCCAAGTGTGAAATAGATCGATCGAATAGTTCTTGAGAAATGCAAAGAACACACGGACAGAGTCTCGTCTTTTGTCCCGTTAGCGACAAAGTTAGCAAGCTAGCTATCTGGGAGAGCTTTTAGTTCCTCTTAAAGGGCCAGTGTGCAGCATTTAGGGGGATATATTGGCAGAATTTGAATATAACATTAACAAGTAGGTTTTCTTTTGTGTTTAATCACCTGAAAATAAGAATTGTTGTGTTTTTGCCATCTTAGAATTAGTGGTTTATACCCACATGCAGAGCAGTTTGTCCTCCACAGAGCTGGCCACCATGTTTCCTACGGTAGCCCAGGACGGACAAACCAAACACTGGCTCTTTATAAGGCCTTTTGTGTTTCCATGTGGGCCACCATAGTTTTCACACGCTTTGCACACGGGAGATGTTTCAGATGGTTGCAATCTGCAACCTCACCACTAGATGACGGCAAACTCTACACACTGCACCTTTAAATATCTCTTTTTCCAATTGGGGAGCTACTGTGACTATAGCGCTATAGCTGGCTAGCATTTACCAGGCTTTCTAACATGATTGCCAGCTACAATATTTCACCAACTAGCCCTATAAGTACGTCACCAAGCTTATACTGGTTATTCTAGAGGATTTGAGGATGAATTTCACTGTGACCAGGCCCTTAATGGTCACACAGATCGAGGTTCTTGTGTAAATTTAACATCTTACTTGACATAAAATCCTTCACTCATTCCTCTTTTTGTTTTGACTTTGGTATTTTTATGTTTTTTGGTGTTGTCCCTGTTAGGAACAACAGGCTCGTGGACTCTTTTTTACTTCAGCCGAAATGATTCATGCAAAGAAACCACATTCTGATTTACGAGTCGAAAGAAACCTATTTTGCCTTTGACGTAATCCAGTGAAGTAATCTGAAATTGTTTGAATTGTTGCGTTTTTGTTTTGTTTCAATTTACAACGTTAACCACGTGTTTCAAAGTGTTTAAAACTTGAGACCGTAATCCGGACAGAAAAGACGTTTCCCTCCAAACTTCATTGAGCGTTCAGTTTAGTTGAACAGGAACGTGATTTTAAAGGAGACAGGCTTGCTCAGGTGCTGCTGATGTCAACCTCCATTATATGTATGTATTGCACATATGGTCATGGCGAGCAGAGCTTTACAGAAGCTTTACTCTCACTGGCTCAAAAAAAAAGAAAAGATGACTCGCAGGCTTTCGAACATTAAGACTCCATTTTGGAAGTCTGACACAGCAGCTGGTCGTCGTAACGAGCCGCCTCACCCCGCCATCACTTCTCAGGGTTTTCCGACTTAAAGGGATTTCTCTCCCAGATTCCCATTTGGAAGGAGGCAGACAGAAGCATTGTGCTGCTGAATGCAGAATGAGATTGAGGGACCGAGGGAGTGATCTGATTCCCTTCAAATGATTCCTCATCTCCTTTCCTTAGTGCTATTTTAAAAACAGCTTTAAGATCTCCTTTCGGAGGAAACAGGCAGGTATTTTATCACCTGTTAAAGGCACCCTGTGGACTTTATGTTGTGATGCGATGGAAGAAGTATCCAGATCCTTTACTTAAGTAAAAGTACAAATACCACACTGTGAAAATACTCTATTACGAGTAAAAGTCTGGGCATGAAAATGTTGCGTAAATAAAAGTACGTCAGTTTAAATATGAAAGGTAAAAGTCCCCTGCCACTGTTATATTATTATATAAAGATTATTATTACATATACATTTATTTTTTCATGCAAAACAAATTCATCCTTTTACAAAAAGAAATGAAAATGTCTGTTGATTGGAAAATAATGAGTATAAGAGGTTTACCGAGACTTCAAACTCAGAAGCAATTTATTATTTGATGAGTTCAAGTACAATCCGGAATAATCTGGGATTTGCAGACATCCTGTTAATAACCTTAATATTTTCTTCATTGAATCATTGATTCTAAAAATGTATATAACAATAAACGAGAATTTGTGATTGGCTCTTGAACTGAAGACTCTTCATCTGTCGGCTAATCGATTTTAACAGTCCTCTGTTCGCTCCTTCTTCTTTACACCTCTTCACTTTTTCCAGATAAATACTTTTTTAACTAAAGGTTTCAAAAGAAAAAAACATATATTATATATATATATATATATATCACAGAAATAACAGAATTTATTTGTGAAAGTATTCTGTAATATTGTTAATGCAGTGAAACTGTGTTATTGAGTCCCGGCCTGTAGATGGCGCCACTCTTCTGCTCTTCAGCCTGTTGCTCTTCAATCGCTGTTGAATGTGTTAATATAGCTCAACTGTTTGATTTCATGTGAACACATACATTATTATTATTATTATTATTATTATCTGTGCCCCTGTCTCTCTCAGAAAAGATGTTTTGAACAATTTAAGAAATACAGAAATAAACGCCAAAGAGCCAAAAACAAGGACCACAAAAAAGCTAAACAAAGAGAATCAAGAACATATAAAAATAAACAGTTAACAACCACATACAATATCTATATGCAAGAGTTTCTGTACATTATAAACAAATGTAATTCGTGCAAAAGAGTACATATTGAATGGGTAATGTAATAGATTGATTTATATTCATGAAGTGTGCAGTTATGAGCAGTGTGTACAGCGTGAAGGAGATGAGTAGAAGAAGAACAGAACATCAGGTCTAAAACAGCAATATATAAGAAATATAAGAAATATAACCAAGTGCTAGCATTAGAAAGAAACGTTTTAAAGGAAGACTTAAAGACTGGTTTATGTTAGTAATTTCCACTATTTACAAAATTGCAAGTCAACAGAGTGTTAGTTAGCATGCTGTGTTAGCATCAGCGGTTTGGACTGAAGCCTTCCTGCTGTTTGCTGCAGACACACAAAATGTGAGAGAAGAAGAAATGTGGATTTCCAGATGAACGGCGGCTCACTGAGCCACAACAAACAGTCTGTTTATCTGCTGCTGACGCAAGCACACACACGCACACACACACACACACACACACACACAGTCCTGTTTCCATCACTTTAGAGGACAATACATTTCCTTAAATTCATTTCCTGGAGACTTGCCTCAACCATAACCGCTAATGGCCTGAACCTAACCTTACATTATCCAAACCTTAGTCTTCCTCCTGAAAGGTTCTGATGTACGTTATGGGGACTTTCATTTTGTCCATAGAAGGAAGACGAGTCCCCACAATGTGAGTGTGTGAACAGATTTATGTCCCCACAACACGAGTAACACACAACCAATGAAATTTAAAGTCCCAGTTATCAATTTTCTGACCCAATGGTGTATTTTTCAAATATTTAGAAATCCATCATGAAAAGGAAACACTTCATCCTTCAGTTAATCACAAACATTCAACATCAACACATAAAGGAACACTTCATCCTTCAGTTTATCACAAACATTCAACATCATCACATAAAGGAACACTTCATCCTTCAGTTAATCACAAACATTCATCTTCATCACATAAAGGAAACACTTCATCCTTCAGTTTATCACAAACATTCAACATCATCACATAAAGGAACACTTCATCCTTCAGTTTATCACAAACATTCAACACATGTAGGAACACTTCATCCTTCAGTTTATCACAAACATTCAACATCAACACATAAAGGAACACTTCATCCTTCAGTTTATCACAAACATTCATCATCATCACATAAAGGAACACTTCATCCTTCAGTTTATCACAAACATTCATCATCATCACATAAAGGAACACTTCATCCTTCAGTTTATCACAAACATTCAACATCAACACATAAAGGAACACTTCATCCTTCAGTTTATCACAAACATTCATCATCATCACATAAAGGAACACTTCATCCTTCAGTTTATCACAAACATTCAACATCAACACATAAAGGAACACTTCATCCTTCAGTTTATCACAAACATTCAACATCAACACATAAAGGAACACTTCATCCTTCAGTTTATCACAAACATTCATCTTCATCACATAAAGGAACACTTCATCCTTCAGTTAATCACAAACATTCATCTTCATCACATAAAGGAAACACTTCATCCTTCAGTTTATCACAAACATTCAACATCATCACATAAAGGAACACTTCATCCTTCAGTTTATCACAAACATTCAACACATGTAGGAACACTTCATCCTTCAGTTTATCACAAACATTCAACATCAACACATAAAGGAACACTTCATCCTTCAGTTTATCACAAACATTCATCATCATCACATAAAGGAACACTTCATCCTTCAGTTTATCACAAACATTCATCATCATCACATAAAGGAACACTTCATCCTTCAGTTTATCACAAACATTCAACATCAACACATAAAGGAACACTTCATCCTTCAGTTTATCACAAACATTCATCATCATCACATAAAGGAACACTTCATCCTTCAGTTTATCACAAACATTCAACATCAACACATAAAGGAACACTTCATCCTTCAGTTTATCACAAACATTCAACATCAACACATAAAGGAACACTTCATCCT
Organism: Ophthalmolycus amberensis; assembly: GCA_024529925.1. Classification (NCBI taxonomy): domain Eukaryota; kingdom Metazoa; phylum Chordata; class Actinopteri; order Perciformes; family Zoarcidae; genus Ophthalmolycus; species Ophthalmolycus amberensis. The sequence continues at coordinate 627,431 of JAFEUB010001381.1, read as the reverse complement.
TCAGTTTATCACAAACATTCATCATCATCACATAAAGGAACACTTCATCCTTCAGTTTATCACAAACATTCATCATCATCACATAAAGGAACACTTCATCCTTCAGTTTATCACAAACATTCATCATCATCACATAAAGGAACACTTCACTTTTTGATATAAAAATACAAAGAAATATTATTTTCTGTCATTTTCTTTGCCTATATCGTTAAATAGGTGCACAATATAACTGAGGATGTGATCTCATAGGGTTGAAAATGCATTTATTTTATTTCATCTGGACTTTAATGTTAACTAAACATCATCTAGAGTCTTACTGACATGTCACCTGATCAATTTGTAAAAGAATCTTTAGGGACGTTGTGCACAAAGCAGCTGTTTTGCTGTCATATCAGCTGGATCGATTTTTCTCTCAGTGATGCTCAGAAGATTTTAAGATTTTTGAGGTTAAACCAGAGCAGATGCTCGTCGACATCATGCATTTTCTTAGTGAACTCCCTCAATCTGCCTGTGTGAGTTTCACCGTCTCATGAGATCATCATATCACTTCTTTTTGACCACCAGACTCCATTCATATTCTGCTCGTTTCTCGTTTATATATCGTAACTTAGTCTGCCATTGGTTCTTGTGACTCTGTTGGCTTTAAAACTGGGAAATTGGGTGGATTTTAAGATTTATTCAGTACAGTTGTTGGTCACTTTTTATTTCTCGTTTTTTATTTCTGTTTTTCCAAAGAGATTTTGTCAGCATTTACAAGCTGGTTCTGAGCGCTAAGGGAACTCTGCCATCATTTGGTTTATTCAGCTCACTGTGAGACGACATGGTCTTGAATAACGTTATTTTAAGAGCCGGGATGCAAAATCACCACCAGACTCCAGTCATATTCTGCTCATTGTTTCCTTACATATCATGAGTTAGTCTATAAATTATGTCTTTTAACTTAGGCTGTAAAACTGTACATATACAAAATATATATATATACTGTATATATATATTATATATATATATATATATATATATATATATATATACGGTATATTCGGCTCACTGTGAGAACGTTCTTCACAAATGCGGTTTAAAGAACCGGAGAGCAAAACTAGCACCAGACTCCCTTTAAGAATTTGGCATTTTTTGTTTCTGTTAGTGAAACCAGTTCATTTATAGATAACAGAGCAACATCTGGAGTCCTATACTAATAACTCATCGGCTTCTTGTAAATTGTGCAATTTGCTATAAAGAGAATTGTGTTTGCATCTCTCTACGTAGACAAACTTAAACATATATTTTTGTAATATTTAACCCCGGAGGATGCAGGTTTATCCTCTGCTCTCTCAGATGCTTTGTTCAGGAGTTTTTTTGATAGCTCTCTCTGTGTTTGCAGCCTCGTTAACAAAGAGCCACTAATCTGCTGATAACACACAGCACAGATGTGTTGATCAGTCCGCCGTGTGCTTTACATTGAATGACCCTGCTAGTGGATGTTAAGTGGAGATCAGAAACATGGCAGCGGGGATTCTTTTTAGCACGAGGTAGTTTTAATGAGAAGGTCTTTGTATGCAGAATGAGCTCTTGTGCGTTACTTTTGCGGTCCTCGTCCACCTGAGGGAGGACTGACGGTGTAGTTCGGGTTCTGGGGCATTTACTGAAACATGTTGTTTTTGTTTACTCTGCATTATGGGAAGTGTAGGATCCAGTGTTTTCAGAAGCTCGACCCACGCTACTAAAAAAACTGCATCTGCTTCAATTATAATCTATATTCTTTTATTAACCCCTCTTCTGAGCACCCCACCTCTATGAAAGTGCAACACTAAGTCACCCTTTAAGGTTGCCATTAAACTGAAGTCAGTTATTTTGGGGATTTGGAACAGTTTGAAATGACAAAACATGTCTGATGTTCATGCTAAAATGAAAGGAAATCAATGGCTGCCTGAAGTTGAATGCTGTTCTGTAAAGTAAATGGACGTTAATGTGACACTATCAGGTTCTTGTGCACCTGGCTCTGTCTCTGGAGGAAAGACACAACTAAAATAATCTTTAGGCTTAAAAAAAACTGTTGACTAAGAGAAAGCAACAACATCCACCATTTCTTTTTTCCTGAAAATGATTCAGAATCATAAATAAAAGGATGCCCCGATATTTGTACACCTTGTGTAGCGGGAAAGCTTTAATAATCTCCATAAAACATTTCGGGCAGCGTTTGGTGATGGGTGGCCCGCCCCTTTGGCTTAAAGCAATTAATTCAGCTTTTCTGACATCAAACTCTCGGCTCAGCTCGACAGCTTGGAGCTCAAATAAGAAAAATAAAAAAGGCAAGTTCTCCTGGGAACAGAGTAAAGATGGCAGGCTCCTTTTTCTCCACACTGTTTGCTCAGTGGCTCTGAGAGCAATCTCCCCCCCCCCCCTACCTCCCTCCTCTATGGCTGAATGAAATGCGAGGGCACAAACAATGTGCCGGAGCAGAGAAAGGGCCGGCGGGGGAATGAACAGTTTGGAGTATTTGCTCAGTGGAGGAGCAGCCACAAAGGCAGAGCCAAGGCGTTCCCATGAATCAAGGCGCCGTCTCAGGCGTCCCCTTTTTTGTTGTGGCGGGTCTGCGTCGCCAGCTATTAGACAACACACTACATATAACCGGTTTCATGCCATTTAGAGCCTTTTCTCTGTGAACTGTACCGTCAGGTGACCGGCTCTGACTTCTTTTATTTGGCTTTCGCTCTGACGTAGAGGCGGTCGGCTTGAGTTTAGCGGCCGCACGTGGCGCCTTCGGGCTAAATGTTCAGCCCGATATCCACCGAAAGGGGGTTTCCGACCACTTCAAACGTGGGAGAGTGAAGATGACATTCGGGCCAATAACTCTGACGTTTAGCAGTAGTTGACCGTTGCCCCGCCAAATTTTTATCCCCACTACAAAAAAAAGAGACACCCAGACCCGGAGCTCTCTGGGTGGCCGGGCTGGAGGGCTGAAAGGCACCCAGATTGACGCTTAAGCTCTTTTCACCTTAAGAAAGCGTCATTGTACATCTCCATGAATGGAAAACTGCTGTTTATCTAAGATGGACCCGATCTTTTTCTTCTTCTTCTTTTTTCTTTTTTGAAGTATCTGCAGTTTCAAAGACGCCCCACTGCCGTGAGACCTCAAATTCATATATTCTTACACCGAGATCAGAAGACGAAGATCTTTAAAGTTGCACAAGTCACCTGATTTAAAAGAGACTTAAGAGGTTAGAAATGAATAAGATATCCTTGTTTCTTTGACTGTGTATTAATTCTTTAAATACATTTTTGGCCAAAAGTCTTCTTTGTCTCAGCTTCTCAGATCATCTCACAACGTTCTCAGCAGCATTTAGTTACTCGATTCTGACAACCTTTAACGCTGCACTAATCAATATTTTCATATCGATAATGGATCAAATGAGTATGTGGGAAACATGTCCCTCTCAGTTATCACCAGACTGTTGTTCACCCTCAGCTCTGAGCATTCTAGCATCTCTCACCTCTTTGTTTTGGTTTTATAGCTCACACCTTCACTGTTGGTTCAGTCTCACGGCTCTCATTAACCTCGTCTTAAGTCGCTGCAGGCGGATGTTTTACCCTCAACACGACCTGACTAGCAGCAAAGAGCAGACATAAACAGTTGCAGACCAGCTGGTGAACGTAGTGGAGCATTTAGCAGCTAAAGAGACAGATATTTCTCTCGGCGGGTGGTGGAGACCAAAAACTGAGCTGAAAGAGAGAGAATATTGGACTTAACTCACAAACACAAAGTCTTCTAATGAATCATCATGCTGCTCGCTGTCTTCTCATGTCACTTCATACTTCTACTCCACCACATCTCCAATCATTTTAAAGCTTAAGTTAGTTTTAAACAAAAGAAACTACAGAAATGTACAAGTACAGCAGAAATGATTATTAATCCATTGACAAAATTAATCAGAAACTATTTTAAGGGTTTAAGTCATTTTTCCTGTAAAAACCATTTGTCATGGATAAGATAAGAAAAGATAATAAAAGATAAGATAAGATAAGATAATCCTTTATTAGTCCCACAGCGGGGACAATTGCAGAATTATAGCAACAAGAGACATCAGTAGAAAAAACAAAACAAATACAATAAATAATGAAAGAGTAAAGGTATAATAAATAAGTAAACCATAAAAAAAATACAATATAATCCCATTGAGTGGTTGGATACACACTATTGCACATATGAGGTAGGAAAGATGAAGTGTTGTTATTGCACATTCATTGATATTGATACTGATATTGCACATAAATGAATAAGAAAGTAATTTGCCAGGGGGGGGGGGGGTTATGGTATGTGCGTTCTATTGGGAGGAGTGTTGGTTGTGCAGGCTGAAGAACCTGCGGCGTCCTTCTGGTTTCCCCTGAGTTCATCTGGAGGCGGCTGCGCTGGCAGAAGCTCATAAAGTCCTGGATTACTTCTCTGTCTTCCCCGTGATGAGGCCGACGATTGCAGAGTCGGCAGAAAACCTTTTGCAGGTGGCAGTTAGCAGAGTTGTGTTTGGTGGGCGAGGTGTATGAAGAGGAACAGAGCCAGAACAGCTCCTGTGCTGCAGATAACCAAAATAATGACTTAATATCTCAAAATAATGATTTAATATCTCAAAATAATGACTTAGTTTCTCAAAATAATGACTTAATATCTCAAAATAATGACTTAGTTTCTCAAAATAATGACTTAATATCTCAAAATAATGACTTAATATCTCAAAATAATGATTTAATATCTCAAAATAATGACTTAATATCTCAAAATAATGATTTAATATCTCTAAATAATGACTTAGTTTCTCAAAATAATGACTTAATATCTCAAAATAATGACTTAGTTTCTCAAAATAATGACTTAATATCTCAAAATAATGACTTAATATCTCAAAATAATGATTTAATATCTCAAAATAATGACTTAATATCTCTAAATAATGATTTAATATCTCAAAATAATGACTTAGTTTCTCAAAATAATGACTTAATATCTCAAAATAATGACTTAATATCTCAAAATAATGATTTAATATCTCAAAATAATGACTTAGTTTCTCAAAATAATGACTTAATATCTCAAAATAATGACTTAGTTTCTCAAAATAATGACTTAATATCTCAAAATAATGACTTAATATCTCAAAATAATGATTTAATATCTCAAAATAATGACTTAATATCTCTAAATAATGATTTAATATCTCAAAATAATGACTTAGTTTCTCAAAATAATGACTTAATATCTCAAAATAATGACTTAATATCTCAAAATAATGACTTAGTTTCTCAAAATAATGACTTAGTTTCTCTAAATAATGATTTAATATCTCAAAATAATGACTTAGTATCTCTAAATAATGATTTAATATCTCAAAATAATGACTTAATATCTCTAAATAATGATTTAATATCTCAGAATAATGACTTAGTGTCTCAAAATAATGACTTAATATCTCAAAATAATGACTTAATATCTCAAAATAATGATTTAATATCTCAAAATAATGATTTAATATCTCAAAATAATGACTTAGTTTCTCAAAATAATGACTGAATATCTCAAAATAATGACTTAATATCTCAAAATAATGATTTAATATCTCAAAATAATGACTTAGTATCTCAAAATAATGATTTAATATCTCAAAATAATGATTTAATATCTCAAAATAATGATTTAATATCTCAAAATAATGACTTAGTTTCTGAAAATAATGACTTAATATCTCAAAATAATGATTTAATATCTCAAAATAATGACTTAGTATCTCAAAATAATGATTTAATATCTCAAAATAATGATTTAATATCTCGAAATAATGATTTAATATCTCAAAATAATGACTTAGTTTCTGAAAATAATGACTTAATATCTCAAAATAATGACTTAGTTTCTCTAAATAATGATTTAATATCTCTAAATAATGACTTAATATCTCAAAATAATGACTTAGTATCTCAAAATAATGATTTAATATCTCAAAATAATGATTTAATATCTCAAAATAATGATTTAATATCTCAAAATAATGACTTAGTTTCTGAAAATAATGACTTAATATCTCAAAATAATGACTTAGTTTCTCTAAATAATGATTTAATATCTCTAAATAATGACTTAATATCTCAAAATAATGACTTAGTTTCTCAAAATAATGACTTAATATCTCTAAATAATGATTTAATATCTCAAAATAATGACTTAGTTTCTCAAAATAATGACTTAGTATCTCAAAATAATGATTTAATATCTCAAAATAATGACTTAGTTTCTCAAAATAATGACTTAGTATCTCAAAATAATGATTTAATATCTCAAAATAATGATTTAATATCTCAAAATAATGATTTAATATCTCAAAATAATGATTTAATATCTCAAAATAATGATTTAATATCTCAAAATAATGATTTAATATCTCAAAATAATGACTTAATATTTCAAAATAATAACTTATCTCAAAATAATGACTTAGTATCTCAAAATAATGACTTAATATTTCAAAATAATAACTTATCTCAATATAATGACTTATTATCTCATAATAATGACTTAGTTTCCAAAATAATGATTTAATATCTCAAAATAATGATTTAATATCTCAAAAATAATGACTTAATATCTAAACAATGATTTAATATCTGTAAATAATGACTTTCAGGATCTTATTTTTTTCATCACATTGCAGAAACAGGCGTCCATAACTTAGAGTGAAATCCCAGAACAGATGAATGAATGAAACCACCATCGCCATGAAAGCTTCTGGTTCTTGACTCGTGGCCTCGTGTCACTCGTGAAGCCGACACAAAACATGGCAGATCCTCGTCGTCCATGTTGAGCCGCAGAACAAAGCAGAGCAGAGATGATGATTAACTGTATTCAAAAAAAGAAAACGCTGCTGCCTTTCTGCAGCGACGCAGCCTTGGTGTTATCTGGCTGCTGCCGCTCACTCTGCCCAGCCCGAGGGAAAGCTGCTGAGCAAACACAGGTGGCTGGAAGTCAGGGACAACACACACACACACGCACACACACACGCACACAAACACACACACACACGCACACGCACACAAACACACACACACGCACACGCACACGCACACGCACACACACACACGCACGCACACACAAAACACACGCTTCCTGGAGACTAGGGGGCGATTGATGTTGGACTTTGAAGGGCAAGGCTGCTATCAAACTTTAATTTGATGGGAAACGCAATTAACAGGGATAAACTGTCGCTATTATCAGGTTGTTTGGACACTTGTCTTTTTATTTATTTTTCTGAGACTGTGAGGTGTCACATTTCCAAGATTTCTTCCTCAAAATCATTTTAAACCTTTAAATGTTTGGACAGCCCCTCACTCTGGAAAACCCAAAGGGCCAACACACACCTCTATCTTCTCCCGATTTACCTTAAAAGCGTCAATTTTCACAGCGTTTTTGACCAACAATACGTCGCTTTTTAAGCTCTCAAAAACACTGTTTTTTTACCTGCGAGTTTTCGTTATGGTAATGAGCCCCTCCTTCTGTTTTGCATCGCCAGTAAGCCCAAAGTTTCTGTAACCAATCGGTCAAGACTAAAAACCAGACCAAAGCAGAATACTGCAGTGTTGTTGTGGAGCCACTTTGTATACATGTCTAAATAAATCGGGGAACCACTTTGTTGTATTCATTTGATATGGTTTGATCTAGTTTGGTCTGGATCAATACTCACATTTCTCATGCTGATGAATTCCCACCGTCTGATGAGACAATCTGACAATGTGTTGCCTGATGGTAGGGAACTAAGGCACAGGTGAATTAAGAAAGTACAGCATAGCGAGTAAGACAAAGATTAGAAGTGATTTAAAAAGAAAAATGCTTCGGAAACACAGGTGAGCTTGAGCCAGGCGGCAACCTTTGGTTCTGGAGTGAATCCAATGCTTCATGTGTTAAAGCTGCATTCTCTCTAGTGTCCACCAGGGGGCGACTCCTCTGGTTGTATAGAAGTCTATGAGAAAATGACTCTACTTCTCTCTTGATTTATTACCTCAGTAAACATTGTAAACATGAGTTTATGGTCTCAATCTCTAGTTTCAAGTCTTCTTCAACACAGCATGATGTTCATTTAGTACATTATGGTCCATTTAGAGTCACACAGACCATAAAGCAGGGGATGCTTTAGGGCAGGGCTACACGGTGATTGACAGGTCAACTACCAGAGACGTATACGGCGTCTCTACGTCACTCCTCCTCAGTCCAGATATGGTCACTTCCTGTTCACTGTTTGGGAAAAAACAACATGGCGACGGCCGTAATCCAAGATGGCGACGGCGAAATCGCCGAACTCCAGGCTTCAAAACTTCAGTCCACAAACCAATGGGTGATGTCATAGCTTGGGCTTTCGGGCTATGCAAAACAGAAGTAGAGGCTCATCACCATCAGGAAAAGTAGAGCGGTGTAAGAAGCGGCCTTCTCTTCGTCAAAAGTGGCGGGTTTTTTTACATAAGTCGGGTGAAAATAGAGGTGTTTAATGTCACTTTCAGCTTTCCACATCACAAACACAGAGAAAGTAACTTGTTAGTGAGTCATTTTCCCAGCAGCGGCTTGCTCAAAGGCACATCAGGAGCAGTTATGTAGGAAGGTGACGGTGTTATTGACTCATTTCCATTCAGATTTCCTGCCTTCTGATTGCCCTCCAAACCACATAACCCGTCACCTCGACCTCAGACAGACGTCCTTCAGTAAAACAAATGAAAACAGTCCCGACACGTCTGACTGCTGTTTGTTTATTTATTTTTTCACCCCCATCATTAGCACTTTTTAGTTTTTCCCTTTTTTCTGGATGATTTTCAACGGGAAAACCAAAATGGAGGGTCTGATAAAGCCGAGCGCAAATATGCGGAAGGTGGTCGATGGCATGTGGAGGTTTACTCAGTGTACACATGCTCTGACAGCAGCAGGAGAGGCTCTGCAGAGGAAGAGGAGGTCTGAGGAGGAAGGCAGGCCAAAGGACAAACAGAGAGTCAGAAACAGACTGAAGACCGTACGTATAGTTAGCTCTTGATTTAGTTACGGATCCCAACAGTGCCACAAATACTTTACACCCACCTCACTGCTCATGTTTGAAAAATGTAAATGCTAAAGGATAGCGGTTTAATAAATAAATAGTTTTCATTGTAGTAATAAGAATATTTTTATATTTATATATATATATATATATACTTTTCCAAACGTACAGTATGATACACAGGTGATTAAAACAAGATTAAAATAATATATATATATATATACATATATAATCAACAGTCTCATGACAGTTGGTCAAATAGTCACAAAATGTAATCTGTTGGTTTTGTGCTGAGCGACACAAATAGTGCATTTTTTTAATGTCGCTCAGCACAACATCTTTTTCTGTTAGTCGGGACGACATTACGCTACAAAACAAAAGTATTATTTCGGCAACAAAACCAGTTATAGGTTTAGGAAAACTGTCACGAACTTGTCACATCCACAACACATAACTGTTCATATGAGATGACGTTTTCCTACTAAAGTCCTAAACGTGACCATCTTTGCTCGTTACATGAATACAGTCTTTTCAAAATAAACTTCCGTCTTCGTGGGAAACAACTTAGTTTAGTAAAAGATGGTGGCAATTTTAAGTTGTTTTCAAAACGGTTTCAGCTGGTCAGACTTAAACTGTCAGACTGGACTTTAAGCATTTTGATGCTATCCGGATTAAATACATGTTTCACAGTTTTAGTTTCTCTGCACAATAAAAAATACAAACACATAACAGAGATAAATAATATCACAGTGCAGGAAGATAATGTTAGAATTTCACATGTATGGAGTATGGAGAACACAACATTAATATACAAGAGATATGACGACGTAATATTGATGACAAAGTATTTTAACGAGATATGATATATAATAACAACAATAACTACATATTAACTAATACAAAAAAGAAAAGCCAAAAGAAAAGATGCCTTGTTGACGGTTCTGTCGTTCAATAGAAGCTGATCTACATAAATCTAAATGTGGACATAGTCCACGCTCTTTGGTCAGTGGATAACTTTTAAATATTGCAAATGACGAAGAGGAGGAAACACAGTGAGCAGTTAAATTATCACCAATCCTCAGCTGCCACCGGGTTCAGGTTTGAGCTGAAAGTGTGCACATTGACATGAGCACAGTTGGCATGTGTTTGCCGTTAGCATGGTGACATTAGCATGCAACGTTTAGCAGGTAAGCTTATTAGCATGCTAAAGACTGATATGAAGGGAATGAATGAACTTAACAATAGTCAAATATTTGGCGTGTTACCAATCATCTCAGAGTGCAGGAATTTGGTCTTTAGGTTTTGGAGGTATACAGCGTGATTGGAGTGAGCGTTGGGGATCACCAAAGTCTAATGGATTCATCCAACGAGGACATTGAACGTCTGCACAAAATGTCACAGTGATTTATTTAAGGTTTCTTGAGATATTTGAGCCTGAACCAAAGGGGTCTGCAGACATAATGGCTGTGTGGCTCTAAATGTCAATGGAGGTGGAAAAAAAGCTGGTTGAGCTGATTGACCGAAAGAACGAAATAACAGTGCAAGTGGAAATGAAATTATTTAAAAGCATCAGTTACCTTTTAGAATATTCATATAACTGATGGAAAACACAAACCGACTTAAGGAAGTTAGCTTACTATTTGGCAATATCGAGATGCAGATATGTGTCAGATTACTGTATGAGATATATGTGAAAAAGCCCCCCTTTTATCTCTTGGAGGCTTTGAACTGTAGGAATAATAGTGCATGCAAAGCTGAAGTTAGGACATCCCTCATATGTATGCATGTGTGTGTGTATGTGTGGTAAACGCTCCTTGTCCAAACACGGCATCGCTGGCTAAGCTCTGACCTCGAGTCGCTCGGCATGCAGCCCTCCCTCAGAAAAACGCCATTATTATTCATAACGGGCTGATTGCTTTCGTGAGCAAACAGAGACGCTCAGCGAGGCGGCGAGTGACTGAAGAACCGCTCACACCTCCGACGCCGGTCTGTGCCTTTTGTTCTTGCAGAATCAGGCTTCATTTTGCCTTTTTTTAACATCGACCATTACATTTCTCTATATATTCTGCATCTTTCTTGTTCCAGTTCCTCATTGAAGCTACGTGATGTTTACATTGAGTGAAATATGTTCTGATCCAGACTGAAATATCTCAACAACTGTCGGATGGATTACTGTGAGGTTTTTGTTCAGACATTCCCGTTCCCCAGAGGATGAACCCCTCAGACTTTGGTGATCGTCTGACTTTTCCTCCAGCGTCACTATGAGGTTGACATTTACAGTTTTGAGTGAAATGTCTTGGGAGCTATTGGATGGATTGACATGTTATTCAGTACAAACGTTCATGTTCCCCTGAGGATGAACAACATTCCCATTAGCCTCAGCTCTACTGTGTTTAGTGCTAATTAACACTAGCATAAGAGCTAACCTAACATATTAATATCAGCTTCTTGCAGAGTTATTGATATCAGCGTATATATGTTGGCCAATAAGTAACAATAAACTTGAAAAAATTAGAAGTGCCAAACTAGTCTTGAGGTCTTTTAGAAACTGTCTGCATTACAGAATCTGTCCTCTAGAGAGCGCTGACAAGTAGGTTATTACGTTGTAAAACATTATAATATTAAAAAACAACTACAAACCCTATCTAATGACGAAGGAGGTCAAGAAAGAAAGAAATTTAATATTTTGTTGCGTGTACTGAACCATAGTGGGAGACATCCGATGCAACGTATCCGATGCAACGTATCAGATGCAACGTATCAGATGCAACGTATCCGATGCAACGTATCCGATGCAACGTATCCGATGCAACGTATCCGATGCAACGTATCCGATGCAACGTATCAGATGCAACGTATCAGATGCAAAGTATCCGATGCAACGTATCAGATGCAACGTATCCGATGCAACGTATCCGATGCAACGTATCCGATGCAACGTATCAGATGCAACGTATCCGATGCAACGTATCCGATGCAACGTATCCGATGCAACGTATCAGATGCAACGTATCCGATGCAAAGTATCCGATGCAACGTATCAGATGCAACGTATCCGATGCAAAGTATCCGATGCAACGTATCCGATGCAAAGTATCCGATGCAACGTATCCGATGCAACGTATCAGATGCAAAGTATCCGATGCAACGTATCCGATGCAACGTATCCGATGCAACGTATCGTCATACAACGGTTCGTATGATATCTTATGAAAAAGGTTTTTGTGCGTTTTCCTACAAAAGTCCAGCAACACATTTTACCCTTGTTACATAATGTGGTCTTTACAATATATACTTAATATAACTAAGTTGTTACAACAACTTAGTTAGTTTTAGGCAACAAAACTACTTAGTAAAGTTTAGGAAAATATCGTGATTTGGTCTAAAATAACTGCAGAAGCTGTGCTACTTAAGTGCGGAAGTTATGTAACAAATAAATCAAAGTTAACTTCTCATCCCACAAAATCATTGCGTATGTTATCTCCGTAATCATGAACGAGGAAGTATAAAGACCTCAAAAAGCCATTATTGGTCTGGAGGGAGTGGAGGTGGACGGGTCCAACAAACAACGATATTTCAGTCATGAGACCGTTCGTTCCCCGTGTGAAACAAGAAGTCAACGTTGATTTATTTGTCACGTAACTTCAGGACTTCAGTAAAGACACTTCGGTATTTTACAATCTTTTCCTAAACCTAACGAAGTATTTCACCATCTTTTCCTGAATTACTTTTGTACTATTACTTAAGTAAAAGAAAAGGAATGCAGGATTCCTTGTAAAAGTATAACACTTTCTGCTAAATTAGTACTTTTATTTTTGGTACTTTCAGTATATTTTGATGCTGAAACTTTTGTACTTTTACTAAAGTAACATTTTGAATGCAGAACCACATCTTGTAACAGAGTATTCCTACACTGCAGTACTTCTACTTAAGTAAAAGATCTGAGTACTTCTTTCTTCTATCTAAAACTTCTATCACCAGAAATGTTTAATATTCAACATGAGCTGGTGAAGTGTGTGTTTGATCCTGAGTGTGAAGTTAATGAACAACCTGTCGTGTCTGTAGACGTTATTTTCTCTGAAAGCTTCCCAGACGGCTCAGCGTCCCTTCAGCTCTCCTTCCAACCGTCAGATGCTCAGCTTGTTAATTCTGCTTCGTGACAACACAAAGTGTCCCTCCCCAGTAAAAGGTTGGTGTTTTATGATTTATGAGCGTCAGACTGAGCGGTTGGGAGGCGTGGCGTCTTAAAACAAACTGACCCGAAGGGTTCAGGTCAACTTCCTGTGTTGTGGTGTCAGCTGGTGATGACAGCTCCAATCGCCTCTAAACGTAATGACCCCAACACACAAAATATCTTAGATAATCATGTACTAGTCTGGTGTTTACATAAGACTTTGCTGCTTCTAATCTCACCACTGTCACGTTTGTCTCTGTTGTTGTATAGTTTCGATTTTAAGTTCTATTCATATTTTATGTCAATGTACCTCTTTTATCTGCACTTACTTCTGTCCTTGTGCTGCTACAACAACCAAATGTCTCCCCATGAATAAAGGAGTATCGTATATATTATGCACAAAAATGTAAACGTAATTAATATTGTAAATAAGCCAGTTAAAAGCTGAAAGACATGAGCTGTTTTTCTGCAACGTGTGCGGCTGCAGGATTTTAAGCCTTTAGCTGAAAAGAATATGAATTGGTTTATGAACATTGTGAAGGATCTCCTTAAGACTGAAGAAAGAAGTACTTTTCAAAAGCTTTTTTAAAATGTTAATCTAAAAGATACAGAACCAGTATCACAGTATCAAAATCGCATTCATTGGTTATTGATCCATGTGGCAGCACAGACAACAAACATGCATAAAAACTATTGTAATATAATAAGATAATATATTACAGACACAGGGCTGGAGGAGCCATGAAGTTTGTTGACAAAACACAAACAGCATGAAAATATGAATACAATTAAATACTATTTCTTCTCACCTTTGGTGCATTATCAAACATATTTTCAAACTAAAAAGTGCTTGTTCTGCCAGCTCCCACCATAATCATGCAACAAAGTTGGCCAGCCTGTTACACCGTTAAGTCTTTAGGATTCATCCTCTGGGGAACATGAACGTCTGTGCAAAATGTTGTGCCAATCGATCAAGTAAATGTTCCGATTTATCACATGATAAGTGAAAGGTTTGACCTGCTGGTGGTGCTAGAGGAAAAGTCAGGGAATCACCACAGTCCATAGGATTCATCCTCTGGGGAACATGAATGTCTCTGCAAAATGTTCTGACATTCAATCGAGTACATTTTGAGATATTTCACATGATGAGTGAAAGGTTTGACCTGCTGGTGGCACGGAGGAAAAGTCAGGGGATCACCAGAGTCCATAAGATTTATCCTCTGGGGAACATGAACGTCTGTGCAAAATGTTGTGCCAATCAATCGAGTACATTTTGAGATATTTCACATAAGTAAAAGGTTTCACCTGGTTTAACCACCAGAGTTAAAAAGATGCATCCTCTGGAGAACATGAACGTCTGAACAAACTTTCATGGCAATCTGCTGAATAGCTGTTGAGATGTTTTTAATTGAAATGCAGCCTGGACTGTTTTATTATTAGATAACAAAACTTAGTTCATCTGGGATTTAGATTCCATTTTGTTCCAGCGGATTAAAGAAAAGTCCACAACTGTGTGAAGTAATTATGTTTTTTATCAATGAAAAGATTCACGTCTACTTCAAAGGGAAACGTTCATTTATTTAACGATACCTGGGGACTGAGTGAAATCCTATACGACAAAACCTCGACACAAAACTAAATCAATAGAAATGTTTTGATGCCGGAATTATCTTCAGCACTGCAGCCGCATGTTGGTGTTCATCGTTGACTAATCTCCAGATAAATTTCTTGATTGATTGATTGATTAATCTTTTGTTCCACAAGATGGTGGAGAAGTCAAAGAGTGCGTTGAGGAATTCTTCTTCTTTTCTCTTTTTTATATCATTATAAACTTAATAAATGTGAGTTTTGGATTGTTGGTCGACAAAACAAACAGTAAGAGACGTCAGCTTTTGCTCTGAGTCGGTGGAATGTAACTTAGTATATTCACGTGTATTTAAGTACTGTACTTAAGTACAAGTCGGAGGTACTTAAGTATTTCCTATTTATGTTAATAACTTTTTGCTTAAAAAAGATGGTACTTTATACTTCACTATGTCTGACACTTATCGTTTTTTTTATATGCTTTTATGACATGATGCAGTACTATACTTCTAATGTATAATATACAAATCTAAAACTGGCTCCACTTAACTTAAAATGCTCTTACAGAATATTCTGTAATAATATATTTCTGCAAAATAGGTACTTTTAATACTTTAAGTTGCTCATAATACTTCTGTGATGCATGATTTTACTTGTAATAGAGTATTTTTTCACTGTAGTAAGTATGAGATCTGAGTAATTCTTCCACATCTGCACTTATAGACTAAACCATTAATCAACATAATAATCTATTAAAATAACCAGGAGTCGCAGCAAGAGCCAGTTTGTATATTAGGGGGCTGGATCAAAGACCTTTTTGGCAATTTTTTAAAATGTCTTTGCTAATTCGTTGACTGTCAAAATAGTTGCCGGTTGTTTTCTGTCGATCAACGAATTGTTTGTATATCAAATATCAAAACAGACTAATGTTGTACTTTTGTAGTTTTTATTTTAATTTATTATATTTAACTGATATTTATTATGTCATGCGTTGCTATCGTTCCCTTTATATTTGTAAGAAATACTAAAACTATAAATATAAAGAAGAGAACCATACAGAGTGTTTTCTTTGTCGCAGTTTGAAGTGACTGACGCTGATAAATGTCCTTCCTGACCCGTGAAGTCTGTTATCATGCTGTTAAACATCACTTATGTTGGATGTTAATGTGATTTAAGAGCAAAACATTTCACCTCCTCACTGGCTCATTTGTTCTCTCGTTGTTATCTGATGATGATGTCATCTCTCTGTGACCCTGCAGCTGATGATTAAACCACTTAATGTGGATATTTATATCAACGTTTAGACCTTAGTGCTGAAGATGCAGCAGCATGGCAATCAAACTAAATATGACTTTAAAAAAAAGAGATTTAAGAGACATTCATGGAGGTTTAGATTAAATTAAATAAAACATAAAAAGACTGTTTTCATATAAAGATTTTGTTTTTATCTGTTGCACAAATACAAACACACATATGACTGATGAAAAATCCTGCAATTTAAGGGCCTTTTCTCACATTCACAAATGTACAAATCCAGCGTGTTTTGACTGCTTCAGGAGTTCATGATGGGCCTGGTGTACACGCCGCGGTAGTAGTTGGAGTCGGTGTGAGCGGGATCCAGGCCGCTTTTGGGCGCCACCAGCGCCCCGGACCCCGGGCAGCCGTAGCCTCCGTACTGCACCGCGGGCTCCAGTCTGTGGTGCTGCGGCTCGGACATGAGGTTGTTGATGGAGAACGGGTGGTTGAAGGAGTAGTGGGGGTGGTAGTGGTCCGGCTTCAGGTGCGCGGCCTCGTGCAGCAGCAGCGGGTGGTGAGGGTGGTGGTGGTGCTGGTGGTGGTGGTGGGGGGGTTGGGAGAACAGGTGCTGGGTGTGCGCGAGCGGGGAGGGCACGCGCACGGGGCTGGAGGGTAACAGTTCGCCCCGGTGCGCTTTGAGGTCGACCCCGGTGCCTTTTGCCTCTGAGGACGGAGAGGAGGCGGAGGAGGAGTGCGGGGAGTCGGACCGGGTGCTCGTGGTGGTGACCGAGCCGCCCTCCGAGCCCGACTTCCCCGCCGCCTCCTTCTCACCTGCGCCGGACATTCTCCCGGTCTTGAAGCGCTTCTGCCGCCGCAGGTAGCAGCCGTTCTCGAACATGTTCCCGGAGTCCGGGTGCAGCGCCCAGAAGGAGCCCTTCCCCGGTTTGTCCGGTAAGCGGGGCACCTTGATGAAGCAGTCGTTAAAGGAGAGCGAGTGTCGGATGGAGTTCTGCCACCGCTGCTGGTTCTGCCGGTAGAACGGGAACAGGTCCGTGATCCACTGGTAGAGCTCGTTCAACGTGAGCATCTTGCTGCCGGCCTGCTGGATGGCCATGGTGATCAGGGAGATGTACGAGTACGGCGGCTTGGCGTGCGTGTAGCTCCGCCGGTACGGTTTAGGCTCCCGGGATCTGATGCCGCAGGCCTGCCCGTACACCGGGCTCATCACCGGCACGCTCCCGTACGGCGGCGGCGGGCTCATGGAGCTCATGCTGCCGCCCAGGCCTGTCATCCCGACACCGGCCTGCACCATCGACCCGGGGCTCTGCGACACCCCGGCGGGCATCGACGAGTGGTTGACCCCTACCGGGATTCACGTAATGCGCGTTCATGTGGCCGGTGCCGGTCATGCCAGGCGCGCTCATGTAGCTGCTCATTGAGTTCATGGACAAACCGGAGTTCATGTTTCCCGCTGAGGTGTAACACTGAAACACAGAGAAACAAGTTATTACACGTCTATTCATGTTTATTTATACTATATATATGTGTGTATAACAATTATGTAATACTAGTAGTAGACATTCATTCACAAAACAGGCTTCATTTTATTTAAATTTAGAAAAATGCTGTTGCATAAATTACCAAAAAGTTTGAAAAGCATTTTTCTCTTCACTCTTATAAATAACATTTCACATTTCAACTGGGCTGCTTACGATTATGTTCGTTATCGATTATTCTGATGATTATTCGATTGTTTGGTCTAAAAACATCTGGAAACTGTGAAGGCCATAATCTCATTATAATGTCCCAAAACCAACTGATGATTTGTTTTGTCCAACACCTAAAGAAAAATGTGTTTCTTATTTTATACGACAAAATAAAACAGCAAATCTGTGTCATTTAAGAAGCTGTAACTTTAGGTATTGTTTGTTGTTCAGAATACAATAACTGGACGAATTAATATATCTGTATCTCTATAATATTATACACAACCACAACCATTTTAAATTCAGGACACTTAGGATCCATAATCTGTATTGTTGTTATTACCTTACCTCCATTACAGCTCCATTTCTATATTATTATTATATTACAATGAGGCCACAATTATCAGAGTTATTACAGATGACTGAAGCAGAGCGATGCAGGATTTTAGGAGTGGAAGTCCTCCAAACCTGCAGGTTTTATTTAAATTGAGTATTTATTTGAAGGAGTTTCTCTTGACATTAACTGAACTCGAACTAAGATTGTAACTTTCCCCTGATTATTTTACAATACATTATATTTCTCCCCAGGAAACCTGGGGTATTATAGAGCTGTAATCTTTTCATCTCTCAATGCGAAGGTCAGAATGCTGTGTAACAGCTCTTAAGCTTCATAAATACTCAAATCAGGTGTCGATAGAACCACTTAACTCCCAGAAAAAGGAGACTTGACCTCAGTGTCTACGGCCTTCAACAGAATTATTGTTATTATTATTAGGAATTAATAAATGACGTTGAGAGGTCCTCTACACATCTCTGATTTTCTTTCTTTTTTGTCAATAGTTTGACAAATATCTTTGCTCTCCACTATAATGATGATATAATATAACTTATATTGAAGGCCGGAGTCAATAACAGCCATTTAAAAACACTTTACAGTCTTTACACATTACACATTACACATTGGTGAGACATATAATCTTTATTTTAACCTTTACAAAAGTGAAAAGGTGAGATTTCCCTTCAAGTCTTTCTGAACAAACAAAGTCTCATTTTTATACTGACATCTGTGATTCACTGTCACCCTGCACCCAATCAGAAGAATTACCTCAAGAATAACAAATATTTAAATTTAACAATTTTTTTAAAGAATTGAAATAACTAATAGGCTTAGATGCAAACTTTAATCAAACGTTTAAAATAACAGCGTTGATTTTTCTCATTTTGCTGCAAAATTCACATCGAAAAGAACTCAATGGAACTCAAATCAAATCTCTCATTTGAATGCACTGCAGAAATAAAAGTTCTGCAGTGAAGTAATCACGTGATTGAGGCACCAATAAGACAAATACTGAAATCCAATAGGTGGAGAATAAATGTGTAGTATGATATGATATAAGTAAAACAGGCCTATGTATACATATATTATATATATATATATTGTTGGTCAAACCCCGATAATGTTCATTTAGATGTTTATCTATTAAAGATATGTAATTACAGTTAACATTCTCTGCTAATAATAATCTCGTGATCTAATGATCAGCGGGGTTCATTTCTGATGAACGCCGGTGTAAAGTGCACGGACCTCGGTCTCTCCGTAGTAGCCGCTGCCGCTCCAGTCCGCATGCTCGTGTCCCTCCATCTTAACGGCGCTCAGCATCGTGCACGCTCCCAACACTTAATGCATCCAAACGGCCTCACGCGAAGCGGAACAAAAACCCAAAACAAAAACAAACACACGAACCGAGGCCCGTCCTCAGCTGTCCGCCGGTGACGCTTGTCCGGTGTCTCCTGGCTGTTCAGAACCGGGTCTGGCTCACACCTGGGCGGAGACTGTCTGTGTGACCGGCGCTCTGCTCAGTGAGGGACTCTGGCACCTGCGCTCGCGCTGCTGCTGCGGAGCCAGTGTCCAATCAGCTGTCTCCGCTCCCCCCCTCCTCGAGCTCACATGCACATTCCGATTTGAATATATTCCATCTCGGCACGAGACTCCCGCCCCGTGGCCTCTCAGTAAATGATGTCATTACCTGTCCGTTGTGACCTGAGTACCTGTCCATTACAGGTAACGTGTTACACTAAAGTAACTCATTTACTCAAGTAGCTGCTACTCAAGAGTACTTTTTTATTTTCTATACATCTCAGAGGTTAATATTGTACTTTTTACTGCACTACATTTAATATACAACTTTAGTTACTTTAGTTACTTCACATTATATAATACTATATATTAATACAATATATAATCAACTAATAGCTGATGATGTAGGTTAAACTAAAACTTTATTGATCGCGTTGGTAAATTCACAAAACCAGCTGCAAAATTAATTCATCAATAATCATAATTCAATAATATATTGTTCTGAAATGAGCCATTCTGCATTATAAGTAGTAATATCGAAATCAGGACTTTTACAACAGAGTATTTCTACGCTGTACAAGATCTGAGTACTTGCAATGATGAGAACTATATTAGAACAGTTTTTGCAGATTGTAAATACATTAAATGGGGTTTGGTTTCATTAAAATCTTAAAGGTTATGACTTTAAAGTTTTTGACTTTGTAAATTGAAAACTAACTCGGTCCAAAGTCCATTTAGTAGCAGTTCTGGAGCTTTCAGTCATATTTATGTGGTGAAAAGTACTTCTTCGTATACTTCAATTTCCTGCTTTTCCCAGAAATTACAATAATTTGATCTCTGTGTGATGATTGTGACCATCGGAATGAACTTAAACTCATGAAAACAAACACAAATCACCCCTAAACTTTAGGAGGTCTCATGTTTTATTCATGTTCTGTTTCACAAGAGCTAACAAGCAGAGTGGAGACTGTCTGTGGGATCCTCCTCCTCCTCCTCCTCCTCCTCCTCCTCCTCCTCCTCCTCCTCCTCCTCCTCCTCCTCTGCAGGTCTTTACTGTTTGAGGTCTGTCCGAGTGTGTATTTACCTGGTGATGAATCTGAAAGGACGACAGGACGGTCGGTACACACGACCGAGGTGAAGGAACAAGAGGAGCCGGACCACCATGCTCTCTGCACACACAACCTGTCCTCCCTGTGTGGACGTCAAACAAGCCCAAATATTTCACCTTTTGTGGTCCAGCGTAGCTCAGCGGGTCACTGAGGCTGTCGGGCAGCAGGAAGAGGCCTGAAATACCCGTGTGAGGTGGATGGTGTGAAAATCTAGTCTGGCTCGTAACACAAGTTACTGACTGAAGAACAACCGCAGGAATGTTCCTTTTTAATTTGACTATAAAAACACACAAAACTTGAAGCCTACCTCAAGTTATACTTACAGACTATCTACTGTAAATATACTTAGTTACATTCCACCACTGCCAAGAAACTGCATCAATAACTCAACACATGCATTTAATAATAATCCTAATAATATTATAACATTGTAATATTCTGTGTGTTCAGTACAGAGCTGGAGTCAGGACAGTGTTAGCCTAGCTTAGCATAAAGACTGGAAAGAGAGGGAAACAGCTAGCCTGGCTCCTTGCAGAGTCAAACATATACCAGCATCTCTAAAGCTCATTAAATATAACGTTGTATCTGTGTTTGACCTGAAAAACATGGTCACTGCTCCCAGCTGTTACTTCCTGTCTTTATGCTAAGCTAAGCTAATTGATAAACATACTCCACAAACCATCAAACTATTCCTTTAAGAAAACCCCATCACACTTTTGCCTTTTTTTCTTTCAAAAATGACTTCAATGTTTTATTTCAGCTGAATAATCGATAACTTGGCTAACCGTCCTGATATCTTGTGTTGGTTTATGTTGCTTGGCTGCTGAGGCTCATGGGTACTGTAGTTTTTAAACATGTCATGACAAACATTCAACTGATGAATGTAATGTGTTTGTATAAAGATATCTTTAAAAAGCCACTCGGATGAATTCTTCTTCAACCAAACTTCAGACTGTAATCTCATGAACAATTTGAGTTTCTTAGTTCAGATTTGTGCAGCTGCTGAGAATCCAGAGTGACCAGCAGAGACCTGCAGAGACCAGCAGAGACCTGCAGAGACCATCCACACACTTTATAATCATAACCTGCAGCAGGTGTGCACTCACCTGAGAGAACGCTGAGTCCACATGAAGGAAATTACGTTTACAAACACCCACAAACTGGTTTCTCTCAGAAAACACAAGAAACAGCAGAGTCTGCTCATTCATTTGCATTTTATTGTCACTTTTTATTAATTAATTGAATTAATAGTTAATTTCACCGAAAACTGTATTTTATATCATGAGAAGTATTCAGATCCTTTACTGCAGTATAAAATACTCCCACAATGTGAAAATACGACACTACATTTAAAAGTCCTGTATTCAAAACCTTACTGGAGTATAAAGGAATGTATCAGTAAAATGTACTTAAGGTACTTAAAGTATTGATAGTGTTCCCTGTCAGTGTTTTATTATTATGTTTCTGGATTAATATCACTGCTGCATTAATGTGTATGTTGCATGTTGACTCCTTTATTTCCTGTTGGTTCGTTTAATCTACAGCAATGCACCATATTCTATAAGATCATTACATTAGCGTCTTATTTTAATCATTTGATTTGTCTTCTTTCACTTGATTTTTAAGGATTGTAGCCTCATGGAAGGAGTAACCTTTTTTCTCACTGATCAATGCTTCTTCTCTTTTACATGCAGACTTCTCTCGGTGAGAATCTGTGTCTCTTCTTTTAGTTTCTGCAGATAGAAACTGAACTTTCTTCTCATCTGAAACCTCAACAAGAACACACTGACACCTACTGGTGAGTTTATGTATCTACAGCTGGATGAAATCACAATTGTTACAAATAACAATAATTGATTTGCATCTTCTTCAAGGTGTAAGATGAAAGGCTAAAGCCTATATGGTGTTCAAGTACTTTGTTTAGTTCATGGCTTCAACAAACCCCAATTATAAACGTGCATGTATGAATATATTTGTTTTCATTCGACAGGAAACGGATGAAAAACTGTCATTTTGTCTCTTTCCACTTAATCAAACAATGTTGAGAAAATATACATATATATAAAATATATATATAACCTTAAAAATATGACAAAAAATATACAGATACCTTAAACAATATTAAAACAATAATAACAACAATATAATAATACAATTATTATTGTTATTATTGGTGTAATTATTGATAATAATCATAATAATACAAATTATTATAATTTTTATTATTCGTAGTAGTTTAAGTCATTTTAATAACACCACGATCCCTGTAAAAGTCGCAGCAGGTTTAGTTTTTACCAACCGAGCTTCCGTACTCCGGAAGTAGCAGTCATTTCGCTTCGACAAGGACGTCTGCGAACATTTAACATTTAACGTTATTTTAACAACATTCACTGAGTTACTTTGATCGTAGAGACTCGTTCTGTTCTTTGTCTCTCACGTGAATCTGAAGGTGAGTTTATTTAAGAGTAAGAGGACGTAAACATGAAGATAAAGAGAACATTCAGGGTTACACGTGAAGATTAAACTGACTCAATAGTTTATTATCCTGTAACTTAAGTTATGATAGAAAACGGATTGATTTTGTGTTATTTCGTTGTTTTTACGACACTTTAGAGTCACTGTTTCTCTGAATGCATTTTATATTATTTTATATGTATGTTTACAAATAT
Organism: Ophthalmolycus amberensis; assembly: GCA_024529925.1. Classification (NCBI taxonomy): domain Eukaryota; kingdom Metazoa; phylum Chordata; class Actinopteri; order Perciformes; family Zoarcidae; genus Ophthalmolycus; species Ophthalmolycus amberensis. Next base: position 604,039 of record JAFEUB010001381.1, on the reverse strand, counting down.
GATGAACCAGCTAAATGTACTTAGTTTTTAGTTTATTCTGCACAATTCAAACAATAAAATAAAAATAAAGAAACATAAGATTAATAATATCACAGAGCAGGAAGACAACACTAATTCATAATGATACGTGTCTTTTTGTGTATTTTGAGTGTCGAAAACAGACAAAATTCTGTTACTGTGAACTTTGGCAAACCATTTTTTATTATAATACATTTCAAACACTTATGTACAGACACTTTACCAAAATGCATCAGGCTATAAAACTGAAACACATCTATTATGATATATAATTATAAAATACAAGTTAACCTCAGTTAAGCTTCAGGGCAGAAACTTGCGCTTGTGAACTTTGGTTCCACATTAATCTACATTCCTTAAATAATGATGCATGCGTGCACAAAATGCAGCAGAAATCATTTTAATATCATTTAATTACACGCTGTGAATGTAAATCACTCCATATTTTAATACATGGGTGCTTATTTAGTAATGATATATATAGATATATATATATGAGCTAATTATCTGAATCTGGTGATTATTCTTTCAATCAATTTGATATTCTTGGTAAATAAAATGTCAGGAAATTGAGTGAACATACTCCTTAGTTTCACAAACAAGTTTATGTCTTTGTAAATGTGAGCGTACTGAAGAAGGACGACGGTATTATTAGTGTCTTTGGTTACGTTGTTGAAGTGAGATAAAGTAGTTTGTTGTTTCTCCTCAGATGCCTCCTAAACCTCTGGAACCTCTGGCCAAGAAGCTGATGAAGGGACTGATCGCTCTGGAGCTGCTGGGTGTCTTCGGTGCGTACGGTCTGTTCCACAAGATGAACAGCAGTCAAGGTATCAGATATTGATCATTATTATTATTATCAGTATTTTACTGGAACGAAGTCTGATCTGTGTTTCTGAAAAAATCCTGTTTTATTTCCACCTCAGATTTCAGGAACACAATGAACAGAAGGTTTCCATCAGTTCTGGAAGGTGAGAAGATATCTATTATTTATATTATATTTATTTTCAACATGTACTACGACTTTCTTCATGACATTATTCAACATGTTATACTATGACTGTTTTCAACATGCTGTACCATGACTTTTTTTCAACATGTTACTCTATGACTTTTTTTGACATGTTATACTATGACTTTTTCAACATGTTATTCTATGACTTTTTCCGACATGTTAAACTATGACTTTTTTCGACATGTTATACTGTGACTTTTTCGACATGTTATTCTATGACTTTTTCAACATGTTATTCTATGACTTTTTTCGATATGTTATACTATGACTTTTTCCGACATGTTAAACTATGACTTTTTTCGACATGTTATACTGTGACTTTTTTCGACATGTTATTCTATGACTTTTTTCGACACGTTATACTATGACTTTTTTCGACATGCTATACTATGACTTTTTACGACATGCTATACTATGACTTTTTTCGACATGTTATTCAGACTTTTTTCGACATGCTATACTATGACTTTTTTCGACATGTTATTCAGACTTTTTTCGACATGTTATACTATGACTTTTTTACGACATGCTATACTATGACTTTTTTCGACATGTTATTCAGACTTTTTTCGACATGCTATACTATGACATTTTTCGACATGCTATACTATCACTTTTTTCGACATGTTATTCTATGACTTTTTGACGTTCTATTATGACTTTTTTCGACATGTTATTCTATGACTTTTTTCGACATGCTATACTATGACTTTTTTCGACATGTTATTCTATGACTTTTTTCGACATGCTATACTATGACTTTTTTCGACATGTTATACTATGACTTTTTTCGACATTTATACTATGACTTTTTTCGACATGTTAAACTGTGACTTTTTGACGTTCTATTATGACTTTTTTCGACATGTTATACTATGACTTTTTTGACATGCTATACTGTGACTTTTTTATGTTATACTATGACTTTTTTCGACATTTATACTATGACTTTTTTCGACATGTTATACTATGACTTTTTTTGACATGCTATACTATGACTTTTTTTGACATGTTATACTATGACTTTTTTCGACATTTATACGATGACTTTTTTCGACATGTTATACTATGACTTTTTGACGTTCTATTATGACTTTTTTCGACATGTTATTCGATGACATTTTTTGACACGTTATACGATGACTTTTTTCGACATGCTATACTATGACTTTTTTCAACATGCTATACAATGACTTTTTTCGACATGTTATACGATGACTTTTTTTGACATGCTATACCATGACTTTTTTCGACATGCTATACTATGACTTTTTTCGACATGTTATTCAGACTTTTTTCGACATGCTATACTATGACTTTTTTCGACATGTTATTCAGACTTTTTACGACATGCTATACTATGACTTTTTTCGACATGTTATTCAGACTTTTTTCGACATGTTATACTATGACTTTTTTCGACATGTTATTCAGACTTTTTACGACATGCTATACTATGACTTTTTTCGACATGTTATTCAGACTTTTTTCGACATGTTATACTATGACTTTTTTCGACATGCTATACTATGTCTTTTTTCGATGTTAAACTATGACTTTTTTCGACATGTGATACTGTGACTTTTTTCGACATGCTATACTATGACATTTTTCGACATGTTATACTATGACTTTTTTCGACATGTTATACTATGACTTTTTTCGACATGTTAAACTGTGACTTTTTGACGTTCTATTATGACTTTTTTCGACATGTTATACTATGACTTTTTTCGACATGCTATACTATGACTTTTTTCGACATGTTATACGATGACTTTTTTTGACATGCTATACCATGACTTTTTTCGACATGCTATACTATGACTTTTTTTGACATGTTATACTATGACTTTTTTCGACATGCTATACTATGACTTTTTTCGACATGTTATACGATGACTTTTTTCGACATTTATACTATGACTTTTTTCGACATGTTATACGATGACTTTTTTTGACATGCTATACCATGACTTTTTTCGACATGCTATACTATGACTTTTTTGACATGTTATACCATGACTTTTTTCGACATGTTATTCAGACTTTTTACGACATGCTATACTATGACTTTTTTCGACATGTTATTCAGACTTTTTTCGACATGCTATACTATGACATTTTTCAACATGCTATACTATCACTTTTTTCGACATGTTATTACTATGACTTTTTGACGTTCTATTATGACTTTTTTCGACATGTTATACTATGACTTTTTTCGACATGCTATACTATGACTTTTTTCGACATGCTATACTATGACTTTTTTCGACATGTTATACTATGACTTTTTTCGACATTTATACTATGACTTTTTTCGACATGTTAAACTGTGACTTTTTGACGTTCTATTATGACTTTTTTCGACATGTTATACTATGACATTTTTTGACATGCTATACTATGACTTTTTTCGACATGTTATACTATGACTTTTTTTGACATGCTATACTATGACTTTTTTCGACATGCTTATACTATGACTTTTTTCGACATGTTATACTATGACTTTTTTCGACATGCTATACTATGACTTTTTTCGACATGTTATACGATGACTTTTTTCGACATGTTATACTATGACTTTTTTCGACATGTTATACGATGACTTTTTTCGACATGCTATACCTATGACTTTTTTCGACATGCTATACTATGACTTTTTTTGACATGTTATACCATGACTTTTTTCGACATTTATACGATGACTTTTTTCGACATGTTATACTATGACTTTTTCGACATGTTCTATTATGACTTTTTTTCGACATGCTTATACTATGACTTTTTTCGACATGTTATACTATGACTTTTTTCGACATGCTATACTATGACTTTTTTCGACATGCTATACGATGACTTTTTTCGACATGCTATACTATGACTTTTTTCGACATGCTATACTATGACTTTTTTCGACATGCTATACTATGACTTTTTTCGACATGCTATACTATGACTTTTTTCGACATGTTAAATATCGCCGCCTGATAAATGGTGTGACTTTTTGCTCTTACCCATGTACACTAAGTGGAGCGGGCTCTACCAGGTTGACTAACATGCTTGCAGCGGCTGATGAGTTTCTGCGTCTGCTGGCCGAGTTCCCAGACCTCTCGCAGCCCACCTTCTCCTCCTCCACGGTCAAGCATGGGGTGGAGCATCACATCTCTACCACCGGCCCACCGGTACATGCCCGGGCCCGGCGCCTAGATCCAGCAAAGCTCACCATCGCCAAGATAGAGTTTGAAAACATGGAGCGCCTGGGCATCATTCGCCGCTCCGACAGTCCATGGGCTTCACCCCTGCACATGTCCCCGAAGCCTGGGGGCGGGTGGCGCCCGTGTGGAGATTATCGCCGGCTCAACGATGCAACGATCCCGGACCGCTATCCGGTTCCACATATTCAAGACTTTTCTACCCACTTGTCGGATAGTGTGGTGTTTTCGAAAGTGGACCTGGTACGAGGTTACCATCAAGTGCCCGTTCACCCGCTGGACATTCCCAAGACTGCGCTGATCACTCCATTCGGCCTGTTTGAGTTCTTGAGGATGCCGTTTGGCCTAAAAAATGCAGCGCAGACTTTCCAGCGTCTAATGGACACGGTGCTGAGGGACCTGCCTTTCCTGTTCGTCTACCTGGATGACATCCTGGTGGCCAGTTCATCAAGATCGGAGCATAGTTCTCACCTCCGGACTCTATTTGAGCGACTCAGCCAGCACGGGTTGATCATCAACCCGGCTAAGTGCCAGTTTGGATTGACCACCATTGACTTTCTGGGACACCGCATCACAAAGGACGGGGCGCTTCCCCTCCCGGCAAAGGTGGAGGCAGTGACTAACTTTACACGCCCACTCACGGTTAGGGTTGGGTACCGAAACTCGGTGCCAATATGGAACCGGTTCCTATACGTCCGGTATCTACCGGACCGAAACGTAACGGAGATTTCGGTGCCTCCTTTCGGTGCTTGAGCCGATTGAAATACTTTTTTTACACTACTCTGATGACTCCGTCCTGGCAGCAGGACTCGGTCCTCCGCTCCTCACTCATAGTATTACAACGGGGTACTTAGCGCTGTCGCTCATAAGCACAACAACACAGGCACGCGAAAGCTTCTTCTTCTCCTCCTTTGAGGTGTACTGGCGGTTGGCAAACGACGAATTGGCGCATTACCGCCACCAACTGGTAAAATAAAATAAGTCATGAGATGTGTCGTATTTTGCCAGAGAAGGCAAATATGCTCATATTTCTGCAAAATAATTGCTGAAGTTTGAAGCTGTAGTGTGTGTACAGAGTGTGTGTGTGTTTTGTATTAATTTATATTTATTTAAGTATACTGTAAACTGTTAACAGTTAACATATTGTTCATAGTTAAAAAGTTTGAAGCTGTAGTTTGAAGCCAAGTGTTTTGTATTTATTTATATTTATAGTATACTTTAACAGTTAATATATTGTTCAATTTGAAGAAAAAAGTATCGGTTCAGGCACCGTTTAGGCACCGGTATCGTTTTAAAAAGTATCGTTTTAGCACCGGTATCGGAAAAAACCCAAACGATACCCAACCCTACTCACGGTGAGGGCCCTGCAGGAGTTTTTAGGCATGGTGAACTTTTACCATCGCTTTATTCCCCGAGCAGCGCAAGTGATGCGGCCCCTGTACGAAGCCCTGAAAGGCAAGGCTATCAAACAGCTTGTGGACTGGACTGAAGAGAGGGAATTTGCATTTGTTGATGCGAAAACAGCTCTGGCAAACGCAACAATGCTGGCACACCCGTCACCTAAGGCTCCGATTGCCATCACCACGGACGCTTCGGACTATGCGGTGGGCGCGGTGCACGAGCAGTGGGTGAAAGGGGCGTGGCAACCGCTGGCTTTCTTCAGTCGACAGTTGCGGCCGAATGAGCGGAAATACAGCACGTTCGATCGGGAGCTCCTCGGCCTCTTTCTGGCCATTCGGCATTTCCGGTTCCTGCTGGAGGCTCGGCCGTTCACTGCGTTTGTGGATCACAAGCCACTGACGTTTGCCATGAGTAAGAGCACCGGACCATGGTCTGCGCGCCAGCAGCGGCAGCTCTCCTTCATATCAGAGTTTACCACGGATCTACAGCATGTAGCGGGCAAGGAAAACCTGGTCGCAGACTGTCTCTCCAGGGCTGTCACCGGGGCTGTCCAGTTAGGCTTGGACTATAACAAGATGGCAGAGGATCAAGTTACAGACCAGGGCGTCCAGGAGTTGAGGACGGCAGTTACGGGACTGCGGTTGGAGGAGGTCCCGTTTGGCGAAACTGGCGTTACGCTCCTGTGTGATGTCTCCACAGGCCAGCCACGGTCGGTTGTTCCCGATGAATGGAGACAGCAGGTTTTTGATGCAATTCATGGACTGTCACACCCCGGCAAGAGGGCGTTGCAGAAGTTGGTCTCAGCAAAGTTCGTCTGGCATGGGCTGAAGAAGGATATACGGAAGTGGGCCGGGACTTGTGTGGTGTGCCAGCGCTCCAAGGTGCACCGTCACATAAAGACCCCTTTAGCACAGTTTTCGGTTCCAGAAAGGAGGTTCGATCACGTAAATGTGGACTTGGTAGGACCTTTGCCCCCATCCCGTGGTTTCACACATCTCCTTACGATGGTAGAGCGAACCACTCGTTGGCCAGAAGCTGTCCCGTTGTCATCAACAACGGCGGATGAGGTGGCTCGGGCGTTTATTCAGGCTTGGGTCACCAGGTTCGGAGCCCCAGCTGACGTTTCCTCGGACCGAGGCCCACAGTTTACATCAGAGCTGTGGAATGCAGTGGCAGGAAGCCTAGGGGTGAAGCTCCATCGCACTACCGCCTACCACCCGCAGGCTAATGGATTATGCGAGCGGTTCCACCGGTCGATGAAAGCTGCTCTCCGTGCCACCCTCAAAGACAGCAGTTGGGTGGACAGGCTTCCGTGGGTCATGTTGGGGCTTAGGACAGCCCCCAAAGACGATCTGCAAGCTTCATCGGCTGAGCTGGTTTATGGACAGCCACTGCGGGTCCCGGGGGAGTTTATCCCCAAAGTCACAGACCCTTGGTCTGCAACCCAGCAGCGGGAAACGCTCCTGGAAAAAGCCAGGCTGTTCAAACCAGTGCCCACGTCGCAGCACGGCCTTCCACAGTCATACGTCCCATCCAGCCTCAGGTCAGCGGAGTATGTGTTTCGTTCGCCAGGACGGCCACCGTGGACCCTTTCAACCCCCCTACGTCGGGCCGTTTCGGGTGCTGGAGACCGGAGACAAAACCTGCAAGGTCGACATGGGCGGCAAGCTGGAATACGTGTCGGTTGACCGCCTTAAACCAGCACATCTGGACCTGGACCAACCGGTACGGTTGGCTGAACCCCCACGGCGGGGGCGGCCTCGGGCCCTCCCACCTCAGCATGACAAGACCCGGAGGGGGCCTTCAACGGTGGTCCTGCCTCCGGCCCCAGAGACACGGAGTCGGGCTGGTCGGTTGATCCGGGCCCCGAGACATTAAGGGTTGGGACTAATCGAATTCTGGGGGGGCGCATGTAGGGAACGACCGAATTCACTGGGCCCCTTTAAGGAAAGGGGCGTAACCCTGGTGACAGGGGGGGTTAAAGGGTGGCAGGAAGTGAATGTGTGTATGTTTTGTATGGATGGAAATAAACGGCCACAACGTGCAGCCAAAGGGAATACTCGCCTCCTTGTTTGTTTCCACGCACCTACACTATGACTTTTTTCGACATGTTAAACTATGACTTTTTGACGTTCTATTACACTTTTTTCGACATGTTATACTATGACTTTTTTCGACATGTTATTCTATGACTTTTTTCGACATGCTATACTATGACTTTTTTTGACATGTTATACTATGACTTTTTTCGACATTTATACTATGACTTTTTTCGACATGTTATACTATGACTTTTTGACGTTCTATTACACTTTTTTCGACATGTTATACTATGACTTTTTTCGACATGTTATTCTATGACTTTTTTCGACATGCTATACTATGACTTTTTTTGACATGTTATACTATGACTTTTTTCGACATTTATACTATGACTTTTTTCGACATGTTATACTATGACTTTTTGACGTTCTATTATGACTTTTTTCGACATGCTATACTATCACTTTTTTCGACATGCTATACTATGACTTTTTTCGACATGTTATACTATGACTTTTTTCGACATGTTATTCTATGACTGTTTTCGACATTTATACGATGACTTTTTTTGACATGTTATACTATGACTTTTTTCGACATGTTATTCTGACTTTTTTTGACATGCTATACTATGACTTTTTGACGTTCTATTATGACTTTTTTCGACATGCTATACTGACTTTTTTCGACACGTTATACTATGACTTTTTTCGACATGCTATACGATGACTTTTTTCGACATGTTATTCTATGACTGTTTTCGACATTTATACGATGACTTTTTTCGACATGTTATACTGACTTTTTTCGACATGTTATTCTATGACTTTTTGACGTTCTATTATGACTTTTTTCGACATGCTATACTGACTTTTTTCGACACGTTATACTGACTTTTTTCGACATGCTATACGATGACTTTTTTCGACATGTTATTCAGACTTTTTGACGTTCTATTATGACTTTTTCGACATGCTATACTATTACTTTTTCGACTCGTTAAACTGACTTTTTGACGTTCTATTATGACTTTCTATTTACTATTATGACAAATACCAACAGGGTGGCATAAAATGGAGAAAAGATGAAATGTTTTTAATACGGCATAACTGAAAATATTGGAACTTTTGCATGTAGACTAAAAAACAGAGACAGAAAACGTTAATATTTTTTTTTTCTGTTGATGTACATGTCTTACAACATCAGGGCAGTATGGATAAAAGTCTTTGATTTTTAAAGCCACTTTCTTCTTGTGTTTCCTCCTAGTTTACTACAGGTCCAATGAGTGGGCAGGAGTCCACGGCATCCGAGAGAAAGACCACGACGCGTGGTCGCTCAAACAGGAATGAAGTTGTCAGTTCAAAAATCCACGAACACACGGCAGCTGCTACTTCCTCCTCTTGTTCCCGAACGTCTTGCCTCCGGCCCTGACATGACCGAAGGTCCTCTTCTTGTTGAACGCCGTCCTTCTTCCTGCGCATCGTCTTGGCGTCGCGGTCTTGCATCCAGTCGTCCCGATGCGCTTCCCACTTCAACTGCTTCAGGCCTAGAAAGGACAAAACACAAAGAAGGCACATCAGTGTCTCTGGTTTTATGGATCGAATGGAAGATTATAGCGAGAAGTACTGAAGAGGTGGACCAAATCCTGATTCAACCTGTTTCTCTCAGTGAAGAGGTCATTAAACATGGCTGGTATCCAGCAAACTGAATAAAAACCTTCACCGTCTCTTCTTGTTGTTAACACGATGCTCAGCACTCGTCACATACACAACAGGTGTGAACAGCCTACCTGCTTTGTCAGTGTTTGCCATCGCGTTCACTCCAATGTTATCAAACTTGGAGCCGGCGTTCTCATCCAACAGGGAGCCAAACTGCAGAAAGGTTTAAAGAACATTAGTATAGTACGTCAAAAAACACATTGATATGTCTTTGTCCTTTTTATATTCAAGCTCCACTGAGATATTATGAATCATTCAGAAGACTTTAAACTATTTAAATTCCTAAAACATCTCACCTCTTCAGCGGAAGCAAATGTGGCGGCATCTTTCCGTCCTTTCTTCTTCTTCTTCCCCGGTTTCGACTCTATGAGAAGGAGCAACAATGGTAAATAGTAAAAGTACTTGTAAAGCAGTTTTCTAGTCTTCAGACCGCTTTAACCCTTTAACCTGCAGGGTGCCCCTTCATAAAAACACACAATTCAAAGGATAAGGAAATAAAAAATTGTATTTTTAGTAGTTATAATGAAGTATAATAATGTGCTTAGAGCATGTGTTAAGTCAAACAGCTGATAATTCATCTCTAATATCTATTTTATATTCAAGTTCATCACCAAAACTACATTTTACAGATGATATGTGAACACATGATAACGTTATAATGGACCTTCAGCCAGTCCTCATGTTCACTGAGCAGAGCCTGAAGGCATCATCATGTAACTGAGAGGAGTTGAACGAACCTGAAGACTCGGAGGAGGATTTCCTTTTCATCTTCTTGGTTCGAGGAGTGATGTCTGGAGCTTCCATCTCATCGTCCGACTCTGCAGAAAAACAAACATTTATTTCAATGTTTGAAGCAGGAACGTTTAAATCGTAATCTTCTGTAACACGAATAAGTTAACTAATATATATTATTATTTTCAAAGAGTGTTTTTCTACATTTGTTTCACAGATATTAAAAGAAAATCCTTCTTTTCACGCATTTATTTACTGTTATTCACATGTTAATTATTATTTATATGGAAATGTTGGCGCTCTGCAGTGGTAGAAGAAGTACTCTCCTCGATGAGTAAAAGTATTAATACTACAGTAAAAGTCCTACAATCAAATAGTTACTTAAGTAACAGTACTGCCACCAAAAGTCAAAGTACTCATTATGCAGATTATCTTATTGTAGTTATTGATGCATTAATGTGTTCATCGCTTTCATTACTTTAAATACGTCTGTGTATATTGTGAATTTACTCAATAAAGTTTATCTCAACGAACAATAACACAATATCACACTTTATTAGTTGGTTGTATTGTTATTAATTAGGGAAGTAAAAATAACAATATCTCTGAATTGTAGTAGTAGAATTATACCACTTCAATTGTACTTAAGTGAAGTACTTGAGTAAAAGTACTTCTTTACTTTCCACTGACGTCATCTGTAACAACATATTGTGTTTCTTTAATGTTATATTTAAAGAACTACTTTGTGAATACTCGATGAAGTACTTTATGTATATTTGTTGTACTTTATGTATATTTGATGGTTTTAAGATTTGTTGGTTCGTAAACTCACCGCCGAATGCGTCGCCGTCCTCCAGCTCTGGAACTGAGAGAAAACAAAAAGAAACAACAAATACATTTAAATAAAGAAAAGGAAGATTTATATCATTTAGTATTCAGGTCAGAGGAGCGTCCTGTCGCTTTAAGATCACAGGTTTGAGTCCCGAAGCAGCTAAAATCATCTGATATTATAATATATATAAAATCAGCTGATATCATCTATATAATCATCTGATATTCTCTCTGAAGCCGGTGAAAAACACGGAGAAATATTAACGCTGAGATGCAATTAAACGGAGCGTTAGTTTGATGTAAATTAAGAAAACAAAAGTCGGGTCGTTTTTAGACATTTTAACGTGAAAACGTTACGTAAAACACCTTTAAAGGAAACCGACAGAAATACAAGAACAAGCATCGTGATCGGTTCCCACCTTCTTCATCATCATCGTCGTCTCCGCCTCCATCGGGATCCACGAAGGTTCCTCCTTCCTCCTCCAGCTCGTCTCCGAAGTCTTCCTCGGCCATGCTGCCCAGAGACACCTCCTCGTCGTCCAGGTCGTCCACGTCCGAGTCCTCCGAGTCCTCGGCTCCTTTCTTACTCTTCTTACTCTTCACGTTCCTGACGAGCAGAGGAGAGAATCCATCAATACAACTCTCTCTGGGGCTGAACTTGTTCTCAAGTAAAGACTGTAATAAACTGTGTTATTACTGCAGTATTCACTGTGTTGTTCATGTGGAACACAACACATTCATCATTAATCAACAAGAGAACCGCTCACCCTGCAAAGTCCAGATCATCGACGGTCATCTCGGTGAAGTACGAGTCTCCTTCACAGGAATCTGTTCAAAAACATATTAATGTTTATTATTAGTTAAAACAGCTTTCAATCATTTACACACGAGGTTTATAACAGAAATACAACGACTACAGAATCACAAGAAATAAACATTGTTATTCACTTTAGAAATACTGCTTCTTTGTAATTGAATTACTTTCAAGTATAAGTGGTGTTTTGGTGAAAAACAACAAATAAACAAAGTAAAAGGAAAAATAAAATAAGTATCGTGAATATAAAACAGAAATTTACAATAATACGAATATGTAATAAATATTTAAAAATAAGAGTTTTTGAGTGTTTAAAACAAAGAACATGACTGTTCAAATGTTACAAACAACAATTTGATCCTAAGATTTCAAAGTAAAAGCACAACAATATAAATTCTTCACTATCGACCTTTTTAAAACACGTTTAACTTCATGTTGTCTCGCAATATGTCCGAGTGTAACCAAAACAATCAACAACTGTTTATGAATTCTTCTTCAGCGTTTCCATTCAGTGTTGTTCATCCAATAAGTAAAAGTGTTTCATTTAAATGATGTTTCATATTTATTCTCATTCTTATCGACTCAGTTTTGGTTCATTTTGTAAAAACCAAACAATATGTTGAATGAGAGAAAAATGTAAATATTAAACAACAAAGTTTACATTTTGTTTTAATTTCAAGTGTTTGATAATAAAAATGAATCTGATTTTATTAGTATTTCCGTGTTTTTATTGTTGTATGTTTGCTGTTGAACTTTGACCTCCTCCGACGCTCTCGACTCACCGAGCATCTTCTCGAACTCCTCGTCGTCGACGTCCTCCACGCTCTCGTTGTCTCCGTCTCCTCGAGGACGACGGCCCTGAAGCTGCTCCTGCTGCCGGCGCTTCCTGAAGTAACTGTCCAATGAAAACACAGCAGAGCGGCATCAGTCACGTGACACAGCGAGTCCAGATGGAGCAGCGCGTTGTGTTGATTACTGGTGAGGAACTCTTAACACCTTTCTAAAAGTAGCTGGAATGAACATTTTAATTATTATTATTATAATATTTCAACAGGTTTCTCTGCTGGGAGTCAGGGTCAGAACAGTCCAGATGAGAACCATCATGAGTTAAATATCATACGAGGGATCAGAACGATTTATTCTGCAGCAGATGAACTCAAAGCTCATGTTCTTGATGTCATCACAAAACTAAATTCTGAGCATCTCTGTACTTCCTCATGAAAACAAAAAGAAAAACTGGCTTAAGGAATCAAGAGCAAAATAAAAAATGATGTTTCTTAACAAATTCAGTTTTTCTTCTCGATATTTAGCAGAAATAAATGTTTGCAGCTGATTTCGATGCTTCTTGTTGCTTTAAACTTCCTCTGTGGTCGCTCTTCATCAACGTCATTCATCTGCATCTTTGTTTATTTTGTCTTATTGTTATTTTAAGAGTTAAGATCAGAGTTCATTCTCAGTCTGTCGTGTGACAGCAGACACAGAACAGATATATCAATGAGAGAAACTAAAGCGTGACTTAAACAGAAATATTATTATTGAAATATCTCGTTTCAGACTCACCGGTGGAAGAAGATCTCCTCCACGGGGATCTGACTCTCTTCTTTCACCAGAAACTCCTCACAGTTCACTGACGGAGAGAAGAGGAGGAGAGAGGAACGCTCACTTCTGATGCAAGAACAGAACAAACTCAAGAAACACGAGATCAGGAACCATCAACTCCCTCAAACAGGAGAAACTGACCCGGTACGGAGTTGAGAGGGAACCTCTGTTTGGGCATCAGCACCGCAGAGTCTGTGTTTTCTAAGAAAAGATTAAATATGAAACATTACTCCACATATTGAAATTGTTCTGCAGCTGAACTGTCAATGCGAGTTGTAAAAACATCCGATTTAATGTCCAATAACCAGAATGAAAGCCGGTGTTTCTTACGTCTCCACTTCAGCGGTTTGGGGTTCCTGAAGACGAAGCGGTCCAAGAACCTGATGAGGGTGAAGTCCTGCAGAGGGTCCCCGGAGTACTGGATGGAGCCTCCCTGAGGACACGACGCACGAAGACGTCAGAGAGGAAACATTCACGTTCAGGTGCCGCGGACAGACACAGAAGCTCTTTGTTCTGTGATCAACTGTTTGACTTTGAGGCGAACGGTTTTACCTCCAGGAGCGTTTTTGCAAACAGCGACACTGACGGGTGGAAATGTACGGAGAGCTGCGGAGAAAGCAGGAAACATTACAGGGAGCAGAGGTCTAATATATATAATAAGAATATTTATGAATCCAATCATTTCACACTACTACGAGGTCTGCCTCGCTGTTATTAGCTGAGAGATGAAATGTTTGTTTGTTTGTTTCTCACTCTCTGTAGTTCCCACAGAGTCGTGTGGTCGGCGCCGCAGAATAACGGGTTTCTGTGCAGCGGGTCGTAGCTCTGCTGGCTCCCTCCTGAACACACACAGGAAGAGAGAAAACAACAACAACAATCAGTCAACAACAACAACAATCAGTCAACAACATCATCATGTCGACAGAGAATCTGCTGTTTACTGTAAAATGTAGAGAACTTTAAGGAAAATACACACAAACTGACTGTAAGAATAAATAATAATAAATGAAACTTTGAACATTAAATGACTTAAAACTCGTATTTCTGCATTCAGCATCAAGCAGATGTTTGATTAAATGTGAAAGTAAGTATTCATCAGTAATTATCAGACAAAACAAGATTCATCTTAACATTTTAAAGATGAGACAAAACTGGAACAAATAACAGCAAAGATACAAACTTTAACAATGTTTTTGGTCTTTCTAAGAAGATTTAAATCAAGAAAACTTCTTCATCGTCGTAACTCACCTTCCAGGTTCTGGTGGTGTACCCATGATGCAGCGGGCTTCGCCGCCTCTGGCTCTGCACTCGCTCCTTCCTCCAGTTTGTCGGCGTCCACAAAGCGTTCCTCTTCATCATCGTCACCCTCTTCAGCGAGGTCTTTGAACTCCTCCTCCTCTCCGTCCTGAGTGAACACAACAGGAAGTGATGTCAGACTTTAACTCACAAACTGTAAAATCAAAAGAGTCTCAAATCAACCCTCTTGACGAGTCATCGATCCGGATCAGTGCGACCCTCTTACCCCGTCCTCCTGCAGCAGGACCCTGAGGCCCGGCTTGGCCTTCATCACCTCCGACACCAGGAACAACGCTCCGCAGGAGAAGCTGGCGCTCTGCTCAGCGCTCACCTGCAGCAGCCGCTTCACGAACGCTTTCACCCGGCGCAGCACGATGTCGGCCTTCAGGGATTTATACACAAGGTTCAGGAACATGCTCTGTTTGGTGGACGACGACAGACCAGGGTCCAGAAGCTTCCTGGAGAGGAGGAGGAGAGGGGGAGGAGAGGAGAGGGGGAGGAGAGGAGGAGGAGAGGAGGAGGAGAGGAGAAGAGGGGGAGGAGAGGAAGGGGAGGAGAGGAAGGGGAGGAGGAGAGGAAGGGGAGGAGGAGAGAAGAGGGGGAGGAGGAGAGGAGAGGGGGAGGAGGAGAGGAGAGGGGGAGGAGGAGGAGAAGAGGAGAGGAAGGGGAGGAGGAGAGAAGAGGGGGAGGAGGAGAGGAGAGGGGGAGGAGAGGAGAAGAGGAGAGGAAGGGGAGGAGAGAAGAGGGGGAGGAGAGGAGAGGAGGAGAGAAGAGGGGGAGGAGAGGAGGAGAGAAGAGGGGGAGGAGAGGAGGAGGAGAGGAAGGGGAGGAGGAGGAGAAGAGGAGAGGAAGGGGAGGAGGAGAGAAGAGGGGGAGGAGAGGAGGAGAGGGGGAGGAGAGGAGGAGGAGAGGAAGGGGAGGAGGAGGAGAAGAGGAGAGGAAGGGGAGGAGAAGAGAAGAGGGGGAGGAGAGGAGGAGAAGAGGAAGGGGAGGAGGAGGAGAGGAGGAGGAGAAGAGGAAGGGGAGGAGGAGGAGAGAAGAGGGGGAGGAGAGGAGAGGAGGAGAGAAGAGGGGGGAGGAGAGGAGGAGGAGAGGAGAGGAGGAGAGAAGAGGGGGAGGAGAGAAGGAGGACAGAAGAGGGGGAGGAGAGAAGAGGGGGAGGAGAGGAGGAGAAGAGGAAGGGGAGGAGGAGGAGAGGAGGAGGAGAAGAGGAAGGGGAGGAGGAGGAGAGAAGAGGGGGAGGAGAGGAGAGGAGGAGAGAAGAGGGGGAGGAGAGGAGGAGGAGAGGAGAGGAGGAGGAGAGAAGAGGGGGAGGAGAGAAGAGGGGGAGGAGAGGAGGAGGACAGAAGAGGGGGAGGAGAGAAGAGGGGGAGGAGAGGAGGAGGAGAGGAGAGGAAGGGGAGGAGGAGAGAAGAGGGGGAGGAGAGGAGAGGAGGAGAGAAGAGGAGAGAATAGGGGGAGGAGAGGAGGAGAAGAGGAAGGGGAGGAGGAGGAGAGGAGGAGAGAAGAGGGGGAGGAGAGGAGGAGAGAAGAGGGGGAGGAGAGGAGGAAGGGGAGGAGGACAGAAGAGGGGGAGGAGAGAAGAGGGGGAGGAGGAGAGGAAGGGGAGGAGGAGAGAAGAGGGGGAGGAGAGGAGGAGAGAAGAGGGGGAGGAGAGAAGAGGGGGAGGAGAGGAGGAGAAGAGGGGGAGGAGAGGAGGAGAGAAGAGGGGGAGGAGAGGAAGAGAGAAGAGGAGGAGAGAAGAGGAGGAGAGAAGAGGGGGAGGAGAGGAGGAGAGGAAGGGGAGGAGGAGAGGAAGGGGAGGAGAGGAGGAGAGGAGGAGGAGAGGAGAAGAGGGGGAAGAGAGGAGAGGAGAGGAGGAGGAGAGGAAGGGGAGGAGAAAAGAAAACCTTTTGTAAAAAACACGAGATATTCCACAATTATCCCAAAACAATCAAGCTCAAACTCTCTGACTTTATATATTAGAAGGACTTGTGTAAATGCAGAGATTAAGTAATAAAGATCCTGACTGCAGAAGAAGAAGAAGATGATGGTGAGGAGGGCTTTACCTGTACAGAGCCACGTAGTACCGGTCGGAGACGCTCTGCTGGGAGTCCATCACCTGGAAGAGCAGCATGAGCGCCTGCACGGCCGTGTTGAACTTCACCAGGTGCACCAGCTTGAACAGCGTGTCCAGCTGCTCCCTCACCTTCTCGTCCCCGGTGCCGGCGTAGGGATACGCCCGGTTCACGCCCGACAGCAGCCCGCTCAGCATCTTGGACTGGATGTCCTTCTTCTTGATGCAGGCGCGGAAGAAGGTGAAGTAGATGGCGATGAGCTTGGCGGCGAGCAGCGCCTCGTCGTGGCTCAGCATCACCTGGCTGAGGAAGCACACGGCGTAGTACTGCGCCTTGGCGCTGATGTTGGGCCGGAACATGAGCCGCTCCACCTCGCAGCACACCACCACCTTCATCTTGGGGTGCTTGTGCAGCAGCGACTTCCAGCAGGTAGGACGCCTTGGCCGCCGTCTTGTACTCGGGGTCGCCCAGCTTGTTGACCACCTGGCCCAGCAGCGCCCTCTCCTGCTCCGGGCGGCCGCACAGCATCTCGTAGGCGGTGGCCAGCGCCTTGGCCTTGGTGGCCGCCACCGTGTCGTGGGCCACGGAGTCCAGGGCCACCACGAACTCGGCCACGTGGTGCTTCAGGTGGTGCTCGAAGTACCAGAGGACGAGGTGGCGGTCGCGGGCGTCCCGGTTGCCGCTGGCCTTCTCCTCCAGCAGGTCGAAGGGCCGCTGGGCGAAGGGGCGGAGCTTCCTGCCCTCCGGCAGCAGGTCGGACAGCAGCAGCTCGCGCAGCGTGTCCAGAGCCATCAGGCCCATCCGCCGGCTGCCCTTCTTCTTCACCATGGACACCAGGTTCTCCACGTGCTCCAGCGTGTGCACCGGCGCGTCCTGGATCAGCACCGTCATGGCCGCCATCCGGTCCGCCAGCACGCCGGTGGAGACGACCGTCTTCATCCAGTTGGAGTTGGCGCCCTTCTGCAGGTTCTTCTTGCTCTTGTAGAGCGCCACGTCGGCCTCGTACAGCTGCTGGGCGAGCGCCTTGTACTGGGTCACCAGTGAGGGGTCCTGCTGGGCGGAGGAGGCCTCGGCGGTGTAGTCCAGGTCGAACCACTTCCCTCCGGGTTTGATCAGCAGCATCGGCCTCTTCTGGAACTCGAACACGTTCACGTTCTGCTTCTTCTTCGTCTTCGCCGCATCTTTCTTCTTCTTCGCCTTCTGTCTCTCCTCCTCCTTCACTTTCTGCCGAGCGGTTTCTTCCTCCGTTTTCTTCGTTTCTGCCGTTTTACTTTCCTCCTCCTCGCCTCCTGCGCCCTCCGGTTCTTCCTCCGGTTCGTCCGGGATGCTCTGCAGTCCGGCGAACGCCCGGACGCCGAGCTTGGCGATGAACTTCTCGAGCTCGCCGTCCTCCAGGTCGTCTATTGCTCCTTTCTTTCCTCCATCGACGAGCTCGTTGCAGTCGCTCAGGCCGGCGAGCAGAACGTAGTCCGCCTGGAGACGGACAAGAGAAGAAGAAAAACATCACACAAATCAGTAATGACTCAGTAATAGTTCATATCAGATGCTAATGTTACTCATCTGTAATTCATCCATCAGAATAAAGTGACACTTGTGAGTTGGAGTACAAAAAAACTTTAAATAAGAACTTAAATGAATTAAATAAAATTGCCGAAAAGACTCGTTTCTGTCACATTTTGCCAAACGGCTCCAATAAAATAATAAATAAAATGTGTTGTGACGTTTCAAAAGTTACATTAAATCCATTTTGTTTTGGGTTTTATTTGATATTAGTTCCGTTTGTTAGTTCTGTCTGTTAAGAGGTTTTATTTTATTATTTATTTAACTCGCCTGCGTTCCTCCGAGCTGTAGAATCTCGTCCAGACTGATCTCTTCTTCTTTCTTCTTCCGTCTGTCTCCACCGCCATCAGCCGCCGGACCTTCCGCTTCCTTCCCGCCGCTGTTTTCGGCCTCCATGTCGTTGTCTGCGGGGTGAAATGTCACTTTATTACCGCTCGCTTTGGACTTTTTACGGTCCTTGTTTTTCGCCGCCATGCTTGTTAACAAACAGCATGAGGAGAGAACGTGACCCGGATGTGGAAAGAGGCGACGTCACGGCAGCGTTTCCGTACTTGGGAAAAAAACCTAAATATTTTAGCAATTTTCCTCACGTTATGTTTTTTGTATTGGTTAAATGAGAGTACAAAAATGTACACGAAAAATGATTGTCGTTTTATTCATTTTTTAAATGCAAACGTAGTGAAGAATAACTACTTCCGGATATAGATCCGGATAACTTTATCTTATCTTATCTTATCTTAGATCGAGGAGCCAATCGCAATGTTTTGTCCCAACACGTAATCAATCGTTTGTTCAATCAGAGAGTTTGTGGTCCCGGCAACGTGTCAAGTTTACCACTACTACCTTTCTGACGCAGGATTTGTGGGAACATTCAAAATTGTTTTTCAAAATAATAGAGCAAATGTGTTTTTTTAAATATTTATTATATCACTTTTTATTTTCATTTCACTGTTGTTTTATTGTCATTTTGTTCTCATCCTCTTTTCTGTATGTACTTTAAAGTTTTAACTTAAAGCACTTTGAGCTTCGATGCTTTTTTGTACTAATGGTGCTATAAAGTTTATTTTTTACTGTTTACAAAAAGCAAATGAATTAAAATGAAAAAGACTCTTCAACTTGAATTACCCATCTGTAAAGAAGTGTAGAGCGAGGCTTTGCAACAACACAATAAATAAAATGTGAATTTCTCTGTTTAAATACTGTGGTTCTGCTCTGGGTGTTTCGACCAATGGCCTTATAAATAAAATAAAATAAAAATGAAATCATAAAATCCTAGTTGTGATCCACACACGTTGCTATAAGACAATATAAGAGAGACTGTATTGTCATCCATCTATATTCAGGGCAGTATTAAAGAAGAAAGTTTCAAAGGTCCCGGTGTAAATTAAATAATTAACAAATGAACATAAGATGCAAAACAAGTACAAACATATAGTTCAATAACAAACATGTAGTGCAATAATAGAAAAACATAAATACAAGTAGGTAGATAAATAAATAAATGCAAAGTCAACATAAAGATATTTATGTAATAAGGTGCAAATAGTCCAAATAAATGTTGGCTTAACCCAAAATTAAAAGAAACAAACAGAAAAATACAGATTTAATAAGATTTGTTACAATTTTAATTTAAAAAACTGTATATTGTTTTTATTTAACACTACAAACATGGACCAACGAAAGGTGTTTTATTGTGAAAGGTTACCCGGATGTTGTAAATGTTACGGCGGTTAGCTTTAGCGTTACTCTGTTAGCATTAGCATGTCGCTCTCGCACAAGGACTTTAGCAGAGCAGAGAGTTGGTCCATGTGGGTCAAAGTTAAGAGTTGAATTACCTTTTCTTGTCTAATAATGGTGCCAAGCCAAATATTATTGAATATGTATTATAACACAGCGTCTTAGTTTAATTTATATCAGTATAATCAGCAGAATGAGGCTTTGTTTTGGTGTTAAAACGCAGCAGCTCATCAGCAGAGTCTTCAGTCGTCCAGTCAATCGATCAGCAGGTGAGTGTAGTGATCAATACTTTCGATTTGATTCAGACACTAATTACTTTCTATTGTTATGAGACACTACGTTTTTATTTGCATGTTTTCAGTGAAATTTGATGCATTTTTGACATCATTTAAGGTTTTATTTCAGATTAATTGCCTATTCCATCCCTTATTATTTGCTTATTACTGAGTAATATATATATTGTTATATAAAATATTTAGGTTTTTAATTTGATGTTAATTAATTCAAATAAATTGGGCTAAGGGCACAAGTCTTATACCACACAACCTTACAAAATAACTTTGAAGTTATTCATGCGTTTCACGGATTCTTCTTCCTCCTCCTCCTCCTCCTCCTCCATGTAATGCATGTATGTATATCATGTATTCATGCAGGGATCTTAAGAATTAGACATAAACAAGAACTGATCTTTCTCTCATTAATGTTCAGTAACTCGTTTGTTATTGTTCTATTTGTATATGGAATGTGTATTTTGTTCTTTTGTTTAATGATAATAAATATTTTCATAAAAAGCTCTTTATTATTAAACATGTATATAACATACTGTATATGTGTTTGATTGACAGTGCGATGGAGAGCAGCTCAGACCAGACTCGCCTGCAGCTCCTCGACAGGTGAGGAGAAGCCCCGCCCCTCCATGCTGCGACACCTGACCTTCAAAATAAAAGCCACGGGTCCGATCACGGTGGCGGAGTACATGAGAGAGGTGCTCACCAACCCGGTGACGGTGAGTGATGATCGGTCACATCTAACACGTGCTGAACGTCTGCAGCTCCTGGATCAGTGAAATTAGAAAACGAATCGACAACAAATCGTTTATCGTTGACGTCAAATTTTAAGCAAAAATTCACTGATTTATGTTTCTCAAATTTTTACATTTTCTATATTTATTCATATTTTATATATATTTTTTAAAAGCTTAACAAATTCCAGTAAATGTATAATTCTACAAAATAAGTGACGTAACAATTTATTTAATAAAGCAATTTATTTTCTGTTAAACATTAAATTAAGTAATTGACCAATTAAATTCAGGGCACTGAAGGAGTCTGGTTGCTTTATACAGTTTATAAAGATGTTGACCACCAACTCTTCTATTTCTGTCTCTAAAACGTGAACTAGTTCCACTCCGTCTGCTGTGTTCTCTCTCTCAGGGTTATTACGTGAGGAACGACATGCTGGGACCTGACGGAGATTTCATCACCTCACCAGAGATCAGCCAGATATTCGGAGAGGTAAAGCCGGACAAGTCACAGAACGTTTGTTACAGGAGTTAATAATAATTCACCAAAAAAGAAAGACATTTAAAGAAAAACATTTCCTCTGATGGTAATAACTTGTTTATAACTGTTTCTAAATGTCTGAACACGGTTCTGTTTGCAGCTGCTCGGCGTTTGGATCGTCAGCGAGTGGATCGGAGCCGGTCGACCCAAACAGCTGCAGCTGGTCGAGCTCGGACCTGGAAAAGGATCGTTGGCCGTCGACGTCCTCCGAGTACGAACTTTATTTAAATCATCAGACATGAAGAGTCTGAAACATTCAAAAGCACAAAAACATCAGAGGTTCGACACAGATTTTAACTTGTTAGTTAGTGGACTTTAAAGGTGCCGGTAAATGTCTTTGTGCTAAGCTAAGCTAACCAGCTACGGTGGATAGGGTACAAATATTAACGATTAGATATCATCATTAAACTTCCCCAGTTCATTAATGACCTTAAGATGATTCTTTTATGTATTACAAGTTTTCTGAGATGTTATGTTTAGATATGCAAATGAGGCATTATGTAATGGTAACTTTTGGTTAATTTAAGAGAAATCTACAGACGTAAACAGACAAAATTTGTTATAATTTAACGTGAACCATAAACCTTTACTGATGCTGAAGGTGTTTAAACAGAACGCCGCGTCATCATGTGTTCACCTGTGTGATGAGGTGGTGAGGTGACTTTCTGTGTTGGTCTCTCAGGTGTTCGGTCAGTTGCGGTCCGTAGTGGGCGGAGCCTCGCTGTCCCTCCACCTGGTCGAGGTGAGTCCGGTGCTGAGTCGTCTTCAAGCCCAGAATCTGACCGGCAGCCGCAGCCGGGAGGCCGACGCCGAGGATGAGCTGGTGTACCGACGCGGGGAAACCGCCGCCGGGGTGCCGGTGTCCTGGTACCGCCGCTTAGAGGACGTCCCCACAGGTACACCTGATGACACATGAGAGTAAAAATGTATTTGACAACTTGGGTTACGATGAGGAACTTTAAGTGAGTGTTGATTCTGTTGGTCCCTGTGGACTAAAGTGGTTGTGTTTCTGAGCACCAGACTCCCTTTAGAAAACCTCTCATGTTACTGCAGCAGGGTCTGACAGTCTGCCCCTCTCAGTCCTGGTTCTGGTTCTCCCGTGCCTCCTCCTCTCTCCGGAGCTCCGGATCTGGGTCTGTCCACGGTGGACCGGTCTCTGCTGGAGGATCTGGGTCTGTCCACGGTGGACCGGTCTCTGCTGGAGGATCTGGGTCTGTCCACAGTGGACCGGTCTCTGCTGGAGGGTCTGGGTCTGTCCACGGTGGACCGGTCTCTGCTGGAGGGTCTGGGTCTGTCCACGGTGGACCGGTCTCTGCTGGAGGGTCTGGGTCTGTCCACGGTGGACCGGTCTCTGCTGGAGGATCTGGATCTGTCCACGGTGGACCGGTCTCTGCTGGAGTCTGAGCTGAAGGAGGTTCTGGTGAACCTGCATGAGTTCATCTGGTTTCACCAGAATCCGACCCGGTGGCTCCGATGACGAGCATCAAGAACAACTCTATAGAAACAGACCATCTTCTCTCTGATGGTCTCTCTACTGATGGAGGTCTGATAGAGGATCAGGACTACACTGAGACTGGTTCATATAGAGGATCAGGACTACACTGAGACTGGTTCATATAGAGGATCAGGACTACACTGAGACTGGTTCATATAGAGGATCAGGACTACACTGAGGCTGGTTCAGGACCAGATAAATGATCAGTCTGTTTCTCTTCTTCTGTTCTCAGGATTCAGCATCTTTCTCGCTCATGAGTTCTTTGACGCTCTGCCGATCCACAAATTTCAGGTTTGTTTACTTTCTTTATGTTTTTGAGGTGAGATTCCTCTTTTTTAAATCTCCCCTGCATAACTTGCTTCTTCTCTTTTTCATGTTGTGTTTCTGCTGCTTTGTTTTATTGTGCTGACAAACTTTCTAAAATCTCAAAATTGTAGAAGAATGAGCCGTAGTGGCTCTTCACCAGCGTGTCATTACACCACACCACCACCAGAGGGAGCCAGAATGAAATGAGCACGCAGCACAAACAGACCTCTGGTGTTCAGAAGACAACTTCATGTGTGTTTGTTTCGTGTAGAGGACGCAGAAGGGCTGGAGGGAGGTGATGGTGGACATCGACCCCGAGAAGTCGGAGCAGCTGAGGTTCGTCGTGGCGCCGTCTCCCACTCCGGCCTCCTCCACGCTGGTACAGGTGAGAACACGCTGGTACAGGTGAGAACACGCTGGTACAGGTGAGAACACGCTGGTACAGGTGAGAACACGCTGGTACAGGTGAGAACACGCTGGTACAGGTGAGAACACGCTGGATAATTTTAACATCTTTAATCTGTTAAATGTGGAAATGAACTCCTTCAGATAAACTCTTGATTTATAGCCTTCATCTGGTGTTTTCCACATTTAAACCTTCTATACGCTCGCAGTCTGTTTTGATTTGGCGCCGCTGGCTCACTTCACACGCTTTGAACTTCCTGCCAGAGGCATGACATCATCATCATCATCATCATCATCAGTCTGTTTGGATGAAGAAACTGCTCTTAAATGCAGCATGAGAGCTCAAACCAGACACAAAGTGGATTTTAAGGAACACATTGAGGCCGTCTGTGTTCTTAAGAATTAAACAATGAACCGCTTTGTCTGGTTTCTACATTAAAGAGACGTAGCTATTTATTATTAACCATCAAAATGAAAGAAATGTATCCATTTTATTGTCCAGCCCACCTTTAAGAAGTGAGGAAACCCGACTGTGGGTTAACAGGCGGACTGTGGTCGACGTCTCCAGCAGAGAGGAACTGAGAGTCAAGTGATTCATTGTTGATTGTGTGTGTGTGTGTGTGTGTGTGTGTGTGTGTGTGTGTGTGTGCGTGTCAGGCGGATGAGAGGCGGGGTCACGTGGAGGTGTGTGCGGAGGGCGGGGTCGTGGTGCAGCAGCTGGCCCGGCGGATCGTGGAGGACGGCGGCGCGGCGCTGATCGCCGACTACGGACACGACGGAACCAAGACGGACACGTTCAGAGTGAGGACGCGTCTCGCACCATGTGACCGCTTTATGAGGGAACATGGCGTCGTCATGTCATGATGTATGATCATCACATATGTCATCGTGATGCTGCTCGTAGTTAAGGGAGGTGTTGTAATGTTATGTTTTTGTTCTTCCTGTTTATATATATTTAATATTAGAAGCCCCTCTGAATATAATGCAGTCATGTACAACTCCACCTTTAACTGCCATAATATTAAATACAGATTATAACAACACATATAATTGAATGAACACCTCTATGATGGTGTCAACAACAACAGAACATTGAAGGCATCATAAAAGTAGACTTCTGACACTCCGAACAAGTCTATAAGAGGAGATCTGCATCCATGTCGAGGATTCAAAGGAACAGCTTAGTTTACGGTCGGCGGAGTGAAGACGCTGCGAGGACACATCTGAGATTCAGACCTTTTTAAAGTAGCGACAGTTTGTTGTCTCCTCAGTTCCAGCTGAAGGAAACAGATGTAGGAAGCAGTGAAGAGGAAACCAGGGTCGGCCCTCCTCTTCCTCTGACATTTATCTCAATTTTCACACCATGATTTGAATTTAATTGAACAGATTCTGGTTTGATTTTCCTTCTTGCTGCTAAATAAAACCGTGAATATGAAAGGTTACCGTTCTCTCACTGAGCGGGCTTCTTGGTTCTTGTTTCTCAGGGTTTTAAAGGCCACCGGCTCCACGACGTCCTCTCCTCGCCCGGCTCGGCCGACCTCACCGCCGACGTGGATTTCGGCTTCCTGCGGAGGATGGCCGGAGGGGGCGTGGCCTGTCTGGGACCCGTCACCCAGCGGACGTTCCTAAAAAACATGGGCATCGACTCACGAATGCAGGCGAGTGTGACGGTGTTTACCTCACCGACCACAGGAGATACATCACTCAACGGGATTTATTTAAGATATTGTGATTATTAATCATTCATTTATTGAATATTTGGCGGTAAACACTAAGATAAATTGTGATACAGATATTAAAAAAAACATGTTGCAGAGCTTTAATGAATTATTGAGATAAATATAGAAAAATGTATCTTTAACTTAGTTTGTTGTTTTTTTTGGGAAAACTGAACACTTAAAATACGAGAGGCGCTGGATCTTTTACAAAATGAAAGTGTTAAAGCTGCATTCTCTCTAGTGTCCACCAGGGGGCGACTCCTCTGGTTGTATGGAAGTCTATGAGAAAATGACTCTACTTCTCTCTTGATTTATTACCTCAGTAAACATTGTAAACATGAGTTTATGGTCTCAATCTCTAGTTTCAAGTCTTCTTCAATACAGCATGATGTTCATTTAGTAAATGATGAAGCTCAGACTGAGATTTGATTCAAAGCCTTCGCCTCCTCTGTGGTTCTCTTGCAGGTTCTGCTGAGGAACTGCAGCGACGCCTCCACCAGGCAGCAGCTGATCGGCAGCTACGACATGCTGACCAACGGCGCCAAGATGGGCGAGCGCTTCCACTTCTTCGGCCTGCTGCACCACAGCCGGCTGGCCAAACCCACCAGACCAGAGGGGCTGAAGCTGGAGAAGAAGAAGAGCCCGGCGCCGCTGCCTGTGGCCGGGTTCACCGAGCTCAGCTTCTCCTGAACGCTGTCATGGATGGAGCTCGGACAGAAGGTCATGTTGATGGGACGATGCTGTTTTAGATTTAGAAAATAACTAATTCTACGTCCAACATGAAGTGAGCTAAAAGGACAGCATCTCTTTAAGTTAACTGTGAAGACGTTTTGATATAAAGATGGAAGAAAATGAAGAATTTGTGCATTTATTGTTCAACAAACCTGCATTGTTTTGTCTTTAACATATTGGCATTTAGTATTCTAGCATGCTACGGTTAGCGTGTGACAATGCTAACTTTTGCTGAATCTCTCCAACAGAGGTTGAGCGTTAACATGATCCATAATCAGAAATACACAACTATGAAAAACACCTGAACTGTTTTGTTCTACGTCGCCGACCTGATACCGACAGAGAGACCCGTGACACCGCTGAAGAGGGTCAACCCCTCCTTGCTACGCCTCCTCCTCCTCCGTCCACATCTTGAAGCCGTTAGCTGAGCTCACAGTTGTGCAGCAGCCATTCACAACGAGCCCGCCGCTCCTCAGGTGGCAATTAAAAGATTGGGTTACACGCGTGAGGGGGTCGCCGCTGCCAAAGCAAGCAGCCGTCCCTCCAGACGGGATCGTGTTCAGGATCGCTAATTAAATGATCGTTTCCAAACATCCTGCTGGGGGATCGTTATCAGCTTTTCCTCTGATTCAGGAGGCTTTTTTGTCATACATTTGTAATAAATTCAAGGATTTTATTATTAAACCGCCTCCTACTGTAGATGTTTCAAAGGTTTCTCGCCACCATGGTTTGAGTTGTGCCTTTAAACACAACTTAAATTTGGGATTACACACAATTTAAGGAAGATTTCTCTTCTTTCTGGCTCAGTTTGTACTATAAAAAGCACATTAACTGTCAAATGTGAGGCTCTATAAATGCTCTTTGTTTACTGAACATTGTAAATTATTAACCAGAATATTCTGCAGGTGAAAAAAAAGAAAAGTGCAAAGATTCGAATGAGATTTTCAAACTTCAAAGAAAACTTTGAAGTTTGAAATCTCCGCTGACCTTTGACTCCTTCCACCATCTTCCTATAAAACCCTCTGAATTTCAGATCTTCCTGCAAAAATGCTCATTATACGAATGTGTCAAAAGAAACCCGGTAAAGTCTCTGAGGATTTGATTTTCACCCCTAAAGTTACTATAAATAGAAGAGCATCAGTTCAATAACAAGGATGTAAAAATGAGATTTTCCCAAAGTAAACCATTTTAATATTTTCCCCGTCAAAAAATCATCCACATGAAACAAACATTTCTTGCAAAAATATAAAACTTGTGAAATAACTTCTCAGGCTGGAGTCGGATCAGGATCAGTGACGCTAGCAGCTCGATTCTTAGCTCGTCTTCATCGCTGAGAATCACTGAAAATAACTTAATACATTTGTTTCTCTGCAAAACTATAATGTTTGTAGAATCTTGACAAACTGAGTTTTATAAATACTGTTATCATAATGCTGTTATAATAATATAGACGGATACTAACATACTTAAAGTTAGCATGTTACTAAAATGCTCAATGTTTGCAAGCTAAAACTCAACCTTTTCACAGGGTATTGTTAACGTGCTAACAAGCTAAGATGCTAAATGTTACATTATGCTAACTGGTTAACAATTAAGTGGCTAATTATGAAGCATTTTAACACGATATCATTTTAACGCTAGTTAGGTTAGCCGGCAAATTGTCCGAAATACAGTATGCAGTTAGCAACAAAAGCTAATCTAGGAGGCTACTTCCTGTGTTGGACGCGTAGACAAGAGAAGTTTGAAATCATTTATTTAAGATTTGAGTTTTTGGAAAGTTTTAAAAGGCCCAAGTTGATTGTCACATTTCTCAAATCTTTAAGAAGTTAGCACGACATAAAATACCTGAATTGTCCGTATTGACATTTAGCATGCTAAGGTTAGCGTGTGACAATGCTAACTTTTCCTGAATCGATACAACAGAGGTTGTGAGTTAACATGATCCATAATCAGAACGACCACAAGTATGAAAATAAGTCTGAGGTTAAAAAAATACCTGAATTGTTTTGTGTTTAACATATTTACATTTAGCATGTTAGCATGCTAAGGTTAGCGTGTGACAATGCTAGGGGGGGAAATATTGGAATTTTGCTTTAATATCTGATAGTTGGTGGACATGCTAACTGTAAGTTATTATTCTGTTGTGTAACATTAGCATTCAAAGTAGTAAGAGTTGAGCCTGAGTGAGGCCACCGTACAACGAATAATCCCTTTTGATTTTGGTAACATGACGTTTTCTAAAACACCACCTTCAGAACAAACTTTACAATTATAATCCAGCTTTCATCCATCCAATAATTTAGTTTTCTGGTGCGTAATGAGTATTACAGATTAGGAAGAAGTTCACTTTTGCAGATGAACAAATAAAAAAAAAGTTATTATCAGTGAATTCTCCTTTTTAAAAGAGTTTCCCAACAGTGCAAAGACCTCCCAACAAAGAACATCAAGAAGAATGAACATTATATTCAGAACATAATCAAGACATGATGTTGTTTTTGAGTTAGCATCACATAGAAAGTCTGAAACAACGTTATAAGAATATGCTATTTGAGCTGAACCAGTATATAAAGGCTCTGGACTTGGGTTTCTGTCAGCGAGTAGCCCTTCTGCGGCTCGACTGGCAGTGCAGACGTTTTATTGAATGTTGAATTCTGGGAATTAAGTTATCCCTCCAGCTTTTGGCTCTTTGGGCGCATTTGTGTATGGCTTGTATAAAATATCGCAGTGAAATCGGACAAATGTTACTTCATAAAAAATTCTCTGGACCTGAATTATCGTCACAGTGTCGTCACACAGATGCCTCACCGCCGCCTCCCACGAAAGAAACGCCGCATGGAGGAGCATTTGCTTCCATGTCGAAAATGTTTTTTTACCCGTCCGGGGGGGGGGGGGGTCGCTAAGGGTCCTCGTCCATGTCGTCCAGGTTGGGCGACATGATGAAGTGTTTGGGGCAGTGCAGGCCTCTCTCGTCGGCGTGCTCCTCCCAGCGGGCGTCGTCGCTCTCGTGGGTGATGTAGCGCTCGCCGCGTCGCGTCTCGAACTCCCTGAGGTCCACCCAGGTCTGGTAGTCCTGCGAGAGGACGAGAACCACAACATTTTAGACCATATCTGGACTGAGGAGGAGTGACGTAGAGACGCCGTATACGTCTGGTAGAGACCTGTCAATCACCG
Organism: Ophthalmolycus amberensis; assembly: GCA_024529925.1. NCBI lineage: Eukaryota > Metazoa > Chordata > Actinopteri > Perciformes > Zoarcidae > Ophthalmolycus > Ophthalmolycus amberensis. The sequence goes on along the minus strand of JAFEUB010001381.1, from coordinate 574,611 downwards.
TGTAGCCCCGCCCTAAAGCATCCCGTGCTTTATGGTCTGTTTGACTCTAAATGGACCATAATGTACTAAATGAACATCATGCTGTGTTGAAGAAGACTTGAAACTAGAGATTGAGACCATAAACTCATGTTTACAATGTTTACTGAGGTAATAAATCAAGAGAGAAGTAGAGTCATTTTCTCATAGACTTCTATACAACCAGAGGAGTCGCCCCCTGGTGGACACTAGAGAGGATGCAAGTTTTACAACTCCTTCGCATCGGCTTCACTCTGCAAAAAAGCCAGTTTCAGAGTCCCTGAATAAAATATATTTAGTTCCAGCATGAACGCAACATTTTCTGCCAATAAAGTTTTGGTCATTTCACATCATGACATTTGTCTGTGCTCTTCTCCCAACATTTGAATTAAAATGTGATGTCTGACCCAGTCAAACCCTCCTGATGAAGAAGATCCGCTACATTTCAAAGGTAAAGAGCAGTTGGTTACCTGCAGCCAGGGGTGGCTCAGCGACTTGTCCACGCTGTAGCGCTTCCTCATCTTCACCTGCAGCAGGTTGTTAATCAGGTCTGTGGCTGTGAGGACGAACAAAAACCTTTAAAAGTCCACACAGGAAACCTGGATCTGATGTTTGATCCTCAGTCTCGTCTCAGCTTCATTTTCAAATGGAAACATATTTAAATGAAACACATGAACATGAAACACATTAAGACCTTTTACATCCTTTTCTTCCTGGTACACAGTTGATTTAGTTACATTTTAAGGTTATTTAGGTTATGAACCTAAATTTATTTTAAATTAGAAAATTCAGCATCCTACAAAACGCAGGTCAAGAAAGTTTATGTTCATGTTTTAAATACAATACACTTAAAATAATTACATATTGTTAAAACATGAAGTTGTAAGTTCAGTTTTACTGTAAATCTGATAACCAGTCAACTGTTTAAAAGGACAACATCTTTAAATACACCTGCATTTATTTAAGGCTGCAACATCATTGACTCATCTGCAGACCAGTTTCTCGATTAATCGTTTTGGTCAATAAAATTACTGTGAAAAATGTTGTTGTTGACGTCGTCAAACGTCTTATTTTGTCCAATAACTGGTCCAAAACTCACAGATATTCATTTTACCATGATTTAAAACGCTGCAGCCAGAGATTTTTTGCTTTTAATAAAATGTCTTAAACAATAAAATCGCTCATTAAAATAGTTGCCAATTTGATCTGTCGATCAACACGTAGAATAATCTCCTAATTGTTGCAGCTTCATGATATTTTAAGCTGCGCTTCGACAGTTTCTTTGTGTCAGTAATTGAAGCCTCACCGGGCTCCGAGATCTCCTTCCAGGGGTTGGACGGGTACATGAAGGCGGCGTTCTGGATCTGGTCGTTGATGTCCTCGTCCTCGTTGAAGGGAAACGTCCCGCTCAGGCTGACGTAGACGATGACGCCGACCGACCACATGTCCAGAGATCGGTTGTAGCCTTTGCTGCGGAGCACCTCGGGCGCCAGGTAGGCCGGCGTGCCGACCACGGAGCGGCGGAACGACTTCTCCCCGATGATGCGGGCGAAGCCGAAGTCGCAGAGCTTCACCTGGAGGACGAGAGGCGTGAATGCTCCTCCGAGACGCTCGAAGGCGACGGACAGAAGAAAGGGAGGCAGTGTTTGGGGGCGTTCTAACCTGAGGGAAGGGTTCTGCCGAGGCCAGGAGAACGTTCTCAGGCTTCAGGTCACAGTGGACAACGTTCTTGAAGTGGAGATGTCTGAGGGCCACCAGGATCTGTGGACACGAGCTCATTCAACACTCACCAGTCACAGGAAGGATCCTGGAGATCTCAAAGGACCTCAGAGAGAGTTCACAAAACAAATTCACTCGTGTGAACTAAAAAACAACGAAGTGGGCATCCAAAATTGTTAAATTCTCTCCTGAACCTTTGATGAAATGTGGCTGCAGAATCAAGATTAACTGTTAAAATGCATTAATAAGGCGCGCTTTCAACACGACATCAACACTGGAGCTGATTAATTAACGATTAATTAAATCAGTCAAGCAACAGAAAATGAACCGAAGCATTTCAGTCATTTTTTAAAGAAACAATACCCCAAAATCTCTGGTTGCAACGTCTCCGATGTGTTTTTTTCTCTGTTTAATATCATTGTAATCTGAATATTTTGGACAAAAACGAGACGTGACGATCTGAAAAGCAGGTTGAAATCCGGCTGCCGGTCGTCGCTGACCTGCGTGACCAGGAACTTGGTGAGGCGTTCGGGCAGTCGGCTCTTCTCGCTGGACAGAATCGTCTCCAACATGTCGCCGTGGAGCTTCTCCATGACCACGAACACCTGCTCGGGCGTCTCGAACATGCACTCCAGGTTGACGATCCCCGGGTGGTGCAGGTTCTGTCGGCAAAGCAGGACGGTGAAGTGCAGCCGAGGCCTTTAAACTTAGCTTGGTGCATTATAATCTTATTTATTTTCAGTTGCTCAAGTAGATAAATTAGAAGAAGGAAAACAAATAGAATAGAAAAACAACATAACAGTCAAATACTGTAGTAAGATGAATGTGTTTAAGCTTCTAAAAGCCCTAAATTAGGAAGCTTGTTTGTGCTTTTATTGTTTCAGATTTGATTCATTCTGCGTCGTGTTGAGCTGCTGAAGGAGCGTCGCACCTGGAGAATGGCCACCTCGTTCCTCAGCTGGCTCTCCTGCTTGGTGGGAAACCTCATTTTGTCGATGATTTTGATCGCCACGTCTCTGCCGGTCTTTCTGTGTTTACCTGCGGAGGACAACATCTTTAAATCTCGACTCAAGGTTTCTATTAATCTGTAATTTAGATACGTCAGAGGGAGCGATGTGCAATGAAAAGGAAACAACGACGGCAATTTCCCCATATTTTCAGACATAAATAATTATGCTTGACGTGATCACATCAGGCTCCTTGTTTGATTGAGTTTGAGCTGCGAGTGCCGTCGGTGATGTCGACGCCTCTCACCTCCGTAGACGATCCCAAACTGTCCGGAGCCGAGGACCTCGTCAGCAAAGATCTGATACACTGAACTGATGTCCTGAACCACAAAGAGATCACACGGGTTAGTAATAACAGGTCAGTAGATAGTTTAATCTAGTCTCTATGAGTATTAGTCAGTGACCAATATAAACTCACTGGACGTTAGAATATAAAGACGATATTTTGTGCATCAGTACGACCCCGCGTGAGTACGGAGGCCCAGAAGTGTCAAATGTTTAATACATTTCAGAGTAACGGTGATGTTTTGACAAATTGTAGTTTTAAACTCGTGTTTGATGTTATTTGAGAAGATGAGAAGTTATTTAAGAAGAACTTTATTTATATTCAAATCAACATTTTGTTAATTAATAATTATATATTTTTTCCGAATCTAAAGATAACTTGTATCGGATGGGTATCGTTGGGATTCTCAGTGTTTTTAAATCCACGGTTTGTGAATAATTCAAACAGACGAGAAGACAACACGAGGAGGACTTACCACGTTCTCTTGTATCTGGGAGTTGGACACTGATATGCTGATGGAGACTTCCTCTGAGGAAGACAAACAACACAGAATGTAAATGTACAAGCAACCCGTGAACCTCACACGCGTGTAAACACAGACGTGAGGGCTTTTATTTTCCTAACCTTCGAATCATTAAAGTCTCATTTCCTGTGTTTTCCATGTTGTTGAAGAAACAGATGACGTTTGTTCAACACCTGATGAAAGAACACGGAGGATGTTTCCAGCTGCGATAACGACCTCAGAATCATTTTCCAGATTTCACAAAAATTAAACTACTTCCTGCCTCTGTGTTAAAGTACGTTGAACACATGGAGGGATCTCCCGGCTGTTAATCCGGCCTGACGTTAAAAAGGCCGAGGGCGCGTTCTGTTCAGAGGAAAAACCTGCTGCGAGTGAATTTCCACTGATGAGCTGGTATTGATTTCAGACGGCTGACCCGGGGTCTGCTCAGGTCGTCCCTCCCTGTGATCGATACCGGCAGTCTGCTGTAGGTGGGCGGCCCGATGGTGTGCAGGTCAGCAGTTAGGTCATCATCCAGAGAGTTTATGTAACTTCATCAACAGACATGGAAACTCCACATCTGTAGTCAGACCGTTAATTCTTAAATAGCCTTTATTGGCCTCAATGGAAAAGGCTTTTATTTTGAAATCGTTTCCCATTCATGCGAAAATCTGTTTTCTTTGTTATTGATGTGTAGTTGGTGCTGTTTGTTGTTAATAACTGTTTCACATTAAAAGCCTTCCAGCGGTTCAAGGAGCAGAAGCCATTCGCAACCGCGGAAGGCTTTTACTTTGAAGAACAGGCAGGAAGTGTTGAGTTATATAATAATTTGACATTATGGGAAATACGCCGTCTTTCCGAGAGTGAGAAGAAGAAGATGACGACTAATATCAGTCTCACACCTGTGTGTTGAGTACGGAGATGAAGTCAGAATGAAGTTAGCTTAGCTTAGCATAAAGACTGGAAACGGGTGGGAACAGCTAGCCTGGATTTTAAAACATCAACCGACATAAAACTCACAAATTAACTTTATTTAATAATCTGTACAAAAACAGAAATATAAATGCTTCCAGACTTCATGC
>JAFEUB010001381.1:562500-567500 GCA_024529925.1 Ophthalmolycus amberensis | reverse complement strand
AACGTTGCCAGATCAAACATATAAAAAAGGAGAGCGATCGGCTCAGTGGTGTCTTCATGCCCCTCAGGGTCATCTGAACGTTTCGTGTTCTGCCAAAAGTTCACTTCCCCTCCTCCACAAACCCCCCGAAACCACAAAGCCCCGATCAGCATCCATTCATCCTGCCGCTCTTATTAAAAGGCAGGACGTGCCTCGTGCAGCGAGGCGGCGGGCCAGAGAGCCGGCAGGGAAGCGACCAGAAAAAAACCCCTCCACCACACATCTTCCCCCGCCTTCCCTCCCTCACCGCGCTCTCGCTTTCTCTTCAAAGGAAGCAGCGCTTTGTGGTAAAGGTCAGCAGGTCGCCGGTAGATGAAAGGAGGTGGAGCAGGAGAGAGGGACGTGATAGAGAAGGGAAAGAGCTGCAGCTGCACTGGAATCACACCAGCTCATTTCAGAGTTCAAGGGAACTCATCTTCCTTCTCGGAAATCAAAAAAAAGTTGGAACGTTTTTTGTTTTTTTTTAAAGTTAAGTTAATATAAGACACCAGACTCCGTTGACAAAAAGAGTAATTTGACCTCTTAGAGCAGTATATATATGTAAATAATAATATATCATTTTTGATTTTAAATGAAAACAAAAACAGCAGGGTTGTCATATTTAGTTTGATTGTAAAAATACTTTACAGAAAAAAACGGATTAAACTCATGAGACCAGCTGAGGTGGTGATGTCATCAAGTAAGCTGCTGTTCCAATTGTCTGTAGGGCTGCAAGAACGAATCGATAAAATCGATTATTAAAAGAGTTGGCAACGAATTTCATTATCGATTCGTTGTGTCGCGCGATTATTACGCCACTCAATAAGTCGCGGAGATGTTTGAGGAGAAAAAAAAAAGTTGAGTTGAGCCATTTGCGCCGCCGGTCTCGCCGGGGCTATTTGTGTTCATTCGCACTGGACACGCCGGAGAGGGGGCGTGGCTTATCGCCCTGAAAGCCGTTCAACTGTCCACCATTAACCATGGAAAAAATAACCTCTATTTCTGCTTGGTACGTGTTGTGGAAGTCACAGATATCCCGGGAAACTAAACTAGACCACGCTGCCTCCATCGCTTAGTTTGTTTTGTGTTATTTTGTGACTTTGGTGTTTTAAAGGTTCGTTCAGATTCAATAAAGTCACACAATAACATAAACAAGCGAACCGGTCGTCCAGCAGCCGCTGTGTTCTGTGAGGCAGAATGAGAGCACAGAGAACTGCCGACCGCCTTCTACTGCAGCTAACACACCGCCTCTGCATAAGTTCCTCTAACTATCCCTCTAACCTCATGCTTAACTCCTGATCTATTGACACAGTGAAACCAGGGTTCCTACACTAACCACGATGCATTCACTGCCCATGGGAACTCCATCTGCTGAGAAAGCCACGAACTGGATCCCCCGGTGACGTGAATCAAACCTTAAAATGATTCCTCAAGAAACGACTTGATCACAATGGTTGAAATGTTGATTTAAGTGTTTCTCATATTTTCCTTTCGTGGAAGGTTACAGCGACCTGAGGAGGATGATTCCAGTGAAGGACCTGGTTATAGTTAGACAGTGATGTCTAATGTCACTGTACAGTATGAACCCGACTCCGCTCCGCTCTTCTCTTCTCGTCGCTGCTTTGTTTGGCCGAGGCGGCTGAAAGCAGACCCGAGCCCACCGGGGTCTCCTACCTTGTAATACTTGGCTCCACTTTCATTCTGAAACAGAGTCAGACTCTTGCTGTCCAGCCTCCAGTAATGCCTCTTCCTCTGGAAAGACGAAAGAAAGTTCATCAGGACAAAAACTTCATCGATTCAAAAGCCTTTTATGTTCAAAGAAAGTACAGGATATCAGTGAAGAGGATCTATAATAACCCCGTCATTGGTCTGGTTTTATTCTACCCAGATATGGTCTACTTCTACGAAATCATTGGTGTCACTATGACAGACGTCCTGAATTTCAGGATTTTCCCTCCGTAATATACACTTTCTATACGTAAAAGATGAAAAATACAAGTAAGATTGTTTACTGTTGCCACCTGTGTGAGGTGAGTAACATTATTACCAGACTAAAGACACATTTGCTTTGTGTTAACTGTATATTTGATGTATTTGTGTGTACATGCTTGGTGTTTTGTTGGCCCTCCTCACCATGTTGTCGCTGCTGGTGTAGTGGACCATCCAGCCCTCTTTAACCATCGTGGAGCTTTTCCTCTTGGTGTGTTTGATGGACTGAACCACTCGCATCAGAGGGATGTTGCTGCTGGTGCACGGGCTGCATGTGACACACAAACACACAAACACACAAACACACAAACACACAAACACACAAACACAAGAGACATTATAAGGATGAGCAGCAACTCAAAATTACTTTCTTTCTGACTTTAAATGGACAAAAAGTTTATACTTAAAGCTTTGAAGCAAAATAAATGAAAGCATCTGCTTGGTGAAGCCACATCGAAGAGGTTTTAAGATGTGATACCCGTTGAACATTTTACAGTAAATTCAAAAGGAACTAAAACTATTTAAATAACTATAATTAAAAGCACTGAAGATAATGATTCAAACTATATTAGTAATAAAGCAGCTGGTTTAAAGAAAAACTAACTTTCGCGAAACAGCAAACTTTAACAAATGTTTAGCATGTTTAGCTAAGTTGTAAGTAGAGAAGACTCGTTTTAGTGAACTGACTCAGTAATGTGCGTCATACTGCAGAACTTAGCTAACATTAGCCACCATAAGCTAACCAAGTAAAGCAATTAAATCACGGATTTAATTCAATTAAGCAAAAGTGGGTTTTATTGAATTTAACTTTTAATTTGTAACATAAAGAATGAGTCATTCCTAATGTCAAAATGTATATATATATATATATATATATATATATATATATATATACACATTATTATTATGTATTATTATATACAGTATATGTAATAGTGATCTTGGGCTCTATAAATCAAATTAACAAGGTGTCTTTAAATTTAAAGCTTGATTAAAGGATCAAATCACAGCTCTTTCTACTTGAAAATCTGTGTTTTTCATTGATGGATTCTTTTAAAACACCTTGATTTGCACAAATACTGGATTAAAGCCAATCAAAACCTACAAGCCTCAGGTTTTAAAAAGTTGAAGCTGGCATTTGGCCCCTAAAAGTACATACGTACGTACGTACGTACGTACGTACGTACGTACGTACGTACGTACGTACGTACGTACGTACGTCCATCCATCCATCCATCCATCCATCCATCCATCCATCCATCCATCCATCCATCCATCCATCCATCCATCCATCCATCCATCCATCCATCCATCCATCCATCCATCCATCCATCCATCCATCCATCCATCCATCCATCCATCCATCCATCCATCCATCCATCCATCCATCCATCCATCCATCCATCCATCCATCCATCCATCCATCCATCCATCCATCCATCCATCCATCCATCCATCCATCCATCCATCCATCCATCCATCCATCCATCCATCCATCCATCCATCCATCCATCCATCCATCCATCCATCCATCCATCCATCCATCCATCCATCCATCCATCCATCCATCCATCCATCCATCCATCCATCCATCCATCCATCCATCCATCCATCCATCCATCCATCCATCCATCCATCCATCCATCCATCCATCCATCCATCCATCCATCCATCCATCCATCCATCCATCCATCCATCCATCCATCCATCCATCCATCCATCCATCCATCCATCCATCCATCCATCCATCCATCCATCCATCCATCCATCCATCCATCCATCCATCCATCCATCCATCCATCCATCCATCCATCCATCCATCCATCCATCCATCCATCCATCCATCCATCCATCCATCCATCCATCCATCCATCCATCCATCCATCCATCCATCCATCCATCCATCCATCCATCCGGAGGATCACGAGGATCACGAGGATCACGAGGATCACGAGGATCACGAGGATCACGAGGATCACGAGGATCACGAGGATCACGAGGATCACGAGGATCACGAGGATCACGAGGATCACGAGGATCACGAGGATCACGAGGATCAATCCGGAGTCGAACCGGCGTCACCTGATGGCTCTGAGCGTCTCGTCGTCGGGACCCTCGATGAAGAACAGCTTGTCGTCCTGCTCGTCCATGCTGTGGCCGCTGTCGCTGTTGGCGTCACAGTTGTCCACCTCCATCGTCGCCTCGGAGTCCAGACTGGGACTGGCTGGTTCTGCAGGAGCACACAAAGAGTCTGAGTACACAACTTATAACCGACAGACTTTTATAAAAACGATTCTCAAGAATTCATTCAGCTGCAGTTCCTCTAATGACCACCAGGTGCGGGCTACAAAAAAAATAGTTGAAGTGATCTGGAAAACAATAAACAATGATGAACTTTTATTTAAAGTTACGAATTAATCTACAACAAAACAACAGAGCAAAATATGAAGAAAATAAAAAACAAAGTCGATGCTCATTTTTTGGTGTTTACTTTCACTTCATCTAATGTGAATCTTGATGGGGATTTTATGTCATAACAAGAGTTAGAAATATAGTTCATACGATTTAAATTGGAGCTATTTTGGGGGACAAACAAACAGACTTTCACGCTGTTCGTGTCCCGTGTGAAACCAAGTCAACATTGACTTGTTTTAACGTAGTTTTGTAACATAACTTTACAAACGGTAGTTACGTAACAAGCATACTTATTTTAATCCAAACCACCATATTTTCCTAAATCTACCTAAATAGTTTTGTTGCTAAACAACAAATCAAGTTAAAAATTAAGTAAACCAATGTTTGAATTTTCAACTTAGATTCATGTTTTGTAGATTTTTTTTGTCGAGGAATTATCGATTTAGACGTCGAATATGTTTGATTATGCCTCTCCAGCCCCCTTCATGACCTTTTGGTCATTTTAAGATTTCTCTAAATCATTCTTCAGTTAAGATATAATTATTTTTGTAAAGATAAACTGTTCTCTTTGTAACAAA
>JAFEUB010001381.1:510000-552500 GCA_024529925.1 Ophthalmolycus amberensis | reverse complement strand
CCGTGTTGGTGTTGTTTTGCCTTGTTCACCACGTTCTTACCCTCACACTTGAGGCCTTGTCTGACGAGCCCCCACAGCATCTCCCCGCAGTCGTCGCAGAAGGCCGGCGCCTTGTAGGAGTGGACGTACAGCGCGTGAGGTCGGATCTGGAAGTCCTCGGCTGTGGCGAGAGCTGAAAGAAACAAACACAGAGCAGTTATAGAACGAGCGACAGCGTTTTATTGCTGTACGATGCTACATATTAAAGCTCATATTTACCTTTTTTATACAGTTCTTTACAGATTTCTGCATCGTTAACCTCACTACTGTCACTTTAACTTGTAACTTTGGTCTCAGAATGCTCTTGTATAGTTTATTCTTTGTGTTTCATTCTTATTTTTTTTATTATACCTCTTAATATTCCTGTCTTTACATCTACTATTTATCTGTATTCATTAGTAGTGTACTGATCGCCCCTCACTATTCAGCATGCATGTCATCTGTGGATTCATTCCTCAGTTTTAACGTTAACCATCAGTGTAAATAAAGTTTTACTGACTCAGTAGAACATGTGTTTCTAGTCTCTGATCTCTGATCATGTTTCATCGTAAATAACCAATCAGTGTTTAAAGCAACAGGAGGAGAGCTAGTAACATTAGCAGCACCGCTAACAACTAACCAACAGGAGTAGAGCTAGTAACGTTAGCAGCACCGCTAACAACTAACCAACAGGAGGAGAGCTAGTAACGTTAGCAGCACCGCTAACAGCTAACCAACAGGAGGAGAGCTAGTAACGTTAGCAGCACCGCTAACAGCTAACCAACAGGAGGAGAGCTAGTAACGTTAGCATCACCACTAACGGCTAACCAACAGGAGGAGAGCTAGTAACGTTAGCAGCACCGCTAACAGCTAACCAACAGGAGGAGAGCTAGTAACGTTAGCATCACCACTAACGGCTAACCAACAGGAGGAGAGCTAGTAACATTAGCAGCACCGCTAACAACTAACCAACAGGAGTAGAGCTAGTAACGTTAGCAGCACCGCTAACAACTAACCAACAGGAGGAGAGCTAGTAACGTTAGCAGCACCGCTAACAGCTAACCAACAGGAGGAGAGCTAGTAACGTTAGCAGCACCGCTAACAGCTAACCAACAGGAGGAGAGCTAGTAACGTTAGCAGCACCGCTAACAGCTAACCAACAGGAGGAGAGCTAGTAACGTTAGCAGCACCGCTAACAGCTAACCAACAGGAGGAGAGCTAGTAACGTTAGCATCACCACTAACGGCTAACCAACAGAGGTTCACTTCAGTTACATTATGAGTACTGGCTGAAGGTAACGTTACATTATAACGTTATCATGTGTTCACATGTCATCTGTAAAATGTAGTTTTGGTGATAAACTAGAATAAATCCAGTAGTTTGAAGGAAATGTTTTCATGAATGTAAAATAGATATTAGAGATGAACTATGAGCTGCTTAACTTCCGAACGCACGCTCTAAGCAGGGTAAACACAGGTGTAATTAATAATCATGGTCCAGTTGTGACACTAAATATAACTGGAACATAAAAACCATATGACTCAGTGACACATTTCTCTTAATTTAAAGCTTGTTTTGTCTTTGCAGCCAGTTCTCTGATGCATCTTACAGTCAGGTATGAGTTATGAGATGCCTCCAGAAATGAATATCTGAACTAGCTGAACCTCTGCAGGTTCTTGCAGCAGCAGAAGCAGCAGGAGGAGGAAGTGGTCGCGGGTTTGAACCCCGGGTGCGGTTTTCGGGGCCCCGACTTCGCCGTCTTCCTCCCGTGTAATCCTAAACCTGCCGCTGCTCTGCGTCTGGGTGTTCATCAGTTATAGTTGTTACAGCCCAACCTGTAGACACGACTCAGGATGTGACGATCCCATGCACAATATTATGGTGAGAGCGAGCCGGGTGACCCGCTGGAGGAGGAAACGAGATCTGAGGCGACCTCACCGCTCGCACTCCGAGGGGGGTTAACGAGAGAGTTATAAACATGTTATACACATGAACGTGCTTTAAGTCGTCACTGCCTGGAGACCGGAGAGACTCCAATGTGTACAAATAAATGTGTTTATAATAAACGAAATAAAGATTATGTATGAATCGGTTTATTTATGTATTCTTTTTTTTGTGTTCAGACATTCATGGTCCCCAGAGGATGACTCCTACTAACTTTGACAATCCTCTGGCACCAAGAGGTTAATATTTGTGGTTTTGAGTGAAATATCTCACCATAGAACTTGATTCATACGTTAAATTCCTAACAAAAGCCTGAAGTTCTTAGATTAATTGAAAGTAGAAAGAGTTGGTTTCTTACCGGAGAGCACCACCTCCACCAGGTCGCCTTCGTGGATCTCCTCCGCTGAGGTCAGGCGCTGCAGGATGTTGTCCGAGTTCAGGTCGTGGCGAAACAGCAGGATCTTGTCGTACATCCCGAAAAATCCACATTCTGGGAACTGAGAAGGAGGAAGAGGTCAGGGATTAATGCTGACTCAGTCTGAAGTTACTGTTAAAGTCTACTTGAGTTGAGCACAAACTGCAGCAACACAACCAGCAGTCAGGAGCCAACGGCCGAGGAGAATAACTAAGACATCTGAGCGGGTGATAAGAATGAAATCCTCCATCACAGAGCAGGTTTATATTGCAGAATATACACTATTCATGTTGTTATATAGTAAATCTTTTGGTATATTAACTGGAAAACAGTTTGTAGATAAAATAACCAGATGTGGACGTTTGTTTTTGGTTAATCCACCAAATTAAATATGATCAATGCGATCCAAAGGGTTCGTCCTCTGGGAAGTTATGGGAAGATAATATTTCTATGCCGTCAAATAAAATCTTATTCATCATTATAATCAAAACATATTTATTTTACTAAGAAATGTAAAATATAAGAACAAGCCGTAAATATAAAAGCATGTTGCATTTAGTTGTAGTTTGGCCTGAAGGTCAAATCACGAAGTCATCACAGAACAGCAGCTGAAGGTTGTTTCTTTAAACCAGTAAGCGGCGTAATCCATATCTGTCAAAGGGCTCTTGAGCAAGGCACTGTTCCAACACGCTGTTCTCGTTGTCACGACTTGTTCCTGAAGTTAACCATTAACTGACCTTTGAATACGAGGAACACGAGCTGAGCGACGTTCAGAGAAATAAGAGCGTGAAACTCTGGAGATTTGTTTTGTCACTGCAGCTGCTGAATCAGTTTCCACTGAAGGAACTCAACCACCATTTAGTCTCTGATTTTCTTCCCCGAAACACGAGCTGGATCCTCTTTATAAAGAATCTTAAATACCATGTGATGGAAGGTTCAAGACCGGGTCACTGTCTGTGTCAGATGTAACGCCGTCTCCCTTTCTGCTGAGACTTTGCAGCCGAACACAGTGAGAAACACAAGTTTCAGTGTGTGTTGTATAGTGTGTATTAGGGCTGGGGATCGTTTCAAGAAATAAGATGCCAGCACTAATACAAGGTCCTTTAAAGTGAAAATGTTGTTTTCAGCCTTTAAAATATGGAGAGTTACAGCTTTTATCAGTTTAATATCATATAGAACTGTGGTGGTCTGGACAAAGCATGACATTTCCTGCACCAGATCCACTCCTTCCGTTCTTACCTTTCACAATAAAAGCCTTCGACACATAATATTCAGATTTCATGCAATTTGACATAAAAATCCAAAATGTGTAAGAAACTAAATCTCGAATTGACTAAATTCTTTGTTTTAATTTGAGACAAAAAAATCGACATAAATGAGCCAAACGAACACTGTTGAAGGCCGGAGAATGCACTTGGTGTTCGTGGTGAACGGTGTGTGTTATGGTGAAGTGTGTTCTGGATTTGGGGCTCAGCAGCCTCTGCAGCCTGCAGGCAGACAGGCAGGCAGGTGGAGCAGCTTCCTGCCGTGAGCGGCTCTCGGTGTTAGCAGGATGTTAGCAGCGTGCAGGTAGCATGCAACACCAGGCTGCAGGATCACCGACAGCAGGAAACCCAGCCGTCAGGTGACGAGGCAGAAGCTGCACGGATGCCATCAGACGTACCACGCGCGCACACACACACACACACACACACACACACACAGTCCATCATGAATTATGGCTGAGGTCCTGTCACTGACACCCAGCAGTCATTAGCCACGTGGATACACACCACCGCTCAAACAAAGGGTCAGCGACAGGCGGAACCACCAGGAACAGTCTGATCCTGAAGGAAAGAGAGGCGAACAGGCGCCCTCTTGTTTCTGTTCTCTCAGCTGTTCAGGGCGAGCTCTCCGACCTGTGACCGTATCCTCCTTCAAACTGAAGCCCATGACTGGGTGATGAGACAACGGGCCCAAAAGCCCCCTAAGCACACCAGCTAGTAGCCAGACTCCTGAAAGAGATGTAACATGACAACCAACGACATCGCTGTGTTTATAAGAGACGCGAAATGACTGCAGAACGTCTCTCGGTTGTCGTTTTGTGTCTCTACAAACACAGCTGTGTCGATTTGTGGTTGTTTTGCATCTCTTTGCATCTCTTTATGGTCACTTTGCATCTCTTTATGGTCACTTTGCATCTCTTTGTGCTCACTTTGCATCTCTTCATGGTCACTTTGCATCTCTTTCTGGTCACTTTGCATCTCTTTGTGCTCACTTTGCATCTCTTCATGGTCACTTTGCATCTCTTTCTGGTCACTTTGCATCTCTTTGTGCTCACTTTGCATCTCTTTCTGGTCACTTTGCATCTCTTTAAGGTCACTTTGCATCTCTTTATGGTCACTTTGCATCTCTTTGTGCTCACTTTGCATCTCTTTGTGGTCACTTTGCATCTCTTTATGGTCACTTTGCATCTCTTTGTGGTCACTTTGCATCTCTTTATGGTCACTTTGCATCTCTTTATGGTCACTTTGCATCTCTTTAAGGTCACTTTGTATCTCTTTGTGCTGACTTTGCATCTCTTTATGGTCACTTTGCATCTCTTTGTGCTCACTTTGCATCTCTTCATGGTCTCTGCATCTCTTCATGGTCACTTTGCATCTCTTTATGGTCACTTTGCATCTCTTTGTGCTGACTTTGCATCTCTTTAAGGTCACTTTGCATCTCTTTATGGTCACTTTGCATCTCTTTAAGGTCACTTTGCATCTCTTTATGGTCACTTTGCATCTCTTTCTGGTCACTTTGCATCTCTTTGTGCTCACTTTGCATCTCTTTCTGGTCACTTTGCATCTCTTTATGGTCACTTTGCATCTCTTTAAGGTCACTTTGCATCTCTTTATGGTCACTTTGCATCTCTTTAAGGTCACTTTGCATCTCTTTATGGTCACTTTGCATCTCTTTAAGGTCACTTTGCATCTCTTTATGGTCACTTTGCATCTCTTTAAGGTCACTTTGCATCTCTTTATGGTCACTTTGCATCTCTTTAAGGTCACTTTGCATCTCTTTATGGTCACTTTGCATCTCTTTCTGGTCACTTTGCATCTCTTTGTGCTCACTTTGCATCTCTTTCTGGTCACTTTGCATCTCTTTATGGTCACTTTGCATCTCTTTCTGGTCACTTTGCATCTCTTTATGGTCACTTTGCATCTCTTTAAGGTCACTTTGCATCTCTTTAAGGTCACTTTGCATCTCTTTATGGTCACTTTCCATCTCTTTATGGTCACTTTGCATCTCTTTCTGGTCACTTTGCATCTCTTTAAGGTCACTTTGCATCTCTTTATGGTCACTTTGCATCTCTTTAAGGTCACTTTGCATCTCTTTATGGTCACTTTGCATCTCTTTAAGGTCACTTTGCATCTCTTTATGGTCACTTTGCATCTCTTTAAGGTCACTTTGCATCTCTTTATGGTCACTTTGCATCTCTTTCTGGTCACTTTGCATCTCTTTGTGCTCACTTTGCATCTCTTTCTGGTCACTTTGCATCTCTTTCTGGTCACTTTGCATCTCTTTGTGCTCACTTTGCATCTCTTTGTGCTCACTTTGCATCTCTTTCTGGTCACTTTGCATCTCTTTAAGGTCACTTTGCATCTCTTTCTGGTCACTTTGCATCTCTTTAGTGCTCACTTTGCATCTCTTTAAGGTCACTTTGCATCTCTTTCTGGTCACTTTGCATCTCTTTATGGTCACTTTGCATTTCTTTGTGGCCTTTTTTGTGTCTCTTGTGGTTGTTTAGAGTCGTTCTGTAGTCGTTTGATCTTCGTATATATTTTGCCTCCAGCACACTGTAACCATCTTATAATTGATCTCATGTATAACAGTTAAAAACAATCTGTTATTTCAGTATTAAACCATCTCTTTTGTTCTGTGATTAGATAAAGAAAAGGCGCTGGGACACACAGTTCTGTGTCCGTCCTCCTTACTCTGCAGCAGCTATGAAACCAGGAAGCTGTAAAAACCAAATCCTCCATGTCGGAGCGGCTGAGGTCTGAACCAGAAGTGAAAACAGTTTCAGCCGCCATGACGACTCTTCCATGCGCCGTCCAATCACATTAGAGCCTGACGTCAGCTGCTGCATCCTCTGAGGTGAGCAGAGAAACACAGCAAGAGTTCTGTTAATGGACAAGAGAGTGTGTGTTTAATACACTGATCCCTCTTTATGGTAATCCTCCATTAACCAGGCTTAACCTCCACACACACACACACACACACACTCTCTACCTCCTCTGACTCGCTCGCCAAACTGAAGCCACATTTCTGACGACCCCAAAGTCTCCAGGTTGTCAAGGTCACAGAGGCCCAAACCTCCAGGCACTGCCGCGACCTTTCACCCCGCTGCAGGAGCTGGAACAAGGGGGGGGGGGGGGGAGCAATCCTGCTTGTAAAAGGGAGCACAGCACCCTCGACATCCAGTCCACACACACACACAGCAGACAGCAGATTATAAAAGCAGCCTAAAAGCCTTTCAGCTCCAATAAAGCTCTTCAACCTGCGATGGGCTGGAGGGACGCGGCTGAGAGGAACTGATGGGAAACGTGACGGTAAACATCCGCTGCTCCGTCACCTCAGGAAAGAACAGGAAGAGGCTCCGAGTGGGTCGAGGTCGTCCGTGTGAGGAGAGCGACTTTCATTCATCCTCGTGTACAAAAACAAAGATGCTTTTAACCCTCTGAACCCCAAAACCTGTCGGCGGGATTACAAAGCATGTTCTCTTTAAACAATCGTCTAAACTTCACCGTTTATCAAAGCTGTAAATGAAAAACGTCATTATCGTGATATTATAATCTTTCCGAAGGTCCGTCGGTCAGTAAAAGCAACTAAAACGAAGTTTAAAAGTTATATTTCATCAAAACAGTTTATTCCACATGTCTACATTAAAACTCTCGCCACAAATAAACCGTTTACTCTGAACAGATTCTGTAAAGAACATTACACTGTGAGCTCCTCAGCGCATCTCGGAAGCCATGAGTGATTCATCGGAGACCAAGTCATGTGACAATAATTATGTTCAACTTTGACTGAACTTCAGGCTGCTGAACACAGAGCAGAGGAGCGAGGAGAGGAGAGAGGAGAGAAGAGAGGGGAGAGGAGAGAGGAGAGAGGAGAGAGGAGAGAGGAGAGAGGAGAGGAGAGGAGAGGAGAGAGGAGCGGAGAGGAGAGGAGAGAAGAGAGGGGAGAGCAGAGGAGAGGAGAGAGGAGAGAGGAGAGGAGAGGTTTTTTTTTTGGTTTTTAAAAGTCCCTTTATTTCACTGTTACAGTGGAACCAGAAACACTCTAAAACATCACTTAATAATCAGAAAAACAATTAAATAAAAAACAAATAACCAAAAATAAAGCACCAAAGAACAAATAAACCATCAATTACAACAATCAATACGTTCAGAAGTTCACCACCAGCTCTCCACCAGCACCCACTGAGCATAAAATGCTCCCAGTAGTCCATCTGTCCCTGAAAGCCTGTAAATCGTCCACTGTCTGATAGTAGGTGTGTTCCACCCTGAGTCGGGCTTTCAACAGTCCCTCCAGAACCTTCACCGGATCCTCACTACCGGCACCCCGCGCCCGATTCTTACGCGTCAGCCAGATGGCCAACTTGGCAGAACCAGATAAAAAATTCACCATTGTGTGGACAGCCTTCTGTTTTGAGCAGTATTTTGGACCGAAGATGAACAACATGAAAGAAAACACCTGTCCAAGACCCTGAAACCATCTTTTTAACCGCTCAAAGAGCCCTGAGAGCCGCGGACACTGAACAAACAAATGTTCCAGGGTCTCAGACTGACCGCGAAAACAACACTCCTCCCCAATTTGTGGATCCAGGTGTGCCCGGTATCTGTTGGTGGCTATAGCTCCATGTACAACCCTCCACTGGAGGTCTGCTGTCCGTTTTTCAACGGGCAGCTTGTACATGCACCTCCAGCTGCCTCTCGGGGAAGAACCTGGGCCAAAGAACTCGGTCCACCTCGACTCTGCCAACCCTGCCAGAGAGCGGAGGTTCACAACCTTTACACAGATTTCATAGATAGCTTTTTTCTCTGCTGCCTGAAACTTGTCCAGGTGCGGGGTTGTGAACGTCAGCAGCTTGTTTCCTCCCCCCTGCCAGTCCCCCACCGCTGGGGCAATGAGCAGAGTGGGGGGAGTGTACTCACTCTCTTCATCCCATTGGTCAGACAGAGTACGGTTTCCTGCAACTGCTCTCAGGCGTTGTGGCAGGGCGGCACAGACCTCCTCCACGATCCTGCTGGTCAACCTGACAGACGTGATGTTAGTGTTCTGCCTGAAGGTGACCATGGATGCTGCGGTTGATGACATCTTCACCAAATGTCCCAGTTTAGTGCAGCCGGCTTCTCTCAGACGCGTTCTCAGGCTGGCAGACTGCAGCGTTTGGGTTCTGATGAAGCTGTTAAAGAACAGAGGTTCCTCCAGCAGCCACACGCCCGGAGTCTCATCCGCTTTACGTGAAATGTTAAAAATCTGCCACGCCTGCAGAACAGAGCTGTAGAACGGCGTCAGCCCGGCCAAGTCCACTTCCTCAGGTTGTAGGAGAAAGAGCTGCTTGTCATAACCCAACCGCCCAGCTCTCCTCAGCAGCAGTCGAGCCGTGCCCATCCAGCTGGGGCCACAGCCATAGAGCAGCCTCTGTGCAGTCCGGAGTCTGAACGAGGCGATCCTGGACTGGATGTCGATGAGACCCTGCCCCCCCTCTGCCACAGGCAGATAGAGAGCTGCTGCACGAACCCAGTGCCGGCCGGACCAGAATAAGTCCACGACAGACCTCTGTATCTCTGCTATGAGGCCTCCAGGTGGCGTCAGAGCGATGAGTCTGTGCCACAGAGTCGAGGCAACCAAGTTATTAGCAACCAGAACTCTTCCCCTATATGACAACTGGGGTAGTAACCATCTCCACCTAGAGAACCGAGCACACACCTTCTCCTTAACCCCGTCCCAGTTCTTTCTCTCAAAATCCTCAGAGCCCAAAAACACACCCAGCACCTTTAGACCTTCTTTTCCCCACTGAAGACCTCCAGGCAGATGAGGCACTGTCTGATGTCTCCACTGTCCCACCAACAAGGCTTCAGACTTTTCCCAGTTCACCCGTGCAGATGAAGCCCTCTCATAAAGAGACAAAGTACCCTGTAGACAACGAACATCTCCCTGGTCCCTGATGAAGATGTTTACATCATCAGCATACGCAGACACAGTGAGGGGACTACAAAGACTAGAGGACCCCGGCAGTGACAGCCCACTGAGCCGACTTCTCAGCCTGCACAACAGAGGCTCAAAAGCGAGGCTGTATAGTTGCCCTGAGATAGGACAACCCTGCCTTATCCCTCGCCGTACAGGGATCGGTCGACTCAGGCCAGCTCCCATTTTGACCATGCATTCAGCACCACTGTACAGCAAACCCACCCAAGCCAAAAACCCATCACCAAGCCCGAAAGCCCTGAGTGCAGAAAACAGATATGCGTGACCCACCCTGTCAAAAGCCTTCTCCTGGTCTAGTGAGACAATACCTACATCTACATCGTGACATTTACACACATCAAGCACATCACGGATGAGAAAGATATTGTCCATAACTGTCCTGTCTGGGATACAGTACGTTTGGTCGCTATTTACAACCACTTCCAGGTAGTCTCTTAGTCTGTTGGACAAGGCTCTGGAAAGCACCTTATAGTCTGTGCAAAGCAGGGCCACTGGCCTCCAGTTCTTCAGAAGGGCCAAGTCGCCCTTCTTGGGCAGCAGGGAAAGTACTGCCCGCTGACACGAAACAGGAAGTGTTCCTGCTTTAAAACATTCCATCAAAACAGAGTGTAAGTCAGAACCGATGATGTTCCAGAATGTCTTAAAGAAGTCCGAGGAGAGGCCGTCGATTCCCGGAGTCTTTCCTGAAGCCATCTGGTTCACTGCAGTTGAAAGCTCCTCCAGCGTCAGCTCTCTATCCAGCGTGGCCCTCTCTGCCGGACTGAGCTGGGGAAGACCCTCCAGGAGCTCCTTACTGCTGTCTATACAGGACGGCTCTTCCCCAAAAAGAGCAGCGTAGAAGCCCACGGCATGGGTCCTCATCTCCCTCTGGTCAGTAGTTATCCTGCCTCCCGGGAGCCTCAGGCAGGTCATCCGCTTCCTCTGCGCCACCGATCTCTCCAGGTTGAAGAAAAACGAACTTGGGGCATCCATGTCCTTCAACTGGAGGAAACGGGACCTGACCAGAGCTCCTTTCACTCTCTCTTGCAGGAATGAGCTCAACTCCAACCTCCTCTCCTTCAGCAGTTGGCCCACACCGGGATCTGGGTCTCTCTGGAAGCCCTCCTCAATGATCTTTATGTTGGCTTCAAGGTCTTTGACAGCAGACTTGATTTTAGCGGTGGCGTTTGAGGTGTACTGCTGGCAGAACACACGGATCTGGGCTTTTCCGACCTCCCACCACTGCTTCAGAGAACTGAAACGAGCTTTTTCAGTTTTCCACTGCTGCCAGAGAACCCCGAAGCTCTGACAAAAAGTGGTGTCCTGTAAAAGTTTATTATTAAAATGCCAGTAGGAGCTAACCCTTTCACCCGGTGAGGTTATCAAGTCTACACTGACGAGGTGGTGATCGCTGAACCCAACTGGACTGATTGTGCTGCTCTTCAGTCTGGAACTGAGACTGCGAGAGATGTAAACTCTGTCCAGCCTGGCTGCACTAATCCTGTCATTGCTGACTCTAACCCAGGTGTACTGTCTGCTTAGTGGGTGTTTTACTCTCCAAGTGTCCAACAGATCTAAGTGTGAGATGACGTTGTGGAGACTCTGAGCTGACTGTGGGTGTGGTTCCTCACTATTTCGGTCTATGGTGAAGTCTAGAGTACAGTTAAAATCCCCTCCGATGATCAGCTGCTCCTGAAGGCAGCTCTGCAGTTCGTTTAGCAGCGTAGTGAAGAAGCGTGCTCTCTCTGGCCCCTGATTCGGTGCATATATGTTGACGAAGCAGTAAAGCGAGCCCCCTATCTCTGCCCTCACCATCAGCAAACGACCCTTCACCACCTCAGTGACTGACAGGACGGTTGCATTAGCTGCTGTTCTAAACAGCACGGCTACCCCGGCACTAAGATTGGTTCCGTGGCTCAGGGTGCATGAGCCCTCCCACCATAAACCCCAGTCTACTTCATCTGATGGAATGGTGTGAGTTTCTTGCAAAAAGAAGATGTCCAACCTTTTTTGATTTACAACCTCCTGTATTAATGCTCTTTTATGCCCGTCCCTCCCACCATTGATGTTTAAAGACCCTAAATTGAAGCTCTGCATGGAAAGGTCAGAGGATGGAAGGAGGTAAGACAAGATAAGAAGTAAGCAGTGGAAAGTGGAAAACCCCGTGTGACACATGATCATGTTAAACTGTCTTAGTTTGAACCCTTTTACTTTTCCTCACTTTCCTCACGGTTGTGACGTGTTTCTTCAGGCGGTAGCGCTTTTTCCCATCTAAAAGGTCCAAACCCACCTTTCTCTGCACCACCCCCACAGATCGGATGAACTTCTCAATGTCAGGGAAATAATCACTCACTTTAACAGATCTATTGAAAGTTACCTCCAAAAACGAGTTTATTTCCTCAAGTGAATACAGATCAGTGTTTTTAATGCACGTTTCAGAATTCGATGCAACATCTGATTCACTCTCATAGTCCATGTCCTCTCCTTCACAAGACAGCTGGCTGTTGGACACAGACCCTACACTCTGTGCGTCATCTAAGGCTGCGGTGAGATCTCCACCTGCAGAACCTGTCGCTGCCTCTTCACAGACTTCTACAGACTGTGGTGGTGCTTCGGTACCTGATGTAGTGAGGTTCTGCGCCACCACAGAAGCCTGCTGGTTGTAAGACTGGCCCTGATCCTCCTTATCGCCATTTTTGTCATCAGCAGAAGACGAAGAAACCCCGCCGACCGCACCGGCGGCAGCCGCAGCCACACCAGCGGGTCCCGGCGCGGCCGGTGCCGGAGCGGTCGGTACCGCCGCAGGAGCGGTCGGTACCGCCGCAGCCGGAGGCTCCGCAGCCGGTGCAGGAGCGGTCGGTACCGCCGCAACCGGAGGCTCCGCGTCCGGTGCCGGAGCGGCCGCCTCCGGAGCAGCCGGAGGCTCCGCCTCCGCGCTTCCCCGCTGCTTGTGCGGACACGCGAAGCGTTTGTGTCCTACATCTCCACACTCAAAGCATTTGATCTGTCCCGAGCTCGCGTACACCATGTATGAACTCTCCCCGTGTTTAACCCTGAAGGACACCTCCAGTGTTTGTGTCGGTGACTCCAGGAACATGAAGACCTGCCGCCTAATGGGGCGTTCACACCGGTCGCGTTGATTTTTTGACGCGCGTCGAGATTACATACAAAGTCTATGCACAGACGCGATGAGACTGGCGCGCCGCGATTTTGCGATGGCGCGGCGCGTTGGACGCGTTATTGCAGTGCGGTGGACGCGGTGGACGCGTTGGACGCCGCAAAATCGCCAACGCGCAAGTTGAAATTTTTCAACTTCTGCGAAATAATCGCGTGACGCTGTGGCGCGATAGCCTATCAGCGTTGAGTTGCTGCTCCCGTAATCAGTGCCGTAGCTCCTGCCGGTGCTGAATCACAAACAACAATGGAGGACAAATTAATAGTGGCGGTTTGTGGGTTCCCCGAGCTCTACGATACCTCATATCAATAGAGACCGGACCAAACTACGTGTATACATGTGTGTGTGTAAACCATACGGTACAAACAATGAATAGACGCTGCCGTATTTACGTCTACGTGACGTTATTGAGTGCTGGTGGAGCTGCTACGATGTTAGCATAGCCTAGCACCGATCCATCAGAGCTCCATTGAGAAGACAAGTAGCCTACAAATCGGCATCATTATGTAGTTATTTCGGAGTCCCTTTTTGTCGGAGAAGACAAGTACAAATCGGCATCATTATGTAGTTATTTCGGAGTCCCTTTTTGTCGGAGAAGACAAGTACAAATCGGCATCATTATGTAGTTATTTCGGAGTCCCTTTTTGTCGGTTTATTTTCCGTTGAATCACAGCCAAATCAGTTTATGTTGTGTTCCTACAGCTGTAAACAGCGACCGGTGGCTTGCTAGACACAGTGAATACAGCTCGATACAATCCACGGAGCTCCTCTGAACAATATTATGAACCAGACATGACTGCGTTTGGCATTCCGACGTTTGAGGGACTTCCACAACACGTACAAAGCAGCAATTGTCCTTATTCCTTTCACGGTTGATAGCGGAAAGTAATGGCGGCCAGGTGAACGGCTTCCAGTCGATAAACCACGCCCCCTCTCCGGCGCTACGAGATTTTGCGGCGTTTGGTCTGAACACGACCGGCGGCGCGTTGGACGCTTTTTTGCAGCGCGTCAAAAAATCAACGCGACCGGTGTGAACGCAGCATAAGAGACAGCACGTGCTTCAGCTTGGGATCCTTACACCCCAAACTGACTGTTCTAAATCCGCTGGCAAACTTTCCAAACCTGCGCAGCTCATTTCCTAACAGCTCGTCCGGTATAAACGGCGGAACACCGGACACGGTGATCCGCGTAGACGCACCGAGAGCGGAGAGACCTGCACGAAGCTGTCCCTGATAACCACGCCGCTCTCTATCAGCTTGTGGACATAAGCCTCGCTCGCCACGAACACAACCACAGCTTTATTCATCCGAGACGCGAAGGAAAGTTTGTCATGTCACCTGTTCTCCCACAGCCAGCAGCACCTCCTCTACTGACACGCTGCTGTCCGGTGGAACTACCCGGACTCCATGCCGGATTGACGGGCGCGGCGTCTCGGAGGACGCCATCCTCCCGAACAACGCCAAACAACACCACTAACCACACGTTCTACCGATAACTACACCGCTTATATCTTACCTGATCATGTGCAGAGACAGAGGAACAAATCCCAAAGCAGTGAAAACACAATCAAACCTCCGCGCCGCTCACACGTCCACCACTCACACTCACGTCCACCACTCACATGCAACCGGAAACGGAGAGAGGAGGAGAGAGAGAGGAGGAGAGAGGAGAGGGCAGAGAGGAGAGAAGAGAGAAGAGAGAAGAGGAGAGAAGAGAAGAGAAGAGAGAAGAGGGAGGAGAGAGGAGAGAAGAGAAGAGAGGGCAGAGAGGAGAGAAGAGAGAAGAGAGAAGAGAGAAGAGGAGAGGAGAGGAGAGAGGAGGGGAGAGGAGAGGCTGGAAGTAGGATGTATAAAAAACACAAACCGGGAATCGAACCACAAACCACGTTCGTTGATTGCTCTACCTGTTGACCTCCAGAGAGTTTATCTCCTCAGTGTTACAGAAGCACTATCTGGATGACACACACACACACACACACACACACACATCTGTCGCTGTGACCACAACAACATCCTCCCTCCTCAGATACCTCAGTGTGTGTGTGTGTGTGTGTGTGTGTGTGTGTGTGTTATAGTGACCTCAGTGTTTCCTCTGGATTCATTCAGCAGCAGCAACACGACCACACGGACAGAAAGTCTCAATGACAGAAACAGAACCGTCTAAAAGATAACGAGGCTGTGATTTCATAAATGTGATGTTTCTTGAGATCTCTGTTATAATAAATAATAAAGTGTTGCTCCGGTCAGTTGAGCCACAACCTGGAGGGAAAATAAGGAACCAAAACTAAAAACATAACCGCATGAAGACAAGAACCATAGAGGAAGAACACAAAAGTGTTAGGACAGTTCGTTATCAGTAAGAATTAAAAAATAAAAGTTAAAGCAAAAATAATAACGTTTCTCTACAAAACGTAAAGATGTGTGAATCTAACAAACGTGTTGAATATAGTTTTGAATATTGTATTTCTGCATTGTTTACCTCCATGTTTGTATCCGTCCAGTGGTCAAAAACTACATTTAGTGCTTTTAATTTGTATATTTTAGTCTTTTATTCATCTCGAAAAGTGTCATTTATTATTTATTGAGCATTAAAACACATTTTCCTTAATATTAAAACTAAAAGACTACAGATTTCAGCAGTTTGAATATTTAAAAGGATTTTATATTTAAGAAACCTTCATTGTTCTTTGAAATTAAGAAAAACAATTACTTTAAACTGTTAAAAAACTGATTCTTGAATTAGAAATAAAAGTTTTCTTAATAGTTCACCTCACTAAGTTTAAACAACACCAATAATAATAATATAATAGATATAAAGTGATAATAAGACGCAAAAGTAAAGAACTGAATAGAAGCCTGTTGACCACAGGAAGAGACGCCTAAACCACCAGACACACACACACATATACACTCACACACACACACACACATCAACACTCACTCACTCACACACACACATTTACACTCACACTCACACACACACACATATACACTCACTCACACACACACACACACACACACACATCAACACTCACTCACTCACACACATATACACTCACTCACACACACATCAACACTCACTCACACACACACACATTTACACTCACACTCACACACATATACACTCACTCACACACACACACACACACACACATCAACACTCACTCACACACACATCAACACTCACTCACACACACACACATATACACTCACTCACACACACATATACACTCACTCACACACATATACACTCACTCACACACACATCAACACTCACTCACACACACACACATATACACTCACACACACACATATACACTCACTCACACACACATATACACTCACTCACACACACATATACACTCACTCACACACATATACACTCACTCACACACACATCAACACTCACTCACACACACACACATATACACTCACTCACACAC
The DNA here is from genome assembly GCA_024529925.1 of Ophthalmolycus amberensis. Lineage (NCBI taxonomy): Eukaryota > Metazoa > Chordata > Actinopteri > Perciformes > Zoarcidae > Ophthalmolycus > Ophthalmolycus amberensis. The sequence goes on along the minus strand of JAFEUB010001381.1, from coordinate 536,285 downwards.
ATCAACACTCACTCACTCACACACACACACATATACACTCACTCACACACACACACATTTACACTCACACTCACACACACACATCAACACTCACTCACTCACAAACACACACACACACACACATACACTCACACACAGCAACACTCACTCACTCACACACACACAGACACACACACACACACACACACACACATCAACACTCACTCACTCACACACACACATTTACACTCACACTCACACACACACATCAACACTCACTCACTCACAAACACACACACACACACACACACTTACACTCACACATCAACACTCACTCTCTCTCACAGACACACACACACATATACACTCACATCAACACTCACTCACTCACACACACACACATCAACACTCACTCACTCACACACACACACATCAACACTCACTCACTCACACACACACACATCAACACTCACTCACTCACACACACACACACACACACACACCTTATTTCTTATGTCAACAATCATTTGAGTTTTTGGTTGTGTTTCTACTTTCTACTGAAAAAACAAAAAGTACTTTTCCAACATTCGTTGCCGTCATTAGAAATAACAATAAATCGGACGTACTGTTCCTTTAAAAGGCCGGCAGCAGACACACCTGGTGACCTTTTAGAATGATGTCACCCTAACAGGGATAATTGGATGCAAATGAGCGTGAAGATATCCGGGTTTGATTGAACCCGTCACACAGATAAAGTGAACTCAGCTAAACTCAGATCTACTTCCTGTTTGTCATCGGATGACATCACTGAGACGGAAACTAAACCCCTTCCTGTTTCTTATCACATCCTCAGGTACGGTAAGAGCAGGTGAGACGGCTCGTTTATATGTTCACAGTCAAATGTGGCTTCTGCACTTACTTATTGCTGAAGTAAAAACAGAAGTCAGGGTAAGATGTCATGTGATTTGTGCTGCATTCACGTGGTGTCGGAATAATCTGAAAAATGAGTTCCCGACTAGGAAAATGAATGTGAGCCTCAGTCGGGAAGTGTATCATGAGGATTTTATTGATACTAGAACTCTTATTGATTCTCTTATCGGCTCTTTTTGTGAGAAGAAAAGACAGTAAATTAAGAAAAGAATCAACATTTCTTTATTATTCTCGTATGTAAACAAATAGTCTTTCTGGAGCAGCCAACTGGAAACGTCTGCGTTTTTCTGGAGGATTTTTTCTTTAATGACGCGACAAATGGAAAAGTTAAGCCGTCGCTTTTAAAAAGTGAAGAGAGAGCGAGTGAGAGTCGGTTAATGGTTGTTAAAGTCTCACATGAGCGGATTAAACTTGCTCACTTAACATTAAATCACATATGAACACACACAACACCACTCTCCACTTCTGGGTCATACTTTTCATTAAATCTTATGTCAGTTAGTTTTTATCTGCAGAGTACTTTCTGTAGTTCAGAAGTCCATTGACGTTTCATCTAATCTGAATATTTTATAACATATTTAAACATGTTAATCAATAGAGAAACATAATTAATAGATATTGAACACACAGAGAGAGAAGAACGAGAGGCGTTTGATCATTTGTAATAGATGAGTCGGAAAAATCCATGAATGAATGTTTTAATTTATACACCAACTTTAAGTCTGTTTTTAGGGTCTGTCTGTCTGTCTGTCTGTCTGTCTGTCTGTCTGTCTGTCTGTCTCTCCCCCCCTCTCTCTCTCCGTCTCTCCCCCCCCCCCCCCCCCCCTCCGGCCTTGGTAACGGTGGAAACAGTGGAAGAGAGGACTCGGGTCTCTGTGACGACGGAGGGAGGTGATGATGTTTTTATGGTTCGTTGGAACATTTAATCACTTTTATATGTTTCCTGTTGTTTATCTTTGTGTTCCCTGTTTAATGGTCTTATCTTTAATGATTATTTGTATATTTCAGACCTTTTTATTCATGATATGGTTACATTAGTTACTGTCATTTACTAATCACATGTGAGAAATAAAACATTTTAGGTTTCCAAAGGTTTCGTAGGTTCGTACAATCATTTTTAAAGTAGATTTTTTGTGATACTGTGTATAAAGTGGTTTTAGCTAACGTGTTAGCAAACAGCTTCCTATTTCTGAAACCAGCAGACAAAGAGCGACATTCTCACTGAAGTCGTGTTTGTTTCCACCTGATCGACGTTAATCCAACGTTCTCCCTCTTTGAGCTCCGTCTTTGGTCTCCTCCTCCACCTCCTGAGGAAATATCTGTGTCTTCAGCTGCTAAATGCTCCATTCTGTTCACTACAAGGATGTGTGTGTGTGTGTGTGTGGTCAGTGTGGCGACCTACAGGGGAGGGGTACTTCCCCACTTCCTCACCACCACCCCCTCTTCCTACTACACACACACACACACACACACACACACACACACACACACACACACACGGCAGTAGAGAGGTGTAGAACAGCAGTAAATCAGACCTGAAGCTTCCATCCACCCACAGACAAACCTCACGGCTCCGTGATGTGGACACAAAAGCAGGAACAAGTAGATTCCAGTGATGATGTCATATTTTTTGGAACTCCTACAGCAGGTTCCTGCCGTGATTTCTGCTCTTTCAGGCCCGTTGAGAAACTTAGCTGTGATACTATATTAATCACAACGTCAGCAAAAGAATCTGTCACTGCACAGCTGTCAGAATATATCGTATGCTGATGTTTCTCTCTATCCACTTCGCTGCTGTAATACTGCAAATAATACTGCAAATATTAAAGTTAAATGCATTCATCTGGTGCACGTTCAGAGCAAAACTAAGAGGCTACATCTATGAAGAACTTTGTGTTCTTGTCAACAATATAATCGTGAACAAACTGTTTTTTTACATATTAATGGTGAAACTGAGGACAGTTATATCCAACGCTACTATTTTTATGTTTATGTTCAAGCAGCAAAAAAAGGTTTTGAAAGATTTGTCGCTTTATAAATACAGTGAACTCAAGATTGCAGTTCCTCTAATGACCACTAGATGCTGGACCAAAATACCCGGATGAATTGAAGTTTTACATTTTTTTTAAAATTACCGTTACAGGAAAAAGATTTCCGGAGTAACGGAGACTTGTTGGCCATGATTGACAGGTCTGTTAACCTGCCAGGTTTACCACTCAGACAGTTACGATACACTCTGAGAAACAAAACGGACCACCGAACACAACACACAGCTGCGAAACAGGAAGTGGAGAGCGGCAACACCAGCAACCACAAAGTGACATTCCCTTTGAAAAACTTTCCCTCAGCCGGTGACAAGAGACGACAAAAGATGCATGCAAAATATCGAAATGACCATTAACCACCGACTGGATGACCGGCCCCGACAAAATCAATCAATCAATCAACCAACCACTGAAAGGTTGGAAAAGTAACAAACAACGGGGGAATCAGAAGTTTAGATGAGAGTATCGCCGGGTTTTCCCCGCTCCACCGTCATGCTCTGCAAAACAGGTGTGTGTGTGTGTGTGTGTGTCTGTGTGTGTGTGTGTCTGTGTGTGTATGTGTGTGTGTGTGTGTGTGTGTATGTGTGTGTACGTGTGTGTATGTGTGTGTGTGTATGTGTGTGTGTGTGTGTGTGTATGTGTGTGTATGTGTGTGTGTGTGTGTGTGTGTATGTGTGTGTTGGTGGAGGGCTGGGAAACGCACTTAATAGCAGTAAACACAGGTGGTGCGCTCAGTGCGAGCGGTAGAAAACAGTAGATGTCTAAAGATAAAGTGGAGCTGAGAGTCGAGAGCAGATGCCTGAACTCCCGAAGCGTGACGGAGGAAAAGTTACACCACGTTTACCAAAAACTCTGCGTCCAAGTCTAAATCTACCGGTCGGTGAGAATCTGAACCAGACACATTGCAAAACACTGATGTTTTCCCGTAATTATGACTTTGAGATTTCACAATTCTGAAACATTTTCTCATATTTTCAGGATGTTAAGTCGTACCGGCTTTGCAATAACTGCAAAATGGTTCATTTTTCGATGGAAACACGTTTTATTTCCAATTAAAAATACTGATTTGGGTCGTGTTCTGGTAGTTGAGGCCCGGTCAGCCTCGCATTTAAAGTGGCGAAACACAATTCACCCAAATGGAATCATCACAATCAGTGGATTCATACATCTGCACAAACCTTTCTTTTAAAAGTTCTACTTTGGTGAACTTTCACCAATAACGAGCCGTCTTGATCTTTGAGGGAACTTCAAAATGTAGGACGCATCAGCGACAGTAAACTACAGTAAACTACAGTAAACGTCAGTAAACTGTCAACGACTGTAAATGTCAGTAAATGACTGTAAATGTCAGTAAACGGCAGAAAACATCAGAAGACGGCAGAAGACGTTCGCTGTTAGCTCGCCAGCTACAGTAGTTCACCAAATTTTTTTGTGGCACCAAAAAGAAAATGTCACAGCACACACATAAATAAATGTAAAAAAAGTACCTTCTGATCCACGATGGAGCAGACGAGCTCCCTGACAGCGGACAGCGAGTGGTCTCCGGGGTCGAGGGTCACCGTCTCCCTGGTGAGTCCGATCTGAACCAGGAAGGAGACTCCGTGGATGGACCCCCGTGAGTCGGTGGGGCTGGGGGCCGTCAGGCTGCCGTTGGAGAACCGGCCGCAGAGGGTGGCCGGTGGGCTCGGGGACGGTGACGGCGTGGGCGGGGAGGCGTGCTGAGGGAGGAGGGGGAAAGAGGCCAGCAGCGGCGGCGGGCTGTTGTTCGGCCGACATCGGCTCTGCTATCTGTGACGTCGTCCAGGCGGGAGAAAGGCCTCGCAGGTGAACGACATCCACAAAAAACAACTTTGGTTTGTCCGTCACACGAGCGTTTTCTGTCCACTTTCACATTTCTCACCGCTGAAACCCTGCGAGAAAGGTTTCCTCTCACCGACGGGCATCTCTGAGGCAGAAACACGGTGACGTACAAAGCTCAGGGTCCCGGGAAGTTATTTAAGAACAGTTTCATAAAAAGTTGGATCCTCAGGGCTCCTGCTGGGGGACACTGAGGATTGTGACACGAGCAGATCCGTGGTTTCGCTTTACTGGTTTCACCGGCAGCATCTGTTGACAATCAAAAGACAGAACGTTAAAGAAGTATCCCCAATAGTTCATCTCTCCTTAGCTTTAATAATATATATATATAGTTTTAATATAAATGTAATGTTTCCTTTCACATGAATTATAACTGTTAAAATCATCAGACGGTAAAAATACCATCACACACAGATTCCACCTACACAAAATGTCACTCTGGAAATGTTGTAAAGAATAAAAAACACACCATAAAAGGGCAGTACTGTCATTAAAAACCTGTCTACGTACCTGAAATACTGTAAGAATATTCTAAAGATTAATATCAAAATATCACAAATGTTCAGAGAATTTTAACCTCAAATATCATAAAATGGCATCGGTTAGAAATCCAGCATCAGTTGTGTTCTAATGAGGCAAATAAAGGATCTTTGTGGATAAATTCAGCATCTATCACTTCTTTACACTGCAAGAATGATATCCCATCATGACATGGTGTCATTTATCATGTCAGGTATTGTTCCAAAGAATCCGGTTCAATCAGACAAAAAGTAGACGTTAAAAGTAGAAAATAGACAAATTAGCAATAAAAACTAACAAAGATGTTTTTAACAATGAAAAGAGTTTCACGCTGTTTGAAACCACTGAATGTGGAAACAGTTCACAGTTTAAAGAACATGTGCAGAGATACACATCTAAAATGAGTGTGAATGTAACGCACTGAGTCAAACGTGGAGGCTTTACATTTACACCAACTAAAGCTCTGCAAGAAGGGAAACTACTGCCGACAACAAACTAAAGGTGAAGTCAATTAAATTACCAATAAAATAGATAATTTAACTTATTTCTTCTGGTTAATCACGATGAGTCTATAGTTAAAACGGACAGGAAGGAGTGCCATAATATTAAACAGATCACCAGAACCTACTTAGATTATTTAATCTGACATTTCTTATCATGTAAAACACTCATATTACTGCAGTAAACCACTTTAAATACTCAGGATTTGAAGGAAAATGTGGGATTTTAGTTCAATAACACACATTAAATTCCCTTTAATGGACGTAAATGTGACTTTTTAACCCGGTGACCTTTCATACTCGTGTAAACTTTATACTGTATATCGTTTTAAATTATATTCTGCAGGCTGAAACTTTAAAAACACTTTTTATTTGTAAAACACCTGAAAGCTAAATCAAAGCTCAGGCCAAAGAAATAGATAAATATATATTTAAATGTTTTGAATGTGCCCTTTAAGTCTGAAGGATTTATATATTAAACAGAATACAGCGAGTCTGAGCATTTCTAACACATTTAAAGAACATTTTAATGTTAATGTTTAATTAATTAAAATGCACTTGACTCATTATAATTAACATAAATGTGACCTTTAATACTGTAAACTTGTTGCTCAGAGGAACAACATAACAAACACAATACACACACAAACAACAACATTAATAACAAATAGATCATCTTTCCCTCACATCTGCAGTTTATCTGATCACATCTGGATTCAATAAATAGCATGAATAGCTGGATAAAGTGAGTTTAAAGCAACAGGTCTGGTTTTATGTGACATGAATCCTTACCTCCTGAGAACAAGGCGGGAATTAAACCGAGAAGAACAAATGTGAGTAAAACAAAACCATCCAGCGGCGAATTTAACCGAATTTAACCGATCACCGCTCTCCGGTCACAGTCCGGTGTCTGGGAGGAGGGTGACGTAATGCAGACCGTTTAATAAATCCGGTCGACTTTTCTGTAGACTTTTAGACTTTCCTCCCACTCCAACAAAAAAAGAAAAAAAAAGCCGAGAGGGTCCAAACCGAGCAGGTCGAGGTCTTCATGCGGATCTGATGATCCGAGACGAAACAAACCGCTCACAGCGTGGAGAGGAGGAGGAGTTTCAGCGGGAGAGAGGTCTCACTCTGATCGGTTTATATTAATATATATATTTATTAGGGGTGTAACGGTTCACAAAATTCACGGTTGGGTTCGGTACGATACAGTGGAGCCACGGTTCGGTACGTTTCGGTACAGTAGAAAACTATAAATGCCAGAGAAATGTACTTGATTTTAAAATATATTTATTCATTACAACTAACATCATAAAGTTATTCTTTGACTTTGAACAATGATGGAACTATACCTGAGTGACCCATCTTCTGGGGTGTCTTCTTAGCAACACATCAGCATAAAAAACAAAAACTGCTCCTTAATGTTATGTAGTATTGTTACTTACATCTTGCTTACATCTTGTATTGTTACTTACATCTTGCAAAAGAGATTTTTAATCTCAATGAGACTACCTGGTTAAATAAAGGTTTAAAAAAAAATATATATATATATATTTTTTTTTTTTATTCAAACGTATTGTTCGGTTCGTCATGCGTACCGAACCGTGAGCCTCGTACCGAACGGTTCAATACGAATACGCGTATTGTTACACCCCTAATATATATATATATATTAATATAAAGGATAAACTTGCTAGAGTGGGGAAAAATAAAAAGGCAACCCATGTGCAATTTGACAAAGAAATAATAATAACAAAAATATATATATATATATTTAAAAAAATCTTAACTCAAATGTCCCTTTTAAATAGATATAATTAAAATTACAATTTAATTTAACTTTAGCTAAGTTAGTTCGTTAGTTGTCGGTGCAGTTTCTCTGAACTTTTACGTTTTTTTAAAAAGTTTGCCAATAACTTATAACTGATATTTAAGGCAATTTGAATTACAAATTGGCTGCAATAACACAGTGACACTGTTGTTTGTGTGTTTGTTTGTTTACGTCTTTGCACTATTGTTTAGTTACATACTATGAAAACGCATTGGACATTTACATGATATCTACTGAAATGATTCTGGTAAATCTTTCCCTCAAATTGCTGACTACTTTAAACCGCAGAGTGATTCATCCTCCGCACTATAGACGATCTTTGTCTGGTCTCTGCCATTGAATTTAGTCAAATAGTTCTGTGGCGCCATCATCTGGCGAAAATACTCCATTACCCAAAGTGCAGTGGGGTAAATTTGAACTACTTTATCTGCTCTTTATGACTCTTAATCTATGATACGTCATCATTCATGAGTTGATGTTATTTTGTATTATTAATTTGAATCTTCAAAACTTTAATATAAATGTTTTGGAATAAAAAGTACAATGCTTACTTCTAAAATGTAGTTGAGTACAAGTAAAACAGAAATACTTGAAGTACTTCAAAATTGTACCCGAGTACATACTTGATTAAATGTATTTAGTTACTTTCCACCACTGAATTTAGAATTTTAAACGACAAAATGTAAATTAACAACAGTATATTATGATTTTATTACTTAGTACTTTATTATATTATACTGCAAAATAACTACTGTAAAAATGATGTGTACTGCAACCAAAAGACACACCAACATTTAAACTGTGTGAACAATAAAAACATTTTTTAACTCCTTTAATAGAATAAAATTAATTAACCTGACATTTGATGGAGATTGTATAACTGTAAAAACAGGTTTGTTGTATCATTTAAAGCTTTATTTGCCAAAGTGTTTTAGGCTCTCCAGCTTTTGTGTTATAATAATAATATATATTGTTCTCGTTATCTGCATCTATTGTCTCAGAGTCCGGCTCAGGGTGAATACTGAGGCTCGCTGCTGCGGTCCGACTCTCCTGCAAACAGGAATCCTGAGGCCCAGAGATTTGTGACGAGAAGAAAACATCTCACAGTTTACAGGAGCACAATGAAGACTGAGGGTCACAGGTCACACGAGGGGGGGGGGGGGTGTTGAGCTGCAAATAAAGTAAAACTCAACGAACCAAGGGCGCCTTTCTGCTTCCTTACATCAAAAGCTTTGATCACAATGCTGTAACGTTAAAATTACTTTTATTCCTCTGGTGCAAAATTCACATTATTTATGTGTTATGAATGTAAAAATACACATTCACCATATTGATTATATTTAAATTAAATACAACACTGATCTCAGGTGGAGGAAATATTCAGATCCTCTAAGTTAAAAAATATAAAAAATAGTTTACAATACATTTTCTGACTGATTGTTTCAGCTGTACTTTTATAAACTTCATGTTTTGTGAGCAAAAATCTTAATTCGAAAAGTAACTAAAGCATCTCTTTGTAGTCTTTGTGTCTCTTTGTAGTCTTCATGTGTCTCTTTGTAGTCTTCATGTGTCTCTTTGTCTTCTTTATGTGTCTCTGTGTCTTTTTGCATCTCTTAGTAGCCTTTTTGTGTCTCTTTGTAGTCTTTTTGTGTCGCTTTGTAGTCTTTTTGTCATAAATATAGTGAAGTAGAATTATAGTGGCATTAAAACAAAGTACTCAAGTTAAGTACAACTAACTCAAATTTGTACTTAAGTACAAAAGTTGAGTAACGCTTCTGTTTACGTTAAATAAATGAATTGAATTGGTGGTTTTATTTGCAGGTTCCTTGACATTTTATTATAAAGAAAGCTGGAATCGTTTGTAGCTGGAGGTTCTGGATATTTAGTGGAAAGATATAAAGTAAGCAAATAAAATGTTGTGAATGTGAGATTATTAAAGACAGACACTCGTTAACACAGCTGATTATTTTATATACTACTGGGTAGTTCACTCTATAATAATACATCATACTTTATTAGTTTATTAATAATCTGAATGTGTAAAGTAACTAAATCTGTTTGTTAAAATTATTGTAGAGGTATAAAGTACAAGAACGTCAACATTGTACTACGATTTGTGTATAAAAGTACTTAGTTACTCTCCATTACTGACATCTGGATGGAAAACAAGAATAAACTTTATTAATAGAACTTCTCAAAAACAAGTTACAAAGACTGATAAATGATAAAAGTAGAATACAAACGGTAATAATGACAAAGAATCCGTGTATCGTTCGCTCTTTTGTTTTTATGTTTCAAAATCGAATCGTTTATTAAAATCAGAACAGAAAAACTGAAAAAGAAAAAAAAACAGAAGAATTATTGGAGCGGTTTTCGTTTTTCTCCATGACAGAGATCATATATTTTAAAATCCTCCTCACTGTTTGAAAAATATGTAAATTTGTGAGAGTAATTAACTGAAGAAAATCTTTTCCCGCTTTTCCATTACCGTTTAAAAAATAAAAAAAAAAAAAAAAAAAATTTCGATTCACTTTTGAAACGGAAAAGCAAAGAACGAGCCGCACACAGATTACAAAGCACGCTATAAATGAATAAAACACATTTAAAACAAGTCAAGTAAAAGAGGAAGAATTACCAGTTCTTGATAAATAAATTCTGAAAAAGAAGAAAGAAGAAACGGGTTCCGTCTCCTGTGAAGACGGAACTTTATTTTGAAATTGACCCTTTGTAGGAAAACGCACGAAAAACGAGGAACAACTCTTCGGTCAGATGTGAAATGAACCGTTGTGTGAGGACACGTGAAGCTCAGCCTCACGTGACTCTTCTGTCGGAGTGTTGTGAGTATTCTTTTGTTCATCTCTGCGTGAATGCGTCCCGAGGTGTCGGGCCTGCAGCGCCCCCTGCTGCCTGGTCGCCTTGAACGATCTCCTGCAGCAGGACGAAGTTGGAGAGTTTCCACTTCCTGTATGCGGGCGCAACGAGAACCGGGTCGGTCAGGAACCTGATCCACCACCAGCAGCTCCGACTCTTTGGCCTGAAGGACGGACAGACAAAGTACTTATACGTATTCATTAGTGATAAAAACAGAATAATATGATATTATCTAATGAAACAAAATAAGAGTATTTAAGAGTATTTCTACACTGTGGTATCACTACTTTGACTTCACCTTCAGCGTGCTGCTGAGGATCCGGAGCAGGTGAAGCTTGTCGTTGACTTTGTCGTTCTGACATCGTCGGACGAACGACGCTTTGAAGTCCCTCCGACTGGACCGGCCAATCGGAGACAAGCTGGCTGCCCTCAGGTGGTTGTAGAGGCTCTCCATCTCGTCAGGGGGCTTCTCTGCAAAGAGAGAAAGACGACTCTTTAAAAACAGACCACGTAATGTTTCATCCACACACTTTGTTCGGCTCATTTTCTGTAACCAGTGTAGCATTAACGCACGGTGGAATTAACAAGCTACCTAGCCAGCCATCTGTCTGAGAAGGACAAGCTAACTAACTAGCTGGCGAACTAGCCAGCCATCTGTCTCTGGAGAAGGACAAGCTAACTAACTAGCTGGCTACCTAGCCAGCCATCTGTCTCCGGAGAAGGACAAGCTAACTAACTAGCTGGCTAACTAGCCAGCCATCTGTCTCCGGCGAAGGACAAGCTAACTAACGAGCTGGCTAACTAGCCAGCCATCTGTCTCCGGAGAAGGACAAGCTAACTAACTAGCTGGCGAACTAGCCAGCCATCTGTCTCTGGAGAAGGACAAGCTAACTAACTAGCTGGCTACCTAGCCAGCCATCTGTCTCCGGAGAAGGACAAGCTAACTAACGAGCTGGCTAACTAGCCAGCCATCTGTCTCCGGAGAAGGACAAGCTAACTAACTAGCTGGCGAACTAGCCAGCCATCTGTCTCTGGAGAAGGACAAGCTAACTAACTAGCTGGCTACCTAGCCAGCCATCTGTCTCCGGAGAAGGATAAGCTAACTAACTAGCTGGCTAACTAGCCAGCCATCTGTCTCCGGAGATGCGTCCCGGTAACATGATACAACTACAACTACAGAGGTCTCCCTTCAGGTCCACACCTCCAGATTTCTTTTACATTTTCAAACTTGTAGTTTTCCGACTCAAGTGACATCACTCGAGGACATTCACCAGACATCACACAGCGCCCTCTGGAGACGCTAAAGGGTTTATAGTACTTGTTAAATACAAATGCAGTAGAAACGTTGACGTGTAAAATCAGTGGAGTTCAGGTGTTTACCGCGGACGACCTCCTGTTTGGTTTCTTCGTCGATGTGCAGCAGAGGGAGGCAGGGTCCTCCACCGGCTCCATCAGGTCCCGGGACGTCCAGCCAGGACAGAGGTTCACCGCCCTCTGAGGCGTTTCTTCTTCTTCTGTCTTCACTCAAGCCTCCGGCCTCCGAGGGGCTTCTTCGTCTGTCTTCACTGGTCGGTGTTGAGTCGCAGAGCGGCCGAAGAACGTCTCCCTGTGAGAGGGTCCAGTATGTTTAAAAAAAATAAAAAATAGACCGTGTGGAGGATTTAAAATGATTCTCTCTTCACACTTTTGTTACTCACATTTTCAGAAATGTCTGTTTCCTGCTCAGAGTTCAGAGAACAGGAAGTGGAGACGAGCTCGTCAGCGTCTTGGTCGCTGCCCTCACTGTAGCACTCTGCACAAAGATGGAGGAGGGGGGGGGGCAATAGCCCAAAATAAATTTAAATTTCAGGAAGGAAATATGGGAAGAAGTGAGGAGAAAGTGAAAATGTGAAGTGCAGAAAAAAAACGAAATAATGATGGGAAGAGCGAACCACGTTCACGTTTCATTCAATATTGCTTTTACAAATGTATATTTAGTTTTATTTCTGCGCATGTTGTGCATATGAATAACTGTTATGTTACTGTGTATACACCTTCGGTGTCGATCAGCTGACACGGCTCAGCCGCCTCCGACAGTTTACTGATCCACCTGCAGACAGACACACGGAAACATTCAGTGTGATAATAACAGCAGCGACTCGTCTTCTTCTTCTTCTTCTTCACAGCACAAAACAAGAAGTAGGGGCGAAGAAATGAGAAATGATAAGAGGAAGAAGAGGAACTGTGATCAGTTCAGAGAAAAGTATATCTCAACAACGGCTGTCTTGATTAACATTATTAAAGAGTAACTAAACACACAAACTACCTCTTTCTTCAGCTGAAAACCAACGTTTTTAGTAGCGATTCAAATCTATATCTATGTATATATATATATATATATATATATATAAATAAATATATATAAAAAATACATATAAATAAATAAATAAATAAATATGTATAGATATAATATATATATATATATATATATATATATAAAAATCAGAAAAAGTGAAATACTCACTTATTCATGTCTGTGAAGCTCTCAGCGGCAATGAAAATAGTCACAATCAGAGGATGACTGGCTGTTATGGCACTGAAACAACACTGAGCGGTTAATAACGTGAAAATAAAGATTTAAACAATTAACAAAAGCTTGATCGTGTCTGAGAGGACTATACTCTGCATGTTTGATGCTTAACTGGAGCATGAAATCATGGTGGAATTAGCAAGCTAGCTAGCTATCTTTTGGAGCAAATACTATTTTAAATGTATTGTAAATGTAAACTTTAACTTGAACAGATGAGACAGTCTGACAGTATATTTGAGTCTTCTGGATTTGATCACAGCTGAACACGACTGCTGCCACCAATAGAAACACAACAAACATGGCGTACTGCTTCTTTCCTGCACTGTTTAGCCGGTTCGATGGTGAAGCCGGACAGGTTGATGAATCCTTCTGCTTTCTCCGCCTGCAGAGGAGGAGAGTGAGCACTCTCACGTTAATAAAGACGTTTTTAAAAAAGACAATCGTTTCAAAATGTCTTAATACATTTCGGATGGGGTTTCTTAGGAAAATATTTGAATATTTCTTACTGTTATTTTTATTGCTTTAAATGCTGCTGTAGCGAAATAATTTCCCCGTGCAGGAATAATAAAGTATCTTAATATCTATCTAAAAATATATTTATTATTACAAGTATAAAAGTGATAAAAACATCAGATAAAGTTTTAAATCTCTAAGGCTGAGTGCCTGAATCCAGTCCTGTCATATTAGTACATAGTTGAAATATATCTATAAGGTCACTACATATTACTCAGTCAGTATGTGGACACCATGGGCATGAATGACCTGCCATACCGGCCTCCAGTTTGTAGAGTTCTAGGGAAACTGTCTCTGTGTGACTCACCATCTTGTTGCTGTACCAGTACAGAGAACTCTTCTTCAGGACAAACCAGGATCTCATCCATTTGCTTCCCAGGAAGCTGCGGCCCGCCTTCCTGCGGAGGAGCCAGCCCTCACAGTCCAGCACGCCCAGATCCCGGACCGAGACCTGCCGTCGACTCATGGCTGCAGTGGAGCCTCCAGGAGGACGAGAGCATCAACGTTTTTACGTTTTCTCTTTAGTTTAAAAGTAATCTATTACTGGTGTCTGTACATGTATGAGTGCATCGTAAACAGGAACTGATAATACTTTGAATGGTGCCTGTTGCTAATAAACATCCATAATTAGAAATCACAGATCAACACGCTCCTTCTAACGCCAGAACTTGCCTGAGAATCTTCACGTTTTCACATTTTCTTAAGTTTAAAAGTAATATATTAATAGTTGTCTGTACATCTATGAGTACATCGTAAACAGGAACTGATAAATCATTCTGCATACTTTTAATGGTACAAATTTGCTAAAATGTAAACAAATAGAGGGTAAACAAGTTGTAGCCTCCAAAGTAACACACTGAATCCATGACAACATTATACTTCCTGTTTACATCCCCCAAAGCATCAAGGGAAACGTGGTTCGGTAATGTAGAGCATGATTAACCCCAAAGTAATGTACAGTTGGACCTTAAGATAATCAAGAACTAGACATTTTTATGATTTTAAACATATGTATGACACTGAAATGGAGGAGACTGCTCCAAATATACAACAATAAATTCTATAATTCAACATTTTGTAGTAGAAACAATGTCCCTGTTCCTCTGGATGATCCCCACTGTGCCACCTACATGACAGTGACATTTGATATCTGCTCTCAGAGAGTAAACAGCACAGAAAAGCTCAATAAAGGAGATCTCACCGGCTGCAGTGTGGACGTCCAGCGGGGTGGTTGGTGTCTCTGCAGCAGACTGACGCTCAGCAGAGGAGGAAGCTGCCTGTGAGAATGTATACATCGCCACACAAACAGACCACAGAGTCGAAATCACACTCAGACACACATGCATGTGTCGTCCTTCCTGTTTAACTGAGGTCTGCACGACCCTTCTGTTTCTCCGAGACTCTCTGCACACAAACGTCTTCTCTGATGTCTCTAGGAAATAAAAAAAGGTTTCTGCAGATACTGTCGTTCACTCTGACATTTTGTTAGTTTCGATATTTTTGGTTTCAGTATCTTTGACCCCGTGACTGGGCTCATGGCCACATTTTGCACCAGACGTCATTTAAAATGTTAGTTTTAGTTCCGATTTTCAGATATTCTGCAAGTTAACAAGCAGGGAGTGAAAACAACAACCTCCCCTTTGGTGGAGGTAAACATGCACTTCATGTTGGAAATGTTACCATGATTTCAATGACTAACAGGTTACTGTTAAGTTCAAATGTCAGTGCAGGTCTGCAGGAGAATAATTCATGTTAATAAACGTAAATTGACTGTTTGTCTGATCAATAAAATACCTAAGTTATTGATAAAAGCGATGTATGTAGTTGACATTGTCCACTAGGTGGTGCCATCAGCCAATATAGTGCATTCAAAAGATTTACATTAGCTACTTTAAAGTCATCATCTGTGTTGAAATCCCAAAAAGTGGCAACAAAACACTGTTGACTTACTGTGGGAAGGTGTAGCAAAATTCAAAATAAAGGTTTATTTGAAATGCAATGTTTTATTTCCTCTGTAACAACCTCATCAGAAGACACACATTGTATTTATGAATACCAACAATAATAGAAATAATAATGGATTAAGTACTCTGAGGTGTGTCATTTTGAATAAACATAAGAGAAAACACGCGTTTCTGTAAACACTGGATTTTGTACTGAAGCTGAAATCTTTCAAAATAAATTGCACTTTATTTTCTTGTATTTGTTTTAAAGTTACAAAGCGTCACACCTCACTGCAGAGCTCTGCAACAGTTCAGATTTACACACGAAGAATGAAACTAGTTAAACTCTTATTTTGAAATACTTAAGGGACAAAACAGATTCATAATATGTGTGTAGTTTGTGTAGGCAAAACTACTCAAAAGAGGATCGTCCAAAAATGTAGAAACACATAAAAACAATGAACAATAAGTGGTGAATTCTCTCCTTAGAGTCAGACCTTAAACAGAGGCAACTGTGGCCACAAGTGGTAATTACAGGACGATAGCATTTTGAATTTTCCTACATTTCCCATGATTCTCTTCTGCCATCATTGGGTGACCCGACTGAAAGCAAGTGCAGAAAATAAAATCAGGAAACTGACATAGTAATATATAATAATAGTAACCGTGTTTCAGTGCTTGTAAATCAAACTCTTTATTTGTAAAATGATGAAGTTTACATATTTTTACAAAAAAGTTACATATTCTCACTTTAAATGGAAATGTTTCGTTCAGAGACCAAGACTCTCTTCAGGTGTGAGAGAAACACCTTTTCTTCCACTTATTTGCACGTTTCCATCCAGCAAAGAAGATGCGAGGTGATATTTACAGTTTCAGTTACACCCCGATGATCTTCTGTACAAGCTTTCAAAGCTCTCGCACAATGTTTTGTTCGTATAAACTTAAAGGCACCCGACATGAACCAGAAACACTCTGTACAAAAGAAAAAAGATGGAAACTTAAGGAGCTCCTCTGATTGTAAACTGCAGAAGAGGATCTAACACGGTTCCCTGAGGAACTCCTTCAAGACGTTTTTCATGACGGAACACGAAGAGAACCTGAAACCCTCAGGAGTTCTTCAGAGAGCATTCAGAGGAACCATCGACGTTCTTAACGAGTTTGTTTTACGTGACATTTTAAGCGGCTTACAGCATTAAAGTCAAATAACAGCAGCAGTTTTCAGAAAGAACTCAAGTTCAGGTTTGATGTAAGAAATGTAAGTGAACATCTCTGAAGGAGAACGCAACGGTTTGGAATTTAACACTTAAATTTCACTCTTAAACCAAAAAATAAAAGCAAAATTTGACCACATTTACTCTTCAGCTGTAACTGTGAGCTTCACAAGCTGCTGTGAGGGTTCAAAACAGGTTAACACAGATTTTAAAAGTTTCTATATCACGTAATGTTATGGGACAGCAGCCATATTGACTTGTCACTGCAGGGTAAGCACAGATGTAATTAATAGAAATATATTATTATTATAGTTATGATGAGCAGTACTCACAGGCCCGCGGTGTGTAAAGGCCTTAAGTAGTCAAAAGCCTGCAGGTAAACTTTGAGTTGATTAATATTTCGTTAATGTTGTTATTTACCTTTCTTCACCAGAGCATTTTGTTACTGAATCTTTTTAAACTATCGTAGTTATTTTTCCTAAAAACAAGTTTAATAATGTTATCGCTGTTGTAACAAGACTTGTGTGAAGTTTCAGAAATGAAATATATTAGTAACAATGTTGAGCTCTTGTATTTTCCATTTGTTTACCTTCTCAATAACAGAACATAAAATAAAACAATCTATGAGACGTATGTACAGACAGATACGAGAGAAGACTCGATGTTTAGAAATGCTTCACCACTTTTAAACCAGAAACACACTGAAGTTTGATGATTTGATCTTTCTATCTGAACCCGTCAGATGAGTGTCAAGGCACTGAATCTCTTACACGTTGGGAGAGTTTAGATTTGATCTAATTCTGCTTATTGATTCTCTTCTAAAAGAAGCTGTCGAAAACTGTTGAAAACCAAAACCAGCTTCATCTTCAGCAGATTCAGGCCTCCACGAACAGAAACGATGAGGTATTTAAGGGGTTAAAAGGCCCAAAACTAAAACAAAAAGTAGAAGTATTTTTCATGCACAAGCTGAATGCTTTCCACTTGTTCTTCTTTGAGTTTGACATCCTGTATGGAAGCTCAGCAGGTCCAAACTTTGTCACTGAAAAGGCAGTTTTCAGCATTAAAAAAAGCAACATTGAAAAGTGTTTTCGTTTCATGTCCATTAGAATATATAGATATATTAATACGTCGTTGAAGCCACAGTGAAATAAGAGATTAACGTCGAGCCGTCTGCATACTTTTGATCAGAACAAGATGTTGAGGTTTCAGCAGATAAATCCGCTTCTTCTCGAGTGTCTTTAAGGCTTGGAGAGGCTTTGGTTGTTCGTCTTGATAAGAGTCTCGATGCATCACACTCACCCGTGGCCGTCGCTTCGCTGCCCTTTGAATAAGTAGGATTCTTTTAAAACCCTCAGTTAGAGAAGTCACTAAAGTCAGTAGTATGAATATGAGGAGACCATGAATATGTGCAGCTGCTAGCAGGGATTTATTTATATATATATATATATATATATATATATATATATATATATATATACGGTATATAGAAAGCTTCCCTGTAACTTTTGTACGGTGTTGTGATGTTTTTTGTCTTATTTGCTTTGGCGTTCACTCTTTCGATCTCCTCGATCAAATCTTTGGATCATGTCTGTTGTATTTTAATGCAAATCTTGAACTTGCAAACATTAAAAACCTTTTGTTATCTTGTAGACATCCTGAGGACACACGACCTCCTGAACGTGTCTTATCTGAGACTCCGTCAGTGGCTGAGCAGCCGGAGACGAGCCAGCCAGCCGCCGAGCAGCGACGTGGACTGTTTGGTGACGGCCATCGGAGGAGGAGGAGGAACGGCGGCGGTGGAGGAGGAGGAGGAGGGGGAGGGGGCGGCAGACTTCTTGGATGCCGCTGGCTCCTGGTAAGGGATGGTGGCGCTGTTGTGCAGGTTGGCGTTGATGAAGCACTGGCTGCCCCTGATGTGGTCGACGCCGCGGACAGACGGGTGTCCTCGGTACGGCAGAGGGAAACACGGCTCCTCCTCCGTGATGGTGCTGATGCCCTCGTTACTCAGATATCTGTGCGGGACGTCTGGAACCAGGAGCAACAATGAGTTCCCTTTCATCAGTGACTTAAACTGGTCTACACGTCTCACTTTAAAGGGATCGTTCAGGTGTTTAGAAGTGTTCTTCTCAATAGTCAGTGTTTTACTGCAGTAGATGGAGTTTGGAGAAACAGACGGGAGAACATATGCTCTCTACAAAGTTAAATCGCTGTTCTAGTGAATGGAGTCTTTAAAGAGATCACAGATAACAGCTTCAGTTCCCCTCAGAAAGGTCTGTCTGACATCAAGGTACAGAGGTGAAGAAACTAGGAAACCAGAGTTGTAAATTTAAATATTTGTTTCTCTTGGAACCTCGAATTGTCTTAAAAAGGATTTTCAACACTGTATCAATTAGTTTGAAGATCATGTGACTTGTTACTAAAATAAAAATAAGAATGTATACAAATATTAAATATGAAATACTAGTACTAAATAAAGACTTGACTCGAAGAAGGTGGTGATTGATTGTTTTAAAGCTGAAGTGTAAATGTCTCTTTTTCAGAGTCAGGGGAAAAGCTGCTAATGTGTCTTTGTTTGACTGCTCTGACTTCCACTAGCAGCCTGATATCCACGCGGTCGGCCCTGAAGGTGAAGTGCTCGGTTAATAATCCACCAGGTAGACGGCTGTTAACGAGGCAGACGGGCCACACGTTACTGATAACGGTGAGGTCAACGGAGGACGCTCACCTTTCTTTCTCTGAGCGCCGGGCCTGGAGGACGGGTCACCTGAGAACGACTCCACCGGCATGGAGACGGGTCGAGGTTTACCTGCCAACCGTCCAGACACAACAGAAAGTTAAAAACGATTTCATGTTCTGTTGGTGTGATCTTTTCTGAAGACACACTCCTTCTTGTAGAGAGTTAGATGAGAACACAGAAAGCACCTCCAGTATCTGTACAGTGAATATGAAGCTACGGACAGGTAGCTTAGCTTAGCACAAAGACTGGAAACGGGTAGAAACAGCTAGCCTGGCTCGGTCCAAAGGTAACAAAATACACCAGCCAGCAGCTCTAAACTTTGTGCTAAGCTAAGCTAACCATCTGGTGGCAGACATGAGATTGCTCAACAAGAAAGCAAACATGTGCATGTCCTCAAATTTAAAAGGTGAAGGAGCCAGAGTTTCTCAACCTTTGGGTCAGAACCCATGTGGGGTCACCTGACATGGAGACACGGGTCACAGGGAGCTTTCAGATATTTGTGTTTTTATGGCGTCACCAGTGTTTCCACATGGAGCAAATGCTTCCTTACATTAGAAATACCAAAGGACATGTTAAATGTGTGTGTGTGTGTGTGTGTGTGTGTGTGTGTGTGTGTGCGTGCACTCACAGTGTGTAGACAGGCGCTGTCTAAGGCACACGGGGATTGGTTGGTTGAGTTCAGGCGGGGGGGGGCTGACGGGCGTCATGTTGTCGTCAGCGACAGTGAAGCGTCGCCGCACGTCCGAGTCCAGACACGAGTTCGGAGACTTGGGCCTCCGCTTGACACCCGGAGACACGTTCGTGTTCCCGTCTCTTCAGAGAAGGACAGGAGGAAGAGGAAGAGGAGGGTTATTGGTCCTACTTTTGTAAGCATGACTATGACGCAGTAATCTAGAGCGGTATACTCACAGCGGTGCGTAAGGTGCGGCGGGGGGAGGAGGGACGTACAAATCCAACATGGCCGTCTTCCCTCTCTTCCCAGGAGCGTCGGCGGTTTCTGGCTGTCGGGTTCTGTAGCGACCCGGAGCTCCTTGAGAGGTCTGGAGACAACAAGAGACAGAGAATCACAAACTCATAGACTGTTTATAAGAAGTGGACGTAGTCGTTGTAACTCATTGGTTTGTGGACCGATGTTTTGAAGCCTGGAATTTGGCAATTTGGCCGTCACCATGTTGTTTTTTTGCAACCAGTGAACAGGAAGTGACCACATTTGGACTGAGGAGGAGAGACGGAGAGACGCCGTATACATCTCTGGTAGAGACCTGTCAATCAGTGTAGCCCCGCCCTAAAGCATCCCCTGCTTTATGGTCTGTTTGACTCTAAATGGACCATAATGTACTAAATGAACATCATGCTGTATTGAAGAAGACTTGAAACTAGAGATTGAGACCATGAAACTCATGTTTACAATGTTTACTGAGGGAATAAATCAAGAGAGAAGTAGAGTCATTTTCTCATAGACTTCTATACAACCAGAGGAGTCGCCCCCTAGGTGGACAGTAGAGAGAATGCAGCTTTAACACATGAAGCTTTGGTTTCACTCTTCAGAACTGGAGGTAAAGTATGAAATGTTAAAATATGAAGGAATATATTTTTTACATATTTTTTATGCATACGAGTTGTTTAATAGGTGCACAATATGAAAGGGGATGTGATCTTTAAAAAGCCAAAAAGGACCCTTGTGAGGTTAACGGTGTTTCTCATAAACAACATCGAGAAACAGCAAACGCAGCTGTTCTGTTTCCTTCCTCTCCTCCAGACCGTCTGTACGTTCAGAAACAGGAACTTCACTCAGCTGCTTTTCTGCTTCGCCTCAAAACCACTTCTGAAAGAAGAAACGCGTTCTGCTGATGAAACATCTATTCTGATCACCACGGACACGAACACTGTGGATCATTCTGACTCAGTCACACACACACACACACACACACACACACACACACACACACACACACACACCTACACACACACACACACACACACACACACACACACACACACACACACACACACACCTACACACACACACACACACACACACACACACACACACGCGTTTAACGTGGATCAATCCGCCGCTGAAAATAGTCCCCAACAAACACACTCTTTCCTCCTGTTTTTTATTTAAAACACTACAGTGACCTGCTGACATTTTATTGATCTAAAAAATGATGTATTGATTAAAAACAATTGTTTAATTAACCAACAGTGTACATTTGTCCAACGTACAACGGTGTCAGTTTTACTTCTTTACACTTAATATATTGTGACTCTATCGTTCATATTTGTATATATCTTTATTATTCTATAAGTTTTTGTTATTCTTCTGTAATTTTTGATCAACCTCTGGCACAAGAATTTCCATCAGGATTAATAAAGTTCCATCTTATGAACTATTATCATAATTTACTTCACAGTAGACGGTGATGACTGGGCCGAGTACAAGTAGCAGAGACATAAGCGCTGATTGAAGATGATCTTTGACCAGAACAGCAGGAGTGACGGAGACTGACTTCAGATCTGTTTCGATAACAGAGATTAGAGACTCAACCGTCAAGACGCCTATCGACCCTAAACACACACATCCTGGACGTCCGTCAGCGCAAAACCCCCTGAAGGCCGTTTGGTGAATTCAGAACCGTCACATTGTGGAGTAACGAATGAGTCACCATCCAAAGATGTCTGACATCAACGCCGCCTGCGGAGTGTTTCCTCTTCCTTTTCCTTCCAGGAGAAGGGATCCATTGTTCCCACTCGCACCTCAGTGGAGCAGCAGACTGGGCGGCGGCCGTGTTTACTGGTTGCTCACAAACAGAAACTAAAAAAGCTGCGATGACAGAAGGAGAATGCACCAGAGGGGACCCGGAAGACTGGGTCGGTTTCATACAGTGAACCGCAGCTGCTAGAGGGTTCGGTGCCTGGCTCAATGGTAGTCAAGAGGATTCAAAATGGCCGCTGTCCTCTCCATCACATAACATCATCATCCTCCTACTACTACACCGCATGAGCCTCTGACAGACAAGTTCTTATCTTTATTCCCTCAGTTTGACTAATTTTGAAGCGAAACATAACGCGAAACATAATGCGAAACATAACGCTTGTTATGTTTATTAAGATAAATAAAGTGTGTCTGTGTGATGCATTCAAGTGCTGCTGAGAAGCTCCGGATGTTGCTGTTGCAGTGTTGGAAAATAAAACCCAGAAAAAAATGAATTTAAACGCATGTGAAACTTGTAGCTCCTTTAAATAAAAACACTGGTGATTTTTGAAGCGTGGGGTTTCCTACGGCATTTAACAGCACCACGACCACAGAACAGCCTCCTGCTGCTAGTCGCTCTATTAAAGAATGGTAATAAAAAAAGAATCAGGACAGGAAAGAAGAAGTCGACAGAAAAGAAACGACAGCGCCTCTGTAGCTGGTTGGATTTCAGTGTCTTGCTCAGAGGCACGTGGGCAGGGTGATTTAGCTCACCTGTATGAGCGGCGGCCTCCAGCGCAGGTTCTTCAGCGGGGCGGGTGCGAAGCCGCCGGACGATCCAGACGGCCTCTTCTTCACCACCAGGACGACGCCTCCAGACTCCGCCCTCAGCTTCTCCACCAGGCGCTTCAACTGCCAGCCCACCTGGAGGACCAATCACAGACCAGAGCTCTTGAGCAGCACCGAACGCTGCCGCCTGTAGAGGGCGCTGGCAGGTATTTAGACTTCATTATATTTCTTGACTAGTAAACGCAGTTGATGTCGAACAGCCGCTGTCTAATGACAAAAGTTCACTAATTACAAGACTCCAGGAAGTCACGCCGTGAAACAGTCTGTCACCTTCAGAGCACCAGAGCTTTAACCTCACATTAAACAACTGTTTAACGATTTGTAACCTTTTGACAGAGTTAGGCTAACTGTTTCCCCCTGGTTCCAGTGTTTGTGCTAAGCTAAGCTAAGCTCAGCGTCTCCCGGCTGTAGCTTCATATTTAGCGTACAGACACGAGAGCGGCATCGATCTTCTCCTCTGATGCCAGAGCGTCTAAACTTTTTCTTTTTTTTTAGAGTGGACTTTTGACTCACCACTGTCTGCTTGTTGACCTGAACGACTTCATCTCCAGCATGAATCCTCTGGGTTTTATCTGCAGGAGACTGAAGGACAGTTTTTATACTCTTGTTAGAAGGTAAACGGAAGAGCCACATCTGGAGCATCAGTACAAAACACAATAAAAACATGTCACAAGAAAGGTCCAGAGAACAACATATCTGTGATGGAGAACCAGCAGCACACTCACGTTCTCTGTCGTTCCCGTGATGACGTGAAGCCCGTCGTAGGTGGACTTGATGTAAATACCCTGAAAGATTAAAACACATTTAAAGAACCGTGTGTTTGAATCTTCTGTATAAATATCTGTTCGAGTTTCTCGGGGTTTGTATTTTTTCAGTGTCTGGCACTGACATGCGATACGTTTCCTGATGTGTTGTGAATGTAAATGTCCCGTATTCTGTTATTTCTCAGCTCACCAGTCCCTCCCCAGGCTTGATGTTGGTGATGTGCACCTCCTCCAGACAGGACATCTCACTCTTTGAGGGGTCAGAGGTCACCTGGACCGTCTTCTCACAGACAGCGGTCAGAGCTCGGGACTGAAACACACAAGAGACGAGAAGGACAAGACATGGGCCTTTTTTACCTGTTGTACTCAGTGCATGTAGTTATAGTTATGGATGTATGTGTGTCTGTCTATAATGCGTGTGTGACTGTTCTCATGATGAGGTGCGTGGAATCGATTCTGTCTTTCTTCAGGATGAAAACACGTGACTTTGTTGCATCATTTGGCTTCTAATTGTGCTGAAACTCTTCTCAGCTGTTTGTCTATCGACATGAATTGAGATCATAAAACGTCTGACGGATTGATTTATTAAAGCGAGGAAGCCGTTGGCAGCACGGTGGCCTCAAACGTCCGTTGTGATGAGTCTAACATGCTGAATCGCTATCCGCCCTCTGACCTCTGACCTCTCCGTGGAAAGGGGGAAAAAATAATAGATACAGACCGATGAACCCCGAAGAGATCAGAGCAGAAGATGTTGCAGGTTTTGTTGACAAAAGACAAAGAGGATCTGAGGCCGACACAAACTGAACACAGCATCGTATCATCATCATGCTGAAGACATCACAAACATCACACACGTATTAAAGCACAGACACGTGGATGAACTATCGCTCCTAACCCTGATCCAGCAGCTGCAGCCGGTTGATCGTCGAACCCGCTTTCACCCTCTGAACCCCAAGCAGTTCCAGGAGCAAAATGTCAAGAAATGTCTTTTGTTTTGGGGTTCAGAGGGTTAAAGGACACCATGTGACATATCGGCCCGTCTCCCTGCCGCTGTAGCAAACTAACCAGGAACCAGGAAGTAGTTTTAGTGGCACAAGGGTTATTAAACGCAGCGTTGATTTATGCAACTAAAGTAAAAGTCAGAGGGTCACGAGGTCACATCAGAAAGTGGTTTAACGTCAGCTGATTCAGTATTCTGGGAACAACAGGACGACCAACAGGAAGTGTTATCTAAGACAGGAAGTGGATGTTCTGAGCTGAATAAACAAACCTGCACATTCTCTCACAACACACACACGGAGTGAACGCCACGGGACAGTCAGTACAAGAGAGGAAAAGGAAATGTGTGTGTGTCTGTGTTTCCGATCAGCATCTCCAAACATCCCAACCAGAGGGAAAAGGAGAAGCAGTACTCACCACTTCCAGAATCTTCTCCTCAATCTCATAAACAGTGCAGTCCTGTAATTAAAACACAGACGGACTGAGTGACGGACGTCACGCTGCAAAAAACTCACTTCAATCCTTTAAACAGGGTTCAAGTTCCAGTTCGTCTTTATAGTGACATTAATAGCGTAATGTGATTTTATCTTTGATCCCACAGACTCTTTACTGGTTTAAACTAGAAGCTGAACAGACGTTTAAAACTAGATTTGAGACAAGATCAGAAACATGAAGTCCAAATAAAAAGCTTTTTGGTGTTCAGCATCAGAGTTATAAATACCTGGCAGAGCTCAACATTTAGACAATAATGTAAGAGATCAAATACAACAGTGACATGAAGAAAATGTTACTTCCCCGTCTCCTTTACCATCATGCGTGGGTGTGCGTGACGGTTTTTTGCCCCGTCAGCATCATTCATATCTATGAATTGTTTACGAGAGTATAACATTCTTCAAAGGTCGAGCCTCTTCATCTTTCTCTCAAAGTGCACCAGTTGATGCACTTCACTTTAAAATGGAGCCTACAGAATATCTTTTTTATCATAGATGCATGATATTTCTAAAGTCGATGAGTAATCATGTTTAATACTCGTGATATGAATATTGGTGATTATAAGTCCACGTCATGGTGGAGTGCTGGTTGTACGACATCACGTTCAGAGTACAGAAACAGAAACGGAAGCTTTTCCCCGTCAGTGTGAGTGAACAGAGGAAGAGGAAGGAATCGGCGGGAAAGCAAATATTTGAGAAATGAAGAAGCTGCGAAGTGAAACCAGAGGGAGGGACGGAGACACGGAGACACGGAGGGACGGAGACACGGAGACACGGAGGGACGGAGACACGGAGAGACGGGACGATTACATGACAACGCTGCCGTCTGCAGGGAGGCGACAAGCTGCAAGAAATGTCTTTTAGAAAGTGTTTTAAACCAAACTAAATAATCTCACCTCTCCACTGAATGACTTGTAAAGCTAAACAGACAACACGGCTCATAAAAGCTGCTGTGTTGACTTCCAGGTTCAGAAGAATT